>JANRMT010062806.1:106635848-106670412 GCA_026402145.1 Polypterus bichir lapradei | reverse complement strand
AGCGTCCCTTGTATGAAATCAACTGGGCAAACCAACTGAGGAAGCATGTACAGGAAGTAAAAAGACGCATTGTCTGCAGAACCCGCGAAGCAGCGAAAAATCCGCGTTATATATTTAGTTATGCTTTCATATAAAATCCGCGATAGAGTGAAGCCGCGAAAGTCGAAGCGCGATATAGCGAGGGATTACTGAATTACATTGTGGGAGAGCAGGAGGTGGTATGGGTGGGTGTCCTCCTTGGCGTTTCGCATGTGCAGTTCTAAAAATATTGTGAGGATGTTTGTTTTGGCCGAGCAATGTATTAAAATTGGGCCATTTTGACATTCTGCAGTTATTTATTGGGATACATAGCCCGAAGTTGGAACCTCATTTAAGTAATGTATACTGTTAATAATTAAACATGTTGGGGGCGCGGTGGCACATAGGGATTGTTCCTGCCTTCCGCTCGATGCTAGCTGGAACTGGCATGACCCTGGATGGATAGATGGATGAAATACTTAAACATGTATAATGAGGATGTTTCAATGTTCCTTAAAAGTTTTGAAGAATATCTGTTCTAAGCTTACAGCAGGTTTTACATTTATTACAGCGCTTATTGTGTGGTGATTGGTTATGTTGAGAAAGAAAACAGGAGGACAGGATTTGGGGGTTGGTATGTTTGGCAGAGACAGTACTGCTGCAATAAATTATTTCATTATCCCTCACCACTCATTGCAACTACTTTGCCACTGTGCCCCCATATGTTTAATGCATTTCATCATTAAAATGATATCAAGTATACATCTTAGTACTCTAAAATGTTCAGAGAGGTGTAATATCCTGAATGTAATGTATTCCGTGTGGCAATCATTGCCTGTGCGCTCCTGTTGACTTAAAAGAAAGCCCATTTAAGAAGCACATAGCGATTAATGACTGGGTTGGGGAACACATAGCATACAAAGCATTTGATGTGCTATTTTAGTTACAATGGAATTTCATAAACTCTAATAAATTAAACATTGATTTTTAGATAAAGTTTATGATATTCTACTTCAAAGGCAAAATAAACTACAAGATTAAAGTGGAAATTTCAAGATTAAAGTTGACATTTGGATTTAATCTCAAACAAAGACCTTTTTTCTTCTTCACTGTGTCCCTATTTTTTTTTCTTTTCTGTGACCCTGATACACTTCTGTATGACACTCAGACACACACCTTTTCTTGTTGACTTTGACATCTGGCCACTTCTTTTTTTATTTTGGGCGCTGTGCAACTTTCTGAAGTTGAACTTTTTGAGTGCCACTCCATCAATTTAATTTTGTTGCTCATACCATTGCCTAAACGCCACCAAATTGTTCACTGAGTAGGACTTTCACTTCACATTTGGTGAAATTCTTCTTTGTTACACTCAATGGAAGGGGCTATTTATATTATATTTGCATATTCAAATATGTGAAATTCTGGGGGGAGTCAGAGTGGGGCTGTAGTGGCATAAAAATTCACAATGATTGGGATTTAAAAGGGGAAGTGCATGGAACTTTGCTTTATGCATCTGAATTTTTTTGTGCATACGCACATTTCTGTTCTTGTCTGTATGCCATCTTTTAGTGCGAAATCTATGCACAGCGTTATACATGAGGCCCCAGGACTACGAGAAAAAATGGAACGAGTTGAATCTTTTCAGTTCCAGCAAACAAATATTAAGAGATTACTTCATTGAAGTGTTAACAATTATGAAGACCCCCCCCCCCTTCCTAAAGGCTTCCTCACCTTCCACCTACCTCTGTGCTGGGAAAAATATGATCAGTCTTAAGGACTCAGAAAGCATCTCCGTAATATATAAAACCATTTTACAATTCCTCCCTTTCAAAGATCCCAGAGTACAGTGGGAAAGGGATCTCTTACTCAACATCTCAGAAAAGGAGTGGAAGGCAGCAATGCACAGAATTCACGTGAGCTCCATATGTGCAAAGCATGCAATTATTCAACTCAAAATTATATATCGAGCACATCTGTCTCCTTTAAAATTGTCTAGAATATTTCCAGTTCAAGATCAAACCTGCAAACGTTGCAATCGAGCTCCAGCCTCACTGGACCACATGTTTGGCCCTGCACCAAATTAACATAATTCTGGACCAAAATCTTTAAATGCCTTTAAAACAGCCTTGGTGTCACAATCCCTCCTAATCCACTAACAGCTGTGTTTGGTGGACTTCCAGATGGGCTTAAAGTGGAGAAGGACATACATACTATAATCACCTTTACTTCACTATTACTTCGATATAGTTATGGTTCAATATAGTTAAGAAAAATGACAACATACAGATACATTCGTGATTCTTTCAAATTCAAGCGTTGCATATTCCTGATTGTAATGGCTTCCAGTTAATTTTTGAATTCATTTAAAGATCTCTGTATTTGTTTTTATATCCTTTAATGGTTGTGCCCCATTTTATTTGTTGTAACTGCTGCACCCTTATGTACAGACACTCTCTCTCTGGTCAGCAGACCAGGGGCCTCATGTATAATGCCGTGTGTATAATTCACACTAAAATATGGTGTAAGGACAAAAGCGGAAATATGCGTACGCACAAAAAAATTCAGAAGCATAAATTTGTGCGTTCGCCAACTTCCACGTTCCCTCGCTCCATAAATCCCGGTCAGTGCCTGCTGCTACTTCCCAAACTCCTCCCAGAATTACGCCTCTTTAAATATCCATCCATCCATTATCCAAACCGCTATATCCTAATGACAGGGTCACGGGGATGCAAATCAATATAAATAAACCTTAAGCTCAGAGTTCTGTGAAAAGGCAATGGCAAAAGCATGGGATGAAATAAAAGAATATCAGCGAATACCAAGTGGACGCAAGGAAAAACTTACTATTTGTTGGTTTAAACAGTGGTATAACCCACAAATTGATCGAGTGACATAGAGCGTCGGAGAAACTCGAAAGCTCAAGTTCACAAAATCACACAGTGCCCAAAATAAGAAAGTTGTCAGATATCAAAGTCGCCGTGAAAAGGCAAGTCGTAGCCCACCGTCTGAGTGTCAAATGAAAGCTTATTAGGGTATAGAGAAAAAAAATAGACACACAGTGGAAAAAAAGCATGAAATGTCAACTTTAATCTCAAAATTTCCACTTTAATCACATAGTTTATTTTGTCATTAAAGTAGAACATCATAAACTTCATCTTAAAATTGCTTAATTTACTAGTTTCTCAAATCCCATGATAACTAAAGTTGCACGTTAAATGAATACTGTTAATAATTACACACATGGGGGTGACACAGTGGTGGAGCGGTAGCACAGCTATCTTGCAGGGAGCCACGTCGCTGGTATTCCCTGCCTGGTGTCTGCATGTTTTTCTGCAGGGTTTCCACAGTGTGCTCCGGTTTCCTTCCAAAGATATGCAGATTTGGTGGCACTACAATGACACTAGTGTATGTGAGTGCTTGTATTCACCTTGCGATGAGCTGATGTCCCATCCAGGGATTGTTTCTTCCTCATGTCCAATGCTAGCTGGAATGGGCACATCCCTGGATGGATGGATTTAATCATTAACATGCTTTTCTGAGATATTGCGGTAAGGTGTCATTGGAATTTAATGGGTGTTCCAGGCAATTCACAACACAGAGAAGCCGGATCTGTTCTCACTGTGATAATATCTCGCACTGCCACCTGGTGGATTCCTCCAGATTTACGTAAAGTATGTGCACAAGTATAAACAGTAAAACGCTTGCATAGCAGGAGCGCCCGCTGGAGCATGTGTCGTGTCGCGTCATGTGAAGTATAAACCTGGCCTAACTCACGTCTTTTAAATCAGTGAGTAACTAATGTTATATACTATTTGAAATTGGTAAAAATCGAATTCTAACTTAGAGGATATGTGTAAAACTTTTTCAAAACTTGGCAGGATCTAATCAATAAGATTTCAGAATAAGCATTTAAATTGAGATAGCAGATTCTCTCCTCTCTTTTTTTTTTAACTCTTTTTACTAACTTAAAGTTTTACTCTGCTGGCTTAGTTCTCTTTCTTGTGATTGGGATTTGATTTGGTTCGAACAAAGTCTTGTAAAACTTGACTTATTTGTATGGAATATTATTTGATTTTAATATAATCAATAAAATCCAAAAAAAAAAAACAATTATGAAGACAATGGATCTCAGTGAATGCTTCAAGAAGAACATGTGGACATTGGTAAAAAGCTGCTAAGGGCACATTTCACACCAACATTAGAAAGTTTTTCATTTCATAAAGAATCATAGACATGTGATTTAAATTACCAAGTAGTGTAGTAAAAATGTAGACTTTTAAATCCTAACTCGATATTTTGAAGAAATTTAGTGAATAGGATTGTCAGGTTTGTTCAGCTAAATGGTTACTTCTGGTCAAAATTATTATAATGTTCTAATTAAGCCCACTGAATCTTGAACTCCTGTCTATTTTTCCTACTTTTATCTCACGTAATCTGACACCCTCTTTTCTACAGTGGCAGAGTTGAGACTTAATAAGGTTTAAGTGACTCAAATAATTGTCAAAAATACATTTCATAACTATTTATGAATAATAATTGATTTGAACCATATTTAAGGATAGGGATCACTTTAACATGTTTCTTTTATTGTTAATATTTTTGCAATGAGTTTTATAAAAATGCTCTACAACACAATGAGCAATATCAATGAAGTAAAAGTAAAATGGCATGATAAATAAATATATAGCATAACTTTAAATATGACAAATCACACTGCTATTCACAATTTCCAAAATCTGAGTTTAATTAGCCCTTTTCACACATCTATATTTTTGGTGCTTTAAGTGGGCTGGTACTCACTAGGGAATCCATTCCCGGATGGGTTTATCCATTCCCGGGAATTCTGGAATCCCGTGCTCCTGGGGATGACACAGTGCACGGGCACCTCACATGTGAACGGTTTTAGAACGACTGACACTTATTTTTAATAAAACTACTGCAATACAGGTATGTTGACACCAATAAAAGACTAACCTTATCTACAAGCAGTTCATGCTGTCATATAAGTATATGTATGTAGTTCAGGGGTGCCCACACTTTTTCAGCTTGCGAGCTACTTTTAAAATGACCAGGTCGAAATTATCTACCTAAGTCGAGTTTTGAAGGTCTCTAAAGTCCTACTGTCTACCACACTACTTGGTATCTTATTCCATTTGAATGAGAAAGGGTTGAGTAGCACAAGCAAGTAAGGATTTCACTGTAATCTGTACATGTGATAATAATGACTCTACTTACCCTAAGAACTAACTGATTTACCAAGGGAGAAACCTGTAGTACAACAGTTGATGATGTTGACTCATGTGCCCATTGTCCTGTGTTCAGATCCTGCATCTGGTTGTTGTCTGTGGAGAGATTGCACATTCTCTTTGAGTCAACGTTGTGTTTCTGTGGGTTATTTAAGTTTTCCTGTCACATCCCCAAAGAAGTGTAACTAGCTAGGTGTGACTAGGTGTGTGTGCGTGAGTTCCCCCTTGTAATGGACTGGTGCTCTTTCAATGGCCAGGTCCTGCCTTGTACCCAATGCTTTGTCTAAACGTCTACACGTGGAAGTGTGTGTGTCTGTCTGAACGGCCCGGAAGTGTGAGGCTACAGCATGATGCTCAAAGAATGCGACTCTGTCGCCAAAGTGAAATTTGCTTAGCTGCTAATACACAAGCAAGGCAAGGACATTGGCAAAACAAAACCTCAGAGGAGAGAGAAACTTGCTTAGCCGCTGATACACAACAGAGGCGAGCATGTCGGCAAAATGAATCAGCCGAGGAAAGAGCAACTTGTTTAGCCACTAAACAACCGATGCAAGTGATTGATTGATTGAAGTGCCAGAATCCATGGTTTCTAAGAGCACGCAGCTTGTAACATACAGTATATACCATTAATCATGACTACACGTGACAATAAAGACCATATACATTATGCTAAACCTATAAAAACAGTAATGCACAAAAATAAAATACTGTATGAGGTACAATTAGCAAATGACGTCTTAAAAAATATATACTGTATATATACAATATATACATTGGTATTCCGTTTTTTTAAGACTCCTTTACTTTGCTTATATTTATAGTACTTCTTTTAGGCTACAATATTCTTTAAACACCTTAAAAAAATCTAACAAAAAAGCCAACATACAAAAAAGCCAATTAAACTAAATTGCAGAAAAAGTTATACTTTAAATGAAAGAAGTGATAATGTGGTTGAATACTCTATTCAGATATAAGTTAAAATGTGCTTTTTTCTAGCTAGCCAATTAAGTGTTTGTCCCACTTTCTTAGTAAAATACTTTATTTTGCCTGTAAGTACTTCAAAATGTGAAAGAACTGTATATTTAAAGTAAGAATTAATTTAAGTTTAATGCTGGAACCACTGTGATATTTTCAGAAAGCTGAACAAGAATGTGTGAATTGAAAAATCCTTATTGTTTTTTTCCTTTAATACGCAAATGCAACATACAGAGGATTCAGTAAGTATTCAGACATCTTCATTTTTTTCACATTTTGCTGTTTTGCAGCTTTGTGCTAAAATCATTTCAGCACTCAATAACTTTAAACTGACAAAGCAAAAGCAGGATTTTAAAAATGTGTCAAATGTATTAAACATAAAAAACTGAAATATCACACTGACAGAAGTATTCAGACCCTTTGCTATCGCACTTGAATTTTGGCGGAGGTGCCTCCCCTCTTGTTTATCATCATTGAGATGTTTCTACACCCTTTCTGGAGTCCACCTGTTGTCAAGCCATGAGGTTTCAGGAATTGCCTGTAGAGCTCAGAGACAAACTTGTGTTGAGGGACAGATGTGGAGAAGACTACAAAAAATTCTGTAGCACTGAAGGTTCCCAGAAGTATGTCTTCATTATACTTAAAATGGAAGAAGTGTGGAACCATCATGACTATTCCTAGAGCTGACCACCCGGTCAAACTGAGCAATAATGGGAGAAGGTCCATGGTAAGAGAGATGATGAAGAAACTGATGATCACTCTGATAGAACTCTACAGATCCTATGTGAAGATAGACGAAACTTCCAGAAGGACAACCAACCTACACAGCCCCTACACAGTAAAAGACACATGAAAAACCCGCTCGGAGTTTACAAAAAGTAACTTAAAGGAATCTGAGACTGTGAGAAATAAAATTCTGTAAAATGATGAAACCCAGATTATCATTATGTCTGCGGGAGGCACCACTCGTCACCAGTGCAATATTATTCCAGTAATGAAGCATGGTGGTGATCATATCATAATGTGGGGTTGCCTTTTTTGTGCCATTTCAGTGTTTTATTTTTAATAATTTACACAAATTTGTAAAATCCAGTTTTCACTTTGTTATTCTTGGGTAGGGCAGTATGTCTTGCAGTGCTGCCTTATAGTAAGGAGAACAGGGTTTGTGTCCCTGGTCCTCCCTGCATGGAGTTTGCATGTTGGCCCTTTTTCTGCATGGGTATCCCCCGTGTGTTCCGGTTTGCTCCAATAGCCCAGAGATATGCAGGTTAGGTAAATTTGTGATCCTAAATTGGCCATAGTGTGTTTTAGTGTGTATGTGAGTGTGAATTCCCTTGCTATGGACTGGCACCCTCTCTCTATGCTTGCTGGGATAGGCCCCAGCCTCTCATGACACTGATCAGAATTAAGCAATCTCAGATGATAGTATGGTACGGTATTCTGGGGTATTGAGTGTTGCTTGTTGTGAAAAAAAAAATAACTTGAATGATTTTAATCTAAGACTACAACATAACAAAATGTAAAAAAAGTGAAGGAGTCTCAATACTTTCTGAAGCCACTGTAAGTCAGTGAGGTGGTGTGAGTAAGGTTGCCCTACAATGGAATGGCATTCCCACCCAGGAATGGTTCTTGCAATATTCAATATTTCTATAAGGACATACGAACAAGCAGGAAACAGTTAAGCTTTGTGTAATATTGAGTTACATCTCCACAGCAATAACATTTGATTGCTTCCGTTCAGAACTGATTTTTGAAGATCTGTGTTAATAATGTGCATGCATTATTAACACGGAGCTTCTCTGACTGGTTTCATGTAACATTTCTTGTTTTGTTCATCTTAAACTAAATTGTGTTTACAGTTTCACTGGCATGGCAATGAGTACACTTGACTTGCTGCTCTAACTAATCAGCTGTGGGAAACCGTAATCTGAATGTATTATTCAGGAGAATACTATTACTTCAAAATGTCATATAGAGGCCACTTCAATTCTACAAAGGTCACATTCTAGGTATGGATTTACATTATTTATTGCAACTGCTCTGGATAATCATTTCAGTTTATGCAATGTTTAATTTGAAACTTGTGAAAAATTTGCATTATCAGCTCCATTCGATCAAAGGAAGCTTATACTGTCAGGGGAAGCATTCATTTGTGTGGTTATTTCTGCGATGGGAGAAAGGATTTGATTAGTATATAATTTAAGATGGTCAAATATAAATTATTTATACAATCACCTGCATAATAACACTCATCAATTTAACAAAGTTAACAAGTTTGGTATGGTGGTAAAATTCCAAAGGAATGGGACACTTTTTTAAGCAGTGCACTTTATGTTGCCGGATCTGATCAATTCATGTTACAAATGTGTCTTGTCATTCTTTTAGCCAAGTAATTTAGTTCTAACCAATTCTAACTAAAATCTGTTCGTGATCAAATGTCCCTATTTCAGTAATCTCTGGCTAAATAATACTGAAATCACCAGCCAATGCAACCCATCCGTACCACCATTTAAACATTTAGGTTCCCAGAAGTTTTTGCTTACTGTTGAAAAATGCAGAATGGAATTTGTTGGTAATTCTTTTGAACTGTTTAATGCTGTATGAGGTAGTTGACACTCATTATATTTTTACATACTTTACAATATTTCTGATTTCATCGAAGGCTGGGGTAATACAAAGAATACTGAGAAATCAATAGATATATTTATTTCTAGTAGGATTGACTACTGTGATGCGTTATTCACAGGTTGTTCAAACTGTTCTTTATGTAACTTTCAGTTGATTCAAAATGTTGCTGCAAGGATCTTTACAAGAACTACAAAGTATGACCACATAATCTCAACTCTTAAGTTCTTACACTGACTTTCAGTTAAAATTATTGCTGATTTCCAAATCCTTATTAAATGACCATGGCGCTGCTTACTTATCTGACCTTATCATTACTTACAAACCAGACCATGCATCAAGGTCTCAAGATTCAAAGGATTAAAGGAATATTCCACCAAAAAAACAATACATGTTATATGTTACTTACCCCGTGTAGTTTTTTAATGTTAGGTGAGAAACATTTTTAATCTCAGGTTTTCTTGTAGGCCAGAGTTAAAAAAAGGTTTGAGATACAATTTAAGTCAATGGTGACCAACATTGGACAACAGCATACAACATCAAAACGTCCATGAAAAATCTCACGTTACTCAAGCTACATAATCCACATGTGAAGTAATTCAGTCATTTGCTCACAATATCCCAAATGCATGTATTTTTAGAACATCAGAACATTAGAACAAGCCATTCAGCCCAACAAAGCTTGCCAGTCTTATCCACTTAATTCTTCTGAAAAAAATATCCAGTTTTGAATGTTCCTATAGTCTTACTGTCTGTCACACTACTTCAGTAGCTTATTCCAAGTGTCTATGATTCTCTGTGTAAAGAAAAACATCCAAATGTTTGTGTGACATTTAGCCTCAACAAGTTTCCAACTGTGTCCCCGTGTTTTTGATGAACTCATTTAAAATAACAGTCTTGATCCACTCGACTAATTCCCTTCATAATTTTAAACACTTCAATCATGTCACCTCTTAAACTTTTTTTGCTTAACCAGAAAAGTCTCAGATCTTTTCAATTCCATTCTGATTATTCAATTCAATCTTGATTATTACAAAATGCTAAATCCAGACAAGCTTCACCCCGTGTTGGTGCTTTAACATGCTGTGTTAAAAAATAGTCACTGATTACTTCTAAAAACTCCTCCTCTTGTGCTCCTCCATTTGCAAGGTTATCCCAGTTAATATTTGGATAAAGTCCCCCATGATTATAATATCCTTCTGTAAACTTGCCTTTTTAATATTAATAAAAAGATGTGTGTTGAAATTACTGTCTGCATTGGGTGGTCTATAAAACCCTCCTAAAATAAGATCTCTTTCCCTAATATTTACAGGTAAAGCCACATGTCCTCACTAAGATGAGGCTCATTGTCCAACTGAAGAGGACTTGCATTTAAAATCTGTTTGAGGGAGGTCTCCCACCTGTGCATCCAGAAGGCAACACAGCATGCAAGACTCTCTGTCCCTGAAGCAAACCTGTGCTTCAATCCCACTAATGATTGAGTCCCCATCTATCACTACCTCTTTCTTCATCAGAGACACTGTTCGGCTTTGCAAGGACCTGAAAATGGTCTAACACTCCCAATTCTGGGGTTGATTCACCTGGGCAGTGTACAACCTTAACCTTGTTCATTGTGACTGTGACACACCTATCTCAACCTGTCTGGTCTAGAATCTCCTCTCGCGGCACCTTAAGGGTGCACACTATTTCTCTAAAAGACACCTGGGCCAGGTCCGCCAATTCTCTACTATAACGCAGGCCAGCCAACTCCTCCTCCAGTTCAGCGACACTGAGCTTGTGGTGCTGGATCATTTGGCATCTCCTGCAGATGTAGCCCTCATAGACAACTGGCTCTTCCAAACCGTCATCTAAAAAGTCCAACATCCAACAGGACTTGCATTGCACTGGCCTCATTATTAAAATTTGATTTAGGATTACTAAAATTGGCTTAACTTTATCTTTTTTTTTTAATTAAAAGATTTAACTTAAATGGTAAAACTAAAACATTTAAGCCAAATAAAATAGATGATAGAACTGCTACGATGTGGTTATGTACATGAATGAACCCTTATGCTGTCACCCACTTACCTGCTCTACTTCCAGATGCTAAGAACTGTTCAGTTTAAAATAAATAAATAAATAAAACTTGCTTAGTGAATAACTGCTGCTAGTTAATTTCTTACTGTCTTATCTGCTCCTACAGCACCTTGTGCCTGATCGGGAGTCTTAATGCTGGCCACTTACCTACGCACTGCTGAACCTTCCCCTTTATTGCTTTGAAGTCAGACGCAGCATTTTTTTTAACTAAGGAATCACTGTTGCTATGATGCGGTTATTTAGTTACAAGTGCCGATATCAGTTACTGCTGCTTTCTGCCCTGCCTCTTTGATGCTGGTTTGAATGCAATAACAAGAACAAGTATACGTAACAAGTAACTTTTTTAAGCACACCCCCAAACACACAGGTATTTTTTTGCTATTGTGTGTGCAAAAAAAAAAAGCAAACAAACCTTCTAAAGGGAAAAAAAATTCCTGCACGACATTCTGCATGCCAGTATGTTGCACTTTTGAATTTAGAGCCAAATGAGACCAATTAAAAAAATAAGATCTTATTGTTTGTGTGTCTGGGTTCCACTCCGCTGTGGCCTCTGCCTTCAACTGCTGCCCTGGTCATATTGCACCGTGCCCCTTTTTCCTGGTGCAGGTGGTGAGCCCACTGGAGGGATTAACCCAGGGCTTGCTGGGAGGATTATTTCTCCCAGGTGGCCTGGGAACGCCTTGGGATCCCATAGTATGAGTTGGCAAGTGTGGCTGGGGAAAGGGACGTATGAGCCTCACTGCTAAGACTGTTGCCCCCATGACCCGGATTTGGATATTCACTGGAAAATGTATGAATGAATGAATGTCTCATTGTTGAGTTAAACGGGAACTGTTTTCCTCAATTGTTTCTGTGTTGTCATCTTTAGTGTCTGCCTAGCTAATCTAGCTCCTGATGAGTGTAATAATAACACAGCAATGTACTCAAATAAGGTGTAGTATTACAACCTAAAATTAGTGTACAAATATTGCATTCATATTGCAGAGTTTGTCAATTCAATCAAAAAGCAGATAGTCTTAACATTCATATTTAACAAAGGAAAACAGTGTTGTGAGGTCAACTGAAATGGCCATGCCCACTATTACCTCACACTATGAAATAACATCATACAGCTAAAGATAGCTATGCAGACAAAAAAAAATGAAAATAGAAAGAAATCAAATATTTTACACAGGCCACAAAGGACTATGGAAGGGGAAATTTAGAAAATGGGTTTATTAGATTGTCTAGTAATCCTGTAGTTGCAGGAGTCATTTTTGTTGTGAAGGAAAGTGGTTTGTTAAAACCCTGCTACAGTTTAAACAAGTTAACCTTAACAAACGCCTCCCTTCTTCCTTAAATTTGATAAGCCAAGGCACTAGGTCTACAGTTTTTACTAAATTGGATCTTTGAGCACATCTAATTAACACATTTTCTGCTCTGATGAGTTGAGAATTTGTTCTTTTTGTCTAGGACTAGTTTCCATAATTATGGTAACTCCTTGTTGGGTTGGAACCATAAAATATCCTTTATTGCATTTTCTGGTTTATTGTGGTTTCATGAATAGATGCTTAATGTTTCACTAATAAACTGAGTGACTTGTTGGAGAATTGAATCCATGGACCGTGGAAGGCATTCTCTTTGTGGCTAAGGGGCTGGATTGGGGTTATGTGTATAAATCGGGGCTCACAGACATCACAGCTGAAATTATTACAGGAGACAGCACAAGTGGTGGTATTCGATAATGTTATGAAGATGATTCAAAGTTGATTCATTCATTGTGGTTTTTAAAATGCTACAAGTCACAGTGCTGCATTGGCACGAAAGTCTATAATTATAACTGCCTCATCATAAAATGTCTGCCGTCTAGAAACAGTAAATGTTACTAATGTCTTCCTCAGTCTTCTGTTTCTACCATATTTTGAACAGGAACTCGGCATGCTCTAAAAAAATCACATTTCATTCTGTTTTTGTGTGGCTTATCCCTATTGCACTTAATCACGATATGCAGGTGTACAACAGCATGGACTTTTTCAAACATGGAAGGTGTTGCTTTGATAAACAATCTAGGGCCATTAGCTCATTTCAGAGTTACTGTCACATGTACACAGTGCAATGAAAGTCCATTCTGCATGTTTGACCAACACAGAGCAGGCCTCTTTGTCCAGAGGCCCAAATTTCACTCTGATGGGCATGTACAGTATATAAAATCACAAAATAATAGGTAGTGTTGTGATGTGAGATTTTGCATATAAGTTGATAAATATTTTGTATGTCTTTATTGGTAGCTTAGGCAAAACTAAGTAAGGAAAGTGAATTTTACGACAGAGTTGGGGGAAGTGCTTGAAACAAATGTTTCTCTGCTAGAGTCCCTCTCTCATCCCCAACACAAAGCCAGGTTGCCTAACTGCCAAGCTTTACCTTAACATTTAGTTTGGAGGGTAGGTATGAAGGTGTTCTATACCTCCATTGGTCTGGAGTATGGCTGTTTAGAATTGGCTTGTATCAGAAGCCTTTAAGTACCACGATGTCCTATTGGCTCCGGGGTTGGACAGAACATCTATAAAATTTGCTTGGTTAACCTCACTCTCGCTCTTACTAACATCTGATGAAGGAGCATCTCTCTCTCTTGCCAAACTGATGAACTGAAAGGACAACACAATGGAGAGCACAGCTCGGCAGCCATATTAAAACAGGCATGCGGCCTGTTCTGAAGAAAGCTGACCAAAAAATGATGCCTTAACTAGAGACATTAAGTAACAAACAAGTCTGTGTGCCGCCTGAAACTACACATCACCATTTAATCAGGCTGTATGGTTGCCAATATTCAAATGTACTTTGCATATTGTTATTATTTATGAATATTACCAATAGACAGATAGATACTTTATTAATCCCCAAGGGGAAATTCACATACTCCAGCAGCAGCATCCTGATAAAAACAATATTAATTAAAGAGCAATAAAAAAGCAGTGTAAGTTAAAAAATGCAAGGTGGAGAGTGTGAGGCTGGTATAACAGTCTATAATCTTGTATAGTGTTAAGGTTTATCCCCCCGGGTGGAACTGAAGAGTTGCATAGTGTGGGGGAGGAACGATCTCCTCAGTCTGTCAATGGTTTAAATTGTAACTTAACTCCTGCTTGTCTTTTACTACACCTAATTGCCTGAGGTTATAGATGTAGAAGGGAAGGTGGGGAAAAGTTATGTACTATAATACCTTATAAACAGTGGTAAGTCTGGGAGGCTTGAGGCATTCTGACAAAGGCTACTCATTAATAATACCAAAGGGGAAAGTAGAACAATATATTACTCTACCATGACAAAACAGGTAGTAATGAGCAAAACCAGCTGAGTTTCTTTCCACATACAGTTTCATGAAATTGATTCTTACCTTTGTTTGACGTGTCATTTTTCACTACAAAATTCACTTAAATGGGTAATTTGAATTAGTATATTTCTCAGAAAAGGGTATAGAACAGTGGTGAGCAACGTCGTTCCTGGAGCGCTACAGTGGCTACAGGTTTTTGTTCCAACCTAATTTCTCAACAAGCAGCCAATTATTGCTGATAACGTGCGTATTGCTCGTGTGACATTCTTCTGCTTCATTTTAGTTGTCTCGCTTGCTAACATTTCCCACTCTTAATTGCTTCTTTTAGTCTTAAATAGCTAAATCCACTGTTTATAATAGCTCCTAATTAGCATTAACATGTAAATGACAAATACACCAGCAGTTCTCCGTATAGCTTGCTCCTGTTTACACCTGTGTGTATTCTTTGTGAACGATCTGGTTTAATAAAATACCAAAAATTAGTGATCCATTTTGGGCTTTAAATCATTTGCTTTATATACTTATATACTTAGAAAGGAAAAAATGTCCAATATAATGTACAATATAAAAATGAGCTGATATGGAAGAGTTAAACACTAACAAGCCATTAGATTAAATACAGATCTGTTATTGGTAAGGATTCTTTTCTAATAAAGCAACTGGGCTGGAACAAAAACCTGAAGCCACTGCACCCCTCCAGGACTGATTTTGTTCGCTCCTGGCCTAGTGGAAATTAAAGAGGGGAAAAATATTTTTTGGGAATACAACATGGCTAAAAACAAGCAAAGAAGATATAAAAAAACACACACTTTTAGAGATTTAAGAAGAAAACACTGCACTCATTTGAGGTCTTAGATGAAATACTGGCTTGGTCAGTATAAAACTTGGTGTTTCATTCCCATCAGCCCCAGCACTCTCCTGGTGCCCGATAGGAATTGTAGTCCCTGTTTCGCCATTACATCTCCTCTCCCTGATATACCATATAGCCTACTTTAAGTTGGACCAGCAACAACACACATGTAAAATTTCGTGAAAACCACTTCAGATGTTTTTGCATAAATAACAAAGAAACAGACAGATTGTTTTATTTATATACACATTATATTTTATATTGATCAATTATGTAAATCACATAAAAAGTGCATGCATAAATTACTACAGACATACAATCGAATCAATTGCATGACTCATTGAACTTGCGGTTTCAAAATTGGCAATAAGCAAATATGCTGTCTGATAGAAAATCCGTGCCCATGAGAATTAGGTGCTCCAGTAACAAACAAAGCCTTCTGACTCCTCTTTGAGCTGATGACAACAAAGTATAATCACACAAAACATTCAATATAAAAAGAAACCTGAAAGCACAGATTGTTTTCAGCCAGTTAACTCAGATTTTCAGGAAAGTCAATCACGTTGGATATAAAACATTATGGGAACTAAACATTAAGTAATCTACACTTCCATACCAAGCCTTACATCCTTCTAAACCTGCTTATCTAGTATGAGGTTCAGAGCACACATATGCAACACACCAACACTGGGGCAGTTTAGCGCGGCCAATGAAACAAACAGAAGGTCTTTAAAGTGAGGGACAAGGCTGGAGTACTCATGGGAATAAAAGGAGAACAGCTCACAGCCACCAGAATACACTCCCAAACCTTAAATAAAATCAATTGAAAAAGAACTTTCAGTGCCCTCCATAATGTTTTCGGCAAAAACACATTTTTTCCTTGATTTACCACTCTGCTTCACAGTTTAAAATTACAAATCAAACAATTCAGACAATTTAAAGTACAGATTGCAGACTTTCATTTAAGGATATTTGTATACATTTCTGTCACACAATATAGAAATGACAAAACTCTTTCTACATGTCCTCCCCATTTAAGGGCACCATGATGTTTGGAACACAGCAATGGCAGGTCTATTAAGCCGTCATATTTAATACTTTGTCACATATCCTTTGTTTGTAATAACCAGGTGCTGAGGATCTTCTCTGGTGATGTCCTGCCAAGTGTTTAATGCAGTCATCTTCAGCTCCTGCTTATTTCAGGGGCTTGTCCCCTTACATTTTCTCTTCAGCATATGGAAGACATGCTCAATTGGATTTAACTCAAGGGACTGGCTTGGCCATTCAATACTTATTCATTTTGTAGCTTTGAAAAACTCCTGTGTTAGCCATCTTATTGTAGGATGAAGCGTTGCCCAATGAGTTTGGAGACATTTACCAGAACTTCAGCAAATCAGATGTTTCTATACACCTCAGAATTCATTGTGACACTGCTGTCAGTAGTTCTATCACCAAGGAAGATAAGTGTGCCAGGACCTGTGGCAGCCATACATGCCTAAGCCATAAATCCACACCGTGTTTATAAGATGAGGTGGTCTGCTTTGGATCTTGAGCAGTTCCTTTTGGTCTCCACAATTTGCTTTTGCCATAACTCTGATGCCAGTTCATCTTTGTCTTGTCTGTCTATAAGACCTTTTCCCTGAATTCTGCAAGCTCTTTTAAGTAGTGTTTGGCAAACTGTACTCTGGCCATCCTGTTTTTGTGGCTATCTAGTGGTTTTCATCTTGCAGTGTGGCATCTGTGTTTCTGTTCATGAAGTCTTCTGCTAATAGTTATCTCTGACACTCACACATTGGCCCCCTGAAGACGGTTTCTGCTCTAGGGTGTTTGGGGCTTTTTTTTACCATAGAAAGGATTCTTCTGTCATCAGCAGCAGAGGTCATCTTTAGCCTACCAGTCCCTTTGTGATTACCGAGTTCACCAGTGTGTTCTTAAGGATATTTCAGACAGTTGATTTAGGTAATCTAAGATTTTACCTATGTCTGTAATAGTTTTATTCTTGTTTTTCAACTTCATAATGGCTCCTTTGACTTTTATTGGCACAGCTCTTTTCCTTATATTAAATAATGGCAACTATAGACTCCAAAGGGTAAGCAAGTTGAGGTATCGTATGAAGCAATGAAACAAACATAAGGGATCACAAACTCCTTTGATGCCAATTGTCCCAAACATTATGGTGCCCTGAAATATGGGGACCATGTGTAAAAAGTGTTGTCATTTCTACGTTGCATCATCCAACTGTACGCAAATGCCCTTAGATGAAACTCTGCAATGTGCACTTTAATCATGTTGGAATTGTTTGATTTGTAAGTTTAAAGCATGGAGCAGAGGGGTAAATCAAAGAAAAAATGTGTCTTTGTTCCAAATATTATGAAGGGCACTGTAAATGCTAGAAGCTGGTATTAAAATTCTACAGTGTTTATTTTGAGCAGCAATGGACTGACCCCTGTCGTTGGAAAATTTCTGTTTTACCCAGCGTTGCCAGCTTATGCTCTGGACCCCCCTGTGATCTTGAATTGGATTTAGACAGTTTGTGAATATTTCATTACTTTTTGGTGAATCAATAAATTCATTGGGTCACATGTATGTTTAGAAATGCTTGAATGTATTTATAACAATAATTATGATGTATTAAACTTGTATATATTAAATACATTGAAAAATGTTTTGCATTGTACATTAACAGGGCTGCGCTTTACAGTATACTGATGCATTTTTGTTAACACTGAAAATTTGCAAAATGCCATCTAAAATGTTACGGTTTACAAACATTTCCTAAGGTGAAAGCTTACTCACAAGTATAAAGGCGGCATTTTGACATGTTTTTTTTTTTTTGTAAAGATGATTTTCCTTGGATCTATACCTCTGTGCATATGCTGGCTGTTTAATACATTAAGTAGAGAATAATCTGCTTTGACAAGTCTGTGGGACACCTTTCGAATTGCTTCTAGTAATAAAACGCTGCAAAATACTTTGGTTCTTGCATGCTGTGGAAAGCACTTTTACACAGATTTGTTTTTGATTGCCATTTCTAGCTTTGCAAAGTGACATATGAGGAATTAGGGGAAACAAATGAAAATTTTGAAAAAAAATACTGATATAATCTGTCTGAGCATTTCTCAGGGAAAACTGTTACAGGTAAATTGGAAAGTGAACATTTACGGACTCAAATATAGAATTTCTGGTCAACAAAGGAATAACAGGCAGGAAAGTTGGGTCCAGGGCAAGGTTAGGGCTCAGCAAACTCCTAGTATGCAGTCAAAGACAGGGATGAGGTATGCTATCATGCCAGTGCAGTGGAAAGGCAATGGCAAGGGGCATTATGCCCTGTACATCTACAAACACAAGAACAGCCAGGGGCCAGAGAGTGAGTTGCATCCGGTGCACTGTTCCTCTTGATGCTAGAGGACAGAAGAACCAACAGTTACCAGAAAAGGCTGAGAGAAGAGTAACAAACAGCCTGTCCAAAAGAAAATATCACCTGAGCCCAGGCTGAAAGGGAATAAAACAACAATTTTGACAAAAACAAATCATTTAGTATCACACAAATGAGTTCTGATACTCCTTAATATATTACAATCCAACACGTTACATGCAAATATATTCTACAGATCTATGTTCCTCTGCATGAAAAAAAATGATATTAACACTAATAATACTGCTATGTATATACTTATCTACAATTTTTGTGCCACATATGGTACATGTGTTGAATTTGATGGCGAACAGGTTGAGACATTTCTGTAAATCATCTTGTATATATGAAGTATATGAAGTATGTTTTGTGAATAAATTGTTTCCTCCATTCAAATGTTAACATAATTTTGAGTCACCTTGTACTTATATAGTGCTTTTCTCACTACTCAAAGCACTTTCCATGAAGGTAGGACCTGGTATGAAAACTAATGATCTCCTTACTGCGAGGCAGCAGCACTATCACTGCGCCAACTACACAAACTCTTTGTGACTTCTCTGAGCAGCTTCCACACACACAACCATATCTTCCGACCTGGGATGGTGTGGCACATGCAGCTTTCTCATTTGATGAGTTTTTTTATAATATGGAGACCAAAACTGAACACAATACTCCAGGTGAGGCATCACTAGTGCATGATATAACTTAAGCATAACTTCCCTAGACTTGAACTACACACATTGTGATATCTCAGCTCCTGTAACATCCTAATAGCTTTCTTGATCGCTTCTGTCCACTGTCTTGATGTAGATAGTGATGAGTCCACTATGACCCCCAGGTCCTTTTTATAGGTATACATTCAAGTTTGAGATTATAGAACTTTAGAACAATCTAGACGAGAACAGGTCATTCAGCCCAAGAAAGCTCACCGTTCTTATCCACTTATCCAATAAGCCTAGTCGCTCTTGTCTGGACCTTTTCTAGTCTACATCCTTTTTGTAGCCTGGAGACCAAAACTACACACAGTTCTCCAGATGAGGCATCACCAGTGTGTTATAAAGACTTGAGCAGAACCTCCTGTGACTTGTACTCCACACATCAGTGTGCTATATAACGTAACATTCTGTTAGCCTTCTTAATGGCTTCCGAAACACTGTCTGGCAGTTGATAGTGATGGGTCCACAACAACTCTTAACACCTTGTGGCCTAAATTTATTTACATCATTATATAAAAAAAGAAATTAGTATTTTTGCTGTCAAGCAGATGCTAAATTATGGAGAAAGGTCTAGCTGCAGCCTGCAAATACCTATGACATAGGTCAGGTAATGCCCACAACATCAGTCACAAAACGCCCTTTGAGTCAGATAATCCTCCTACAACCCTAATCTTAACCATAATGTAACGGGGCCTTAATGCTAATCATAGTCTAATATGATGGGTCTTACGTGATGAACGTTGAGGACGTTTTGTGACGTTGGGGCATTACATGACTGACCTCATAGGTACTGCAGTCTGTAATTACACTCTGTTGAAAATAAGTGGAGAATGTTAATTTGAATATAGCACACAAGCAAACAATAAGCTGATATGTATTTTATTTTAGCACAACTTACCTCAAATTTGGACAATTTCTTGAAATTAGTAGCCAAAATCCATGTGCATGACCACGCCAACACTTCGCTTCCATCAGGCAGGTGTAGTTTCCACTACAACTGCTAAATGGCATGACCAGTGCTTCCAATGCGATCCTTGGTACGTATCGAATACACATAAACTGGCATTGGTGGGATACATATGCCACCTCAGCTGCATTCAGGCTGGAAGCAGTTTGAAGCGATTTTGTGACAATCGTCTACAAGGGGTTAAGTCCTTCCTATAAGGCATGCTTTTGATTTTCAGATGCCCCATTGTGTATTCAAACCTAACATTTTTACTTCCTATGTGTAAGACTTTACATTTACTTACATTAAATTTCATCTGCCACAAATCTGCTCAATTCTGTATGCTGTCTAAGACCCTTTGTAATGACTCAACAGATTCAAGATTATCTGCCAATTCACCTATTTTGGTATCATCTGCAAACTGTCCAGCTTGTTATATATTCTTTTGCAAATCATTTATATATATTAAAAATAGCCCTAGCACAGACCCCTGTGGGACACCACTCTTAAAATCACACGATTCTGATAGGGTCTTTTAGTTTGATGCCCAACCTTTGATGTGGCACCCTATCAAATGCTCCATGAAAGTTAAGATAAATAATATCACATGCTCAAAAAATCATATTCTTTTGTTGCTTCCTCACAAAATTGCAGCATGCTACTAAAGCATGACCTCCCTCTTCTGATGTATATACTGTATATATTAAATAGTGTAACTACAAACACTGGCCATTTGTGTAATTCTACAATCTGCTAAATCTCTTGACTGTTGTACAAACAACTTTGTTTTGACCTATCAAAGATGTCTTGGCATTCATTTATAGTCTTCATTCTCTGACAAAAATAGAATTTTGTTACACTATTGATTTGTTCACAAATGATTAGATTTCTTCCTGTTGCCTTTCAACACGATTTGGTGCTTTTATCCCCTGCAGTCAAACACATTTCTTTTCCAACAGTAGCTTGCTTTTCTTTCCTTGGCTGTAGGCTGCTTCTTGTTACAGACATATAATTATTTTAAGGCTGTGTTAGGCAAGTACACAGCACATCAGACATTCGACTTTCCACCAGATTGAAAATCTTTTTAGAGTACAGAAAAGCACTTCAACATATGTTATTTCCACACAAAGTAGATTATAAATTATTAATACTTGTCTTGACTGTAGTGTGGCAGCTTGTCCTGATGGTGGTGAATGGTGTGAGGAAGTGCACATGTTTTCTAGATGCTTAAATGTATTTTCAAAACTTATTCTCTTTCAGGGAAAAATCTTAAGATGATGGTGCTCTTGGTTTGGCTTTAAAAAAGTTATAAATAGGAACTAATAATCAGACAAGGAGTAATCTGTGCCCTAAACATTTTCTATGAAATACACTGTTGTATGGATACAGCACAAACCCTAATATGAAGTTTGAAATGACAAATAAACTAATTATCTCTGTTTGACACATACATATACAATGGACTTTACTGCCACCAAATATGAGTCTGTGCATAACTGCTTTTAGCATTGTTATATTTTGGTACCTATATAGCCACAAAATAATTATTTACCAATTTCATCCAACTCAAGATCAGGGAAGAAAACGATTGCCCAGCCAAAGTTGTCAGATTGGTTTACTTTTAACTCCATCATACATGGAAAAAAGTGGCTTGGCTGTGACTCTTCATTTTGAGTGATTTCTTCTGAAACATGTCTATTTGCACTTTCATGCCCCTATAGCCTATGAGACCAGCTCAAATTCTTTCCAACCCATTACAGTAATACACTGTTACACAACTCCCTTAATTTTAGATTAAAACCTTTCAATTTTACAGATAGTTACAGTTTATTTGACCAACAACCTTGCAGCCTCAGCTACTATTATCAAATTATTGACAAAATTGGTTTTTGCTGTAGGAATCAGCCATTTACAGCTGATAAAACAGTCTGTCTAAGAAAGAAAAGCACAAATTGGCATCAAAAAACACGAATACAAAGGTAGCATAACCTTAGTCATCTTCTTCTGCTACATCTTTTTCTGACATCTTGCAAAGCACTTTCAGCTACATTATTTATTTGAAAATGTGCTAAATATTGTAAATGTTATTGTTGTTCCTCTTCATCCTTTCCCATGTGCCTTTTCAACCTCATCCACACAGCTCAGTCCTGCATCTCCTCCCCAGTCACAACCTTTTCCTTCAGGACTTCTTTTAGTTTACACATCCACCTCCACTTCCATTCCCATCACTTTTTTGCTCACATATTCATTGTCTCTCCTCATTATATTACCATACCACTTCAACCTACTTTCCCATGCTTTCTTAGATATTTCTAGCAGTGTTGTTGTATCTCTGATGTCTCATTACTTATTTTGTCCTATTTTGTAACTCCACACATCCATCTCAACATTCTCATTTCTGCCACATCTAATTTCTTCTCCTGCACTCCGTTTTACTGCTCAAGTCTCAGCTCCACACATCATTGCTGGTCTTAATACTGTATTAAAAACCTGACCTTTAACATTCTCCTTAATTCTTTGATCACACAATACTCCTGAAACCTTCTTCCAATACACACTATGGGTTATCTCTGAATCTAATTCTCCATCTTGGGCCAGCACTGATCCTAAATATTTAAATATATCCAATTGTTTCAAAAGCTATTCCTGCAGGTTAACTTCTGAATCCTGATCATCAATAAACCTAATATATTCTATCTTCTTCATTTGTACCTTCAAATCTCAATCTTTCAAAGCATTCCTCCATTCTTCCATCTTCCTCTCCACTTCCTCTTTCCTAGTAATACACAACACATCAACAACAAACCTGAACAAGGGGGACTGGTCTTTTATCCCATGACTCAACACATCTATAACTAGATCAAAGAGATAAGGAATAAAGAAGCTCCCTGGTACAGACCTGCTCTAACTGGGGTCGTGTCTGTTACCCCAACACTGCCTTAAACCCAAGTCCTCATTCTCTCATACATATCCTGGACAATCCGCACATATTTCTCTGGTCCTCCTTTCTCTCTTATGCACCTCCAGATCTCTTGACATGGCACTCTATCATAAGCCTCCTTCAAATCAATAAACATCATATGCAAACTTTTCTGGTTTTCTCAATGCTTTTGTATGAGCTGTCTTAATGCAAAAACTAAGACTCAGTTGTTCCTCTCCCTGGCATGAAACCATCTGCTCCTCACCTATGGCGGTCTCTTCCCTAAACCTTTTCTGTATACCCCTTTCTCAAATTTTCATTGTACGAGGTGCAATCCAAAAGTTCCCGGAATGCATTTATTTAAAAGCATACACACCAAATAACAATTAATGGTGAACAGTTCCTTCAAAATAGTCACCCGCTGAGTTGATACACCAATCCCAGCGAGATTTCAACCTTTCGAAGCACCTCTGGAAGTCGTTTTTTGTCAGTGTGTTCAAGATGTCGGTTGTTACCACTTGGATCTCCTCCACTGTCTCAAATCTGCGTCTCTTGAGCCTCATCTTCATCTTAGGAAATAAAAAAAAAATCAGACGGCGCTAAATCAGTTGAGTACGGAGGGTGGGGGATGGCAGTAAACTTTGTAGAAGCCAAAAATTCACGTACAATCACAGATGTGTGAGCTGGTGCACTGTCGTGATGATTTCAAATCACTCATTTTTACGAACAACCCTTCACAGACACAGCCAAAGTTTAAACGTGAACTGAGACTTGAAAAACAACTGCGCTAATGTTATAACGCGTGATAACAGCTCTCAAGAACAACTTGAACTGCTATCAAGTGGCAATTGATATAACCAAACCCTTCTGGCTGCAGAATAAATACATTCTGGGAACTTTTGGATCACACCTTGTATGTGACATCAGCTTTATGCCTCTGTAGTTTCCTGAATATCACTCTTCTTCTTATAAATAGGTACAATCACACCGTTCCTCCACTTGTCTGGTATTCTCACCTGCACACATGCTTGTGTTAAGCAACGTGTAATGCATCACCACTATAATAAAACACACTAATAAATACATATCTGCTTTTGGAAGCATAATTTATTAAAAAAGGTGTTTCCTGTGTATTTTGAGATTTTTGTAATTGTGTCTCTTGTGTGGCAGATGACCAGGGACCTTACCCCACCGGGACTCCTGAAGAAGGGAAGGACCGGGAAAGGGGCATTATCTTCCCCAGGACTCAAGAGGGCAGACCCCCGGTTTGCTTCGGGGCCACAGAATTGGAGCTTGGAATCTCAACCCTGTTGGGGCCCGTAGCCACCGCCAGGGAGCGTCTGCACAATTCCAGAGCCCTGGACCGCAGTGCTTCCGCCACACCAGGAAGTATTGCAGGAAGACCATTGACAAGCACCTGGAGCACATCTGGGTATAATATAAAAAGGGCCATTTCACTCCATTCAGGGAGCCGAAGTCGGTAGAGGACAGAGCAGAGAGGAGTGAAGGTGGCAGGAAAAGAGCAACAAGATAGAAAAGAAGAAAGGACTATGAGCATTGTTGGGATTTGTGCACTGTGGGTGTGCTGTAGAAGAGAATGGATCAAAATAAATGTGTGTGTTTTGGGACATTGTGAGTCTGTGTCTGTCTGTAGCTTGGCTGATCTCCACACTTGGGTTTTGTGGCATTTCTGCTAAGGAAGAAAGCTTGAAAGGTTATAACTATGCTGAAAAGGAGAGAAGGTCCCAAACACACACCTGATGAAGGCTACACAGCCCTCACGTTGTGTCTTTTGCCTTCTTGTTTAACTTCTTACCTTTGCAGATGTACACTGAGCCAACCCTTCATTAACTTTGTAGTGGTGTTTCTCCTGAAAATAAAAGAAAGGCAACACACAGTGGGCTACGCCTACTAGTGCAAATTAAGTACCAACTGCCCAATCAGAGGAGTGACGTAAGTTTGCAGTTTGGGGAAGGGTTTACATGGCATTTGGGTGTGCTTCATATGGATTAACCAATATTGGGGTGGACTTCGTAGGATTTTGTGAGATTTTGACTGTGATTGCACTGTAAATTGCCTGTCAAATCTGGTAAACCCGGTCCTGGCAGCATAAAAAACAGTCCATCAAAGGGCTCACTCACGCAAACACCCATGTTTACACTCAAATAGTACAAGAATGGCTAATGAAATTAATGATAGGGAATGGCATGTTATATTTATTGAATAAATGAATGTCTTCTTGGGCGGCACGGTGGCGCAGTGGTAGCGCAGCTGCCTCGCAGTTAGGAGACCTGGGTTCGCTTCCCGGGTCCTCCCTGCGTGGAGTTTGCATGTTCTCCCCGTGTCTGCGTGGGTTTCCTCCGGGCGCTCCGGTTTCCTCCCACAGTCCAAAGACATGCAGGTTAGGTGGATTGGCGATTCTGAATTGGGCTTGGTGTGTGGGTGTGTGTGTCCTGCGGTGGGTTGGCACCCTGCCCAGGATTGGTTCCTGCCTTGTGCCCTGTGTTGGCTGGGATTGGCTTCAGCAGGCCCCCGTGACCCTGTTCGGATTCAGCGGGTTGGATAATGAATGGATGGATGGATGGATGTCTTCTTTAGTACCCTGGATAACAATAGACAGGCCTATTACAGTTTCTACTTCTGCCCCTAAAGGCCACTTTTTGGTTCTTTGTCTTGCCATTAGTTGAGTTTACTTCAATTCTTTTTCTTTGCAAACATTTACTAGAAATATTAATAATTATAAAAATGAGTATAACTAATTTTGAAGATGATTAAAACTATGTATGGTATCACTGCCATCTATTTGTTATACCATATTAATTTTCTTCAAACTCCTTGATGAGATTCTGCTTTCTCTTTAATGTTTCTGTGTGCTGGTGTATTTGTTTTAAACAATACATTCAAAATGAGCAGATGCTGCTGGGAATTTACAACCTACTTATTGAGATTCTGCTCTTTTTCTTTGTAAACGTACGTGTGCGAGTTATTAAGCTGTAATTTAAAATGAACAGACACTGGTGAGAATAACAATGAGCAGCTAATTAAGTATCATTTTAAACTGTACTTGCTCATCTTGTATGAGTTGTTTTAATACAAAATGTCATTCATAAAGAAACTGTTTAGAGGAGCAAATATTTAAATGTACTTATAAATAAATACATAATATACAGTATTCCAACCCTTTTACTTTCTGTGCAGTTTTATTGTTGTAGATTTAATTTTAAATGAATAAAATTGACATTTTTGTCTACACTTAACAACCCATAATAAGTGAAAACATGTTCTCAGAAAGGTTTGCAAATTTATTCAAAATCAAAAACTGAAATCACTCATCCATATACTACTCAAGCCCCTTCCTGGTGCACTCCAAATTGTGCTCCCCAACATGATGTTTGTTGTAGTTTTCCTTAAGATGTTTCTAATACTTGATTGGTGTCAGCCTGTGGCAAATTGAATTGACTAGATATCATTTAGAAAGGCACACATGTATATGATGTCCATAAATCACACTGCATGTCAGGACAAAAACCAAGCAATTAAGTCTAGGGATCTCTCTCTGTACATCTCCATGATTAAATTGTGGTGAGACACAGATGTGGGCAAGGGGATACAACCAATTCTACAGCTTTGAGGGTTCCCAGAAGGACAGAGGCTTCAATAATTGTGTAATGGAAGAAGTCTGTAATGACCAAACTCTTCCTAGAGTGGCTCATTTGGCCAAACTTAGTAACCAGGCAAGAAGGGCCTTTGTCAGGGAGGTGAACAAGAATGCACTGATCACTCTAACAGAGCGTCAGAAGTCCTCTGCTGAGATGGGAGAATCTGTCAGAGTTACAAACTCCCACTTTGAGTTTGCCAAATGACATTTAAAGGATTATGAAAATTTGAGGAATAAGATTCTCTGGTCTGATGGGACAAAAAGTAGACTCTTTGGGTAGAATCCCAAACACTGTGTTTGTCAAGGGCCAGATTCAACTCATCACCAGCCTTATACCATTTATACAGTGAAGCGTGGTGGTGGTAGCATCTATTGAGGTGTCTGTTAGCTGCAGGACAAGAGGTCTGGTCAGAATTGAGGAAAGGATGAATGCAACCAAATACAGAGAGGTCCTTGACGAAAACCTGCTCCAGAGTACATGCAACTTCAGTCTGGGGCAACGATTCACCTTTCAGAATGACAGTGACCCAAAGCATACAGCCAAAACAATGCTGGAGTGGCTTGGGGACAAATCTTTAACTGCTCTTGAGTAGCCCAGCCAAAGCCCATGCTTAAGCCCCATAGAACATTTGTGGAGAGTACTGAAAACGGCAGTTTACAGATGCTTCCATTTTAATCTTAGAAGGCTGAAGAGGATCTGCCAGAAAGAATGGAAAGAACTGGCCAAAAGAAGGTTTGCAAAGGTTGCAGAGACTTACCCCAAGAAGACCTGAAGCTTGAATTGCTGCCAAAGCAGCTTCTACAAAGTACTGAATTAAGGGTTTGAACATTTATATGAATGATAAATTTCAGTTTTTAGTTTTTAATGAATTTGCAAACCTTTCTGAATACATGTTTACACTTTGTTATGTTGTTATTGAGTGTAGATTAATGGACAAAAATGGAAAATGTATCCATTTAAAATGAAATGTACAACACAATAAATGTGCATAAAGTGAAGGGTCTGAGTACAATCTTAATCCACTGTACAAGTACAGTATGATAGATAGATACTGTAGATAGATAGACAGATAGATATGAAAGGCACTATATAATAAAAAGATAGTGTGGTAGAATAAAGAGACTTGCAGAATGAAAAAGAGAGAATTGTCTTGTATAATGTCCAGATATTTGACAACCCATAGCAGTAAGTTGACGGTTTTTAAACACAAAATGGCGACCGGAAGGAAGCATGAGAGGAAATGACGTCACAGCAGGAAAGGTGGATGTGATGTCACCATATGGGGTCCGGAGGGTGTCGCCATCAAAATGAGCTGGAAGTGATGTCATCAGTCAGGGACCGGGTAGTGACATCATCAGAATGAGCCAGAAGTGGAGGTGATGTCTTCTGTAGAACGGCATTTTGTGGCTCTGAAAATGCAGGTAGTGAGTGAAGTATTCCATTATTTTTTCTTCAGTTGTTCTGGTGAGAGAAGAAGAGAGGCATTAATGTTTATCTCGTGTGTGATAATAGATAGATAGACAGATAGATATGAAAGGCAGTATACAATAGATAGATAGATATGAAAGGCACTATATTATAGATAACAATTGCATGTTTCCATTGATAGATAGATAGATAGATACTTTATTTGTCACCAAGCGGAAAAAATAAAATTTACAGAAGCTCAAAAAGAAACAAAAAAAAAGAACAAAAAAACTTCTGGTTGGATAACAGAGTGCAGTTGGCATCAATAACAGGCTTGTGGGTGGCAGAAAGATGTGGTCAGACCTGCTCAGATTGTGCCACAGTTTGTTTTTTTTAAGTCATTAATGTTTGGATAGACACTTGATTCCTTGTTTGAAGTCACCAGCATTCCAACTTATTTACCACTAAGATACAGGTACAGAATTAAACATTTCTGTTATGGAGTCAGCCAGAATAATGTAACACACTTTCCTGGGTAGTAAAATGGATGAATTCAGTTTGTATTCCAATGTCTAGATCACTCATTTAGTTTTAATTGTATTGTGCTCCCTTATTCACCATAGCTCATTCACAAAAATCTCCAGTCCCCCTCCTGCATTTAAAATAGCATCTGAAATAAGGGGTGTAGGTCAGTTCTCTGCAGAACCCAAAATATCACAACCCCTGATCTTGCTGTATATTGCTATGAGATGTTACAGTTCAAAATACTTATATGAAAGCAATAGAACATATCTCATCATATGAATTTAGGCCAGGGTTAAATCCTTTCCATCATACTTTTATCCTCACTCTAGATCCTCACCTCTTCCGTCCCCAGATGAAGGGGTCTGAGTACAATCTTAATCCACTGTAATCTTAATCTACAGTATGATAGATAGATAGATAGAACTTTATTTGTCCTTAGGGGGAAATTCTGCTTTTTACAGAAGCTCAAGAAATATTATAACAATATATACATTCTGTATATCATAAATCACTACTTCTAATTTGATACAACAAACGTATGAATAGTGTGTTCTGCAATTTTGATGCAATGAAGACAGAAGTTCAGATTTACGATTACCATCCTTCTATATAAAAGCGGTCGGGATTGTCCTTCCGTCCCGTGAGTGCTATGCAGGCGCGGAGTTTCACACACACCCCGTCCATTTTGCAATGCACGATGGGATTTGTAGTTTCGTTTTTCGAGGTAAATGATGATTTTCTACTCCAGACTGTGCGAGTAGCACGGAGTTTCACACATGCCCCGTCCATTCTGCAATGCACGATGGGATTTGTAGTTTCGTTTTTCCAGGTAAAAGATGATTTTCTACTCCAGACTGTGCAATATCTTCTTCTTCTTTCTTACCATATAAAAGCGTTCGGGATTGTCCTTCCGTCCCGTGAGTGGAAAGCGTAGCGGTATTCCGCTTATCACAGACTTACTACTTGCAACTTGTGGTATGAAGCGACATGATGTGAGCAGAGTTCTGGTGCTCCCATTGTTCTCTTGCTTTTGTGCGCGATGCGCTGGAAAAATAGACAAAATTATGTCTCTGGAAATAATTAATGTTGATGGAGTACAAATGCCTCACCGCGTAGTAAATATCAGGGGGGTTCAAAAGGGCGACCTCAATATAGAAAAAAAGTTTAAATTTCATCACAAAAATAACAGAAACTACGACTATTAAAGTAATACCGCTCAAATGCAATATAACCAAATTAATGAGTTTGTATAAAATATCAAATTGATCTACATATTGAATTGCCTTAAGAAGTGGTCAACTTAAAAGTCGGTCGCCTTAAAAGGCGGGTCAGCCTAGTACTCAATAATCATGGAGACGAACAGTGGTGACATGTTGCATGTTTAATAGTATATGCAAGTAAGAGCTCCACTGTACTCTGTACACATGACAATAATGACCCGATCCATCTTAATAAAATGATAGGTGTCTGTTTGTGAGTCCATCCAGTTGCTATGGCTCTATCATTCCAAAAGATGGTGTGTCACAAACATTTTTAATAATAAAATGAATTGCATTTGCCATTGACATAGATGGCACATCACAAACATTTGTTGTAATGCATTTTTTTACTATAAATGTTTGTGATGCACCATCTGTTGGAATGAGGGAGACACAGCAACTGGATAGGCACACAGACAGACAGCTATCATTTTATTAAGGTGGATAGGGTCATTATTGTCGTGTTTGTTTATTTTCTACAGAATACAGTCCAATAAATGGTGCACCACAAACATTAATGCTGAGGTTTACCTTGATTACTTAGATTTTAACCCGTCTTAGACGGGTACCACAGCTAGTAAACCTATAATCACTCTTAATTTTTAAGTACTTCTGTGTAAAAATATTTACAGTATACATGAAGGATTAGAATTTCAATTGATCTGAATTATGCATGGTATGTTTATTAAATGGTTTTTTATATAACACATACACAATGAATATTATTTATATTTAATACCTATGCTGTAGCATGTTTAAAAATATTTTTATAATTCCTGTTTCTTTTACTTTAAGTTACAAATTACTGCTGTTCGTGGTTTAATGTGTCTACTTCACAGAATGAGAAATATTAACTTAGCCTGTATAGAATTTAATATGCATAAATGAAGTGAAGCACAAATATAATACACCAAATAATTTATTAATTTTGATAAATTACATATTTAACACTGTTGTAATTCTCCATTGGAGGCAGAATAGTAATTGCCTAATAAGCTACTCTAAAAATTGAGGTTAGAGCAGGTCTTCTACATGCAATCAGCAGTGGCTTGTAAAAGGACACAACCATTGGTGCTTTATCTATTTGTGTGTAACTCACTTGCTCTTTTTACTGTTTGGATTTGCACAATGCACATTCAGGAGTAGTTTGAACATTTGATTCCTTTAAGCCGACAGCTGGCAGAGACAGAGGAGTAGACATGGCGTTATGACCATTTGTGACATTAAGTTAATCCCTTTACACATGATTCTTACTTGACAAATTGTGGCTGAAATGCATTGAAGCAAATATATATACAAATAATTTTGTTGGAATCTTTTTTGTTATTTAGGTATTTAAGCAGGTACCTGTTGTTTGGCAGAAGTTCTCCTTGTACGATTATTCAGTTTTAGTGCCTGACCTGCTCTAGGCAGATTTATAGCTATGCCATACTCTTTCCATTTCTTTAAAAATAGATTTAGCCATCTCTACGTAAACTAACATAAATGTACCATCATGTAGAAAGCATTAAACATGGATTAAATGGTGTATGTTATCTATACTGTACACTAATCACAAGCACAGAAAATGTATTAGAAAACACTGGTGGCACTTGTTGATTGGATGAAGCTTTGCATATTATGCATATTAAGAGTTAGAAGACATGATGTATTATATGAGGTAATGTAACAGAAAAGCATTAAGGTAGATGAATTGTTTTACTGAGTTCTCACTCCATGGACTGAGAGATTTGTGCATACCTGTGCGCAAATAAAGAATTGCTCTGCATTTTCATCTGGTCTCCGTGAATGATTTCTTTGAATATAGAGGAAAGTTTTTCCACTACTTGACACACAAGGCTTATTTTAAAAAGTAACATAAACATTTTTATTGAATGGAAATGGCCCAGCATCCTTTACCTACAAGGAAATGAAGAGACAGATTTTCACTGCTCAAACTTAGGTGAGCCCAGCTTTTTCAGAAATGTAGTCAGTGGAAAAGCAAGAGCTATCATAAAATATTCCAATGTGCAGACTGACATACATCATTAATGAAACACAGAAAACATACTTACTGTATTTGCTATATTAGTAACAAAACAGTGAAAGTCTGTAGGATTCTGCTTATGTTTATGCTCAATCCACAAGTTAACCAGAGAACTGAGATGACCTCATGCATGCAGTGGGGTTGTAACAAGCATTGTAATTAGCTTTTATAAGCATGTTGAAATGGGACATGTCTACAAAATTGAAGTCATGATCTGCTTATACTGTATTACCATTTTACTGCACAGTTTACCAAGATAAATTAAAGAATCATCTGCCAATGAACATTGATGGCTCAACTGTGGAGGACATAAATAGCACCAAATTCCTGGGTGTCCACCTGGCAGAGAACCTCACCTGGTCCTACAACACCAGCTCTTTAGCCAAGAAAGAGCAGCAGCGGCTCTACTTCCTGCATAGGCTGAGAAAAGCCCATCTTCCACCAGCTATTCTAACAACATTCTACAGAGGAACCATAGAGAGCATCCTGAGCAACTGCATCACTGTCTGGTTTGGAAATTGCATGGTCAGGGATCGTAAAGCCCTACAACAGATAGTGAAGACAGCTGAGAAGATCATCTGTGTCTCTCTTCCTTCCATCATGGACATTTACACCACACGCTGCATCCGCAAAGCCACTAGCATTGTGAAGATAGATAGATAGATAGATACTTTATTAATCCCAAGGGGAAATTCACATAATCCAGCAGCAGTATACTGACACAAAAAACAATATTAAATTAAAGAGTAATAAAAATGCATGTAAAAGCAGAAAATAACTTTGATTAATGTTAGCGTTTACTCCCCCGGGTGGAATTGAAGAGTCGCATAGTGTGGGGGAGGAACGATCTCCTCAGTCTGTCATTGAAGCTACTCCTCTGCCTGGAGATGACACTGTTCAGTGGATGCAGTGAATTCTCCATGATTGACAGGAGTTTGCTTAGCGCCCGTCGCTCTGCTACAGATGTTAAACTGTCCAGCTCCGTGCCTACAATAGAGCCTGCCTTCCTAACAAGTTTGCCCAGGCGTGAGACGTCCTTATTCTTTATGCTGCCTCCCCAGCACACCACCGCGTAGAAGAGGGCACTCGCCACAACCGTCTGGTAGAACATCTGCAGCATCTTATTGCAGATGTTGAAGGACGCCAACCTTCTAAGGAAGTATAGTTGGCTCTGACCTTTCTTACATAGAGCATTAGTATTGGCAGTCCAGTCCAATTTGTCATCCAGCTGCACTCCCAGGTATTTATAGGTCTGTGCCCTCTGCACACAGTCTCCTCTGATGATCACGGGGTCCATGAGTGGCCTGGGCCTCCCAAAATCCACCACCATTTCCTTGGTCTTGTTGGTGTTCAGGTGTAAGTGGTTTGAGTCGCACCATTTAACAAAGTCTTTGATTAGCTTCCTATACTCCTCCTCCTGTCCACTCCTGATGCATATTCCCAACACACCCTTCACACTCACTGTTTACACTTCTACCATTGGGAAAAAGGTACCAAAGCATTCGGGCCCTTACCACCAGAATGTGTAACAGTTTCTTCCCCCAAGCAGTCAGACTCCTGAACACTCATGGACTGATCTGATATCTGATATATGTGTTCTGCTCTGCAATGTTGCACATAGTTGCACATGTTTGCACATTTGACTCACATGCACCTTGTTATATATTATGTGTCGTGGATTCTTCGTTGTCCTGTGTTCTATGTAGCACCATGGTCCTGGAGGAACTGTATGCTGTACTACTGTATATGGATGAAATGACAATAAATACTCTTGAATCTTGAAAAGTATTTTTTCTCTAGCCACTTTAGGGCAGTACAACAAGTTAACGTGTGTCTAACATCCAACAATTAAGTAACTGTATATATGGAAGAGAGAACTTATGAACTCAACCACAACTCATGATACATTTATATCCCCAGGCCTAACGTGCAGTAATGTCACAAAGATTACATTTTATCGGCGCAAGCATACTTTCTTTGAAACTAATAAAAAAATAACATGAGTTGTAATCAAGAAGCTCAAGCACTAGTTCTGTTGCCTAGGCAAGAATGGACACTGCCACTTCATATGCCAACAAATCTTTATCAAAATGCAAAGTTTCATACACAGGGACAGTATCATTCACATCCAAGATAATAATGGACTTCCCATTAATGCAACTTATTACCATTGAAGATAAGCCTATTCACAGAGATGACAGATTGCATGACATCCCTGCCCAAAAAATCTTTAAGTTTAGCTTAAAGATGCTCAGTATATTGGGACAAGTCATGGGACATGTAGTTTTTATACAAGACCCTGCTGGATACCACAGGGGCCGCAAGAGGGAGCTGCAGGGAGGACCGAAGACTTATTTGTGCCCTTTAACCCGGAAGTTCGTCAAAGGAAGAGCAACGGGCTTCCGGGGTGAAGAAAAGAACATTTTACCTGACCCAGAAGTGATACAAGATTACATGGACTGGGGATTGAGAACACTTCCGGGTCAGGGTATTTAAAAGGACTGTGGGAGCTCCCAGACGGTGAGCTGAGCTGGGTGGAAGGGTGGCAACGCGTCTGGGAGTGGAGGATTGGTTTATTGTGTTTATTTATTATT
>JANRMT010062806.1:106616374-106635448 GCA_026402145.1 Polypterus bichir lapradei | reverse complement strand
AGTATAAATTGTAAAATGAGAGTAGGTGAAGACGCAGAACAAAGGAGTTGCATGAAAAAACCTAAGAAAGCAGAGGTAAGGAAAGCAGAGGTAAATTTCTTACCTAACCCCCCAGAAGGTCAGGCAGATGTGTCTCTTGAGAAGGAACATCTTGCCATTGTTGAAGAAACAAAAAAGGATGGTGGATACAACTCTTACCCAACAGAGGATTCAGAGTTAGACATGGTGCACAGCCAGTACTTTGATTTGCTCCTCTGTGGAAAAGAAAGGGATTGCAAGATATTGGAGGAAATGATTTGCAGACTTAAAAGAAACACTGTCACCAGCATGGCTGCAATCCTGTGTGGTAGTCCTCTGGGAAAAGAAGTGACATACCCCACCAAACATGAACTGAGAACACTATCACATAAGATCGACTATTGTCCTAAATTACGAGATTTGCCATATGTAGGAGTTGTTTTTTTTTGTTGTTGGATTTTTTTTGGGCTGCAACAACAAGACAAATTAAATATTAAACACATATCAAACATTTTGATTCCATAGCTGACCATTCACTCCAAAATGTACAAGCAACTCCAAAATATGAAGTCCCCAAGGAAGAGGCAGGGCCCTGTGCCCCAATGAGGAGCTGCAGAGGTCTCTCTTTGATACAAACAGAGAAGACGAGACAGATGGTGATTCAGCTGCTTCAACCATAATTCTTTCAAGCAGGGATGACGTGAGCGATGACTATGCAGTCCGCGTATGTGTTAACTATAAAAGTGTGCTGTCACTGTAATATTTTTCTGTACATCAGGACCCTACCTATACTCTGTCCACAATTACCTCCATCTTCTGGACCAGAGCATACTGCTAGGGATGCACAATATTGAGTTCTTGCCAATATACTCTGTATATGGCTGTTACCAATATTTGACACATCTTACCAGGATCACGCATTTAAAATGTGTATATATCTTAAAAGTCATGTAAATCCTTAATGACCAAATAAATTATTTTCTTCCTGAAATGGATTTAGTAATCAACCATATTGTGTCTATCAATTGACATCCAATAAAAGGATGTTCAGAATAGCAGACTACCACACTTCTAAAACTCCATTAAAATATCACTGCAGTTTTTATTGCCTATAATTCTGTACACACCGGATAACAGACAAGCGTTACTTCTGAATACTTCTGAGAAAGTGATGGTGTACCCTACAATCTCAATTTTAATAAGCCTTTTTTTATTCCAGAATTTTGACAGCTGCCTTCTGATTCTGATAGACAACCAAATCAGTGAGGCAGCGATGCAAAGTTTCATTGTTAAGCCAGTATTCGCTGCTTTCCTATACATTGCCTATTGTAGTCATGTGTGCGATATTTCTTATACATATAATTTCTCTTCTCTGCTGCAAAAGTGCTTACATTGAAATGTCGGTCCATGACTGTCCTGTTGTATGTATCTGTATTAGCTGGCCAGTACTGTCTGAAGATGCAAGTGAGGCATTACAAAAAACTTAACCACAAGTACAACAAACCAAAACTCAACCAATGTACTGTAACTCAAATTGTGGACCTTGAATTTGAGGCCAGATGGACCTTTAATGATTCAATTGCAATAAAAGAAGAAGAAAGGGTCACAAAAATCTTTGAGGCATATTTGTGCTTCAAAGACACTCAAAATATACACTTCTTAACTTGTTCTCACTGGAACTCATTTGCTTGTTTCTGTGCATGCTGTTATCAAGTCTGCATAATGGTAGAATCAGCATAATTTTTGTCCTAAGCAACGGATGAGTTGAGTCACATCCTGGGTGGTGCCAATCTCAAATACACCGAGGAGACAAACAGAAGATGAGAAGACGTCTGTGCCAAGGTGCAGTTCTATGGTTTCTGGATGAAGACCTTCACATCCCCTTTTCCCTTCAGGCTACATGAAAGTAAGTTGCTGTTCCCTATGCCAAATCCATTGGAATCTGTCATTCCCAATCCTGCTCCTGAAGGACCTCCGGGCTGCATGTTTTATAACCAGTTTCCACTGTGATGTGTTCCAATATGATGATGCCAATAAAGCCTCCTTGAACTGAAATTTAAACCATACAGTCATGCTGCCCTTGAATAGTGAAATCAGGTATGTTGAAAGTAAGTTGAACACAACTGGGTTGATGAAGGCCCTTAATGATTTGATGTATTAGAACAGTAAGATCAGAAGCACATACAGGGCAGTGGTGCACCAGGAACAGAATTGGGAAATACTGATGTATGTGACCAGCTCACATATTTAGTTCCTAATATTGCCCTTTATTCTCTGTTTTGGTCCCATAGTGGGATTCACCATTGCCCTTCTTGACAGCACTCCCGTCACTTTTTCCCTCCCCAACTCCACCACCAAAGTGGCTCGGGAATGATAGTGAAGCACTCCATCATATCCTTCAGGTGAGAATTATGTTGATCCTCTCTCAATGTTGCCATTGTAATATGTCCCTGAATCTTCTACCTTACGATTCTCTTGAAACTCTTCTAATTCATATTGAATTGTTTGTTCTTCGATTCCAGCCAAGGGAGGATCAATCACTTTACACTGAGAAGCGGCCTTTCTCTAGCCCAGTGTTACTCATTGATGGAACAGCCTACATCCTCACTGTGGGAAATATACCTGTGAGCCAAAGAAAGACATTTTGGACAGAATGCTAATGTTAATGACATACTACTATACTTACAAATTAGCGAAAATGTTAACATCATTTAAATAATCTATATTGTAAATAATAAAACATGTGAATGCACAGTGGACAGCGGTAGTGACGAGCTGGTGCCCCATTCAAGGATTGTTCCTGCCTCACGCTGTATGCTTGCTGGGATTGCCGTGAACCTAGATGGATAGAATAATTAAACATGTACTACAAAGATATTTCAATGTTTCTTAAAAGTTTTGAAGAATCGGCGTTCTTAGCTTACAGATGGCTTTACATCTATTACAGAGCTGCTTGTGTGGCGATTAGTTACTTGGAGAAAGAAAAGTAAGGACAGGAATTGGGGGTTAGTACGTTTGAAAGAGACAGTACTGCTGCAATAAATGATTTCATCGAAGATCGCGCATAGTGCAGCAAGCATCTTGTGGGAGGATGGAACAATCTCTGGATGGGGCGCCAGTTTGTCACTATCACTGCGCCACTGTGTTCCCATGTTTAATAATATGCTTTAAGTCCTGTCATCATGAAAATGATATCAAGTATAAATCTCAGTATTTAAATTATTCAGAGAGCTGTAATATCATGAATGTAATGGATTCTGTGTCCAGTCGGAGGAAGAGAAAGCCCGTTTAAGAAGTACGTAGTGATTCACACACATAGAGCACATAGAAGAACACATACATTACAAAGCATTTAACGTGCTACTTTAGTTACAATGGGATTTGAGAAACTAGTCAATTAAATGATTTTATGACATTCTACTTTAATGACAAATTAAGCTATGTGAATAAAGTGAAAATTTCGAGATTAAAGTTGACATTTCAAGCTTTTTTCCCACTGTGTCCCTATTTTTTTTCTTTTCTCTGTACCCTAATAATCTTCCATATAACATTCAGACAGTGGGCTACAATTCGCCTTTTCATGGCAACTTTGATATCTAATAACTTCTTTTCTATTTTGGGCACTGTGTAACTTTGTGAACTTGGGCTTTCGAGTTTCTCCGACAGTCTATGTCACTCCATCAACTTCTTCCTTTTGTTGTTTATACAATTGTTTAAATCAACAAATAGTATGTTTTTCCTTGCCTCCACTTGGTATTCGCTGAAATTTTTCTATTTTCCGCTGTGCTTTTGCCATTGTCTTTTCACAGTACGCTGAACTTAAAGGCTATTTATATTGATTTGCATATTCAAAGAGGCATAATTCTGGGAGGAGACGGGGTGGGACGGTAGGTGCATGAATGTGCATTACTTTTCACGCTGACCGGGATTTATGGAGCAGAAGAACGTGGAAGTTGGCATACGCACAGATTCATTTGTGAATTTCCCCTTGGGATTAATAAAGTATCTATCTATCTATCTATCTATGCATCTGGATTTTAAAGGCGTTATGCATGAGGCCCCAGGTCTGGTATTAATGTTCTGTTTGCACTGTTCTTCAGTCATTTGTTGACATGCACCTATATCTGACTCTCTACCTCCTCTGCTTAGTTTTTTTCATTCCCTGTTTTGGGGTATAGTTTTATTTCATTCAGAAATATTTTTTATAACTGATGTTCAGTTTAACCTTTTTTGTTCTTCAGTGGTCCAGTGCCATCTCTCTGTCTCTCTCTCCTCCTCCTTTTGTCTCTCAGTCGGTCTCTATCACTCTCTCTTGCTCTCTGCCTATTTCTTTTTCGTGGTTGTTGTGAAATTCCTTTGGTGTGACAAAGGGGTAGAGTAGACAATATGATATTGGAACAACTTACTTACTTACAGTACTTATTTATTTATTTATTACCAGCAGTTTGCACAATAATACTGTTAATGGTGTGAAAACTTGTTCCACTTTCAATGAATGTTGACATGAAATTCCACCTGCAGTCCTGTGAGTTTCGTAAAAAATTTTCCTGTTTTAATATGCTCCGAACTTGAATATTGGACTACCTATTTCAAGATGTGCTAACTTGTTTCAAGTAACAGGACAATCATTCTCCACTGGTATTAAGAATGTTCAGCTTATATTAGTGATTTACTCTCAAGTTCCTTTGCCTTTATTTTTCAGTGCGCTAAAATAAAAAATGCAAAAAAAAAAAAGAAAACTAAATTAAGAATTATTTTCTAATATTCAATGTATTTCCACTGTAGAAAGTACTTTGATCTAAAAAAAACAGCATTTTCTACTTATTTCAAACCGTTGAACACCTATCAGAGCTTTATTTCTAGAATGAAACTAACTTATATTAAGATGTCTTGGCAATTAAAACTATCCTGCTGCATGGACAGAAAATTTCACTAGTATTAAGTTATTTTCTCCTGAAATTTAGTGTTTATATCTTATTTTTAGCTAAGCTTTTTTGAAGTGTACAATGACCTTGTGCTACATCCAGAGATAAATCGTGCCTTGTGCCAGATGCTATTGGGATAAGCGAATGGATGGATGCTCTTGCTTTACTCTGTATGCTTTATTTCCCACTTACTGGGCTTAATAAAGTTCACCTCACTGTTATCTTACTGCTGTAATATTCTCCAGGTGCCTTTCAGCATTTCTAATTTCCCCTTTAGATGTTGCTCTCACATGTTCACGAGTCCCTCACTTAGAATTAGTGTTATTTATGTTAGATGTATTAAACACCTGTCTTACTTTAAATAATTTCTTTATCTTCTTATGAATCCACAAAGGAGGCTTTTGAAGAATGATAGGTACAGCAGGTTTTCTGCATGCACTGATTAAAGTAGCAGGGTGCCATTTCACGGGAGGCAACTAAAGTGCACAACACGTCTTCAAGGCATGATCTGCCGGCCCTTGCATAAGCCCATCCAAACTCATTATGTCGTTTCTAAAGATGATTTATTTTACCTTTAAGATATGCCATAACAAGAAGGGGAATATTTATAAATGTAACCAATTATTCTTTTATCTATAATTAATTTAAAGGTATATGAAAAATTTATATTCTGACATTGCAGAATTTATTTTGTTCATCAATGGCAAAAAAAAATAAATTAAATGTTAAATATTACACATTATAACATTCAACTTTTCTTTCATAAGTACATTAGAACACATTCAGCCCAACAAAGTTTGCCAGACCTTTCCAGTTAATTCTTCAAAAAAAAAAAAAAAAGTCAAGTTTTCAAAGTCCCTAAAGTCCTACTGCCTACCAGACTACTTGGTAACTTATTACATGTGTCTATGATTTCTTTGTGTGAATAAAAACTTTCTAATATTTGAGCAAAATTTGACCTTAACATGGCGGCACGGTGGCGCAGTGGTAGCGCTGCTGCCTCGCAGTTAGGAGAGCCGGGTTCGCTTCCCGGGTCTTTCCTGCGTGGAGTTTGCATGTTCTCCCCGTGTCTGTGTGGGTTTCCTCCGCTCCGGTTTCCTCCCACAGTTCAAAGACATGCAGGTTAGGTGGATTGGCAATTCTAAATTGGCACTAGTGTGTGCTTGGTGTGTGGATGTGTTTGTGTGTGTCCTGCGGTGGGTTGGCACCCTGCCCAGAATTGGTTGCTGCCTTGTGCCCTGTGTTGGCTGCGGCAGACCCCCGTGACCCTGTGTTCGGATTCAGCGGGTTGGAAAATGGATGGATGGATGACCTTAACATTTTTAACTATGTCCCTGTGTTCTTGATCAACTCATTTTAAAGTAACAGTCTCGATCCACTCAACTTATTCCCTTCATAGTTTTAAACACTTCAATTGTGTCTTCTCTTATGGTGTACTTTCGATTTTCAGACCTCCCATTGTGTATTTAAAACTAACATAGTTACGTTCTACATGTAATACTTCACATTTACTGACATTAAATTTCAACTGCCACAAATCTGCCCAAGCCTTATGCTGTCCAAGTCCCTCTGTAATGACTTAACAGATTCTAGATTATCTGTTAGTTCACCTTGCTTGGTATCATCTGCTAACTTAACTAGTTTGTTATTTATATTCCTATCCAAATAATTTATATATATTAAAAATAGCTGTGGTCCTGGCACTGACCTCTGAGGGACACCACTCATAATATCAACCAATTCAGATAGGGTTCATCGCCCATAATCCTCTGTTTCCGCCAATTTTCTATTCATCTACCCACAACACCCTAAACTCCCACTTCTTTTAGTTTGATGCCCAATCTCTCATGTGGCACTTTATCAAATACTTTCTGAAAATCAAGATAAATAATATTATATGCTGTACTTTGATCATATCCTTTTTTTGTGTCCTCATAGAATTCCAGCGTGTTAGCAAGACATGACCTCCATCTTCTGTTCAGTAAAACTCCTGTTCTTACCATGTGTTGCTCAATCTTTTCAATAATAATTCATTTGATTTACTGACCTGTGATGCACGCTAATATTACTGGCCTATAAATGCTTATGTTAACCTTAACAGTTTTGGTCTTTGCAGCCTCGCTCTTCCAAAACACTGAGAATTGTATTATATTATGGTCACTTGAACCCCTACACCTTTAATTGTATCCTGATTATTATAAAATACTAAATCTAGACAGAATTCCCCCTCTATTAGTGTTTTAATATACTGTGTTAAAAAACATTCACAGATTACATCAAAAAACTCCTGCTCTTGTGTTCCACTACTTGCATAGTTAGCGTAGATTTCATTTGGGTAGTTAAAGTCCCCAATGACTACAATTTCCCTTGCTTTTATAATATTACTAAAAAGAATCATATTGAAATTACTGTCTGCATTGGGAGGGATTTATAACACACTCCTAAAATAAGGCCTCCAGTCAAATCCAGACGTCCTCACTAAGATAGGGTTCATCGTCCAATTGAAGAGGACTGTGTTTACAAATTGAATAAGACTTGCATTTAAAGAAGAAGACTTGTGTCTATGTCTGCCTGTCACTCTTTCTCTCTGTTAGTTTACCAGCCATCTTTTGGGTTCACTCAAGGAGGCTCATTGCCATCCTCCTTTGGTCGGTCTTCATGACAGGATGGTGACTATATTCTAACCCAAAGGCACAGGGATATCACACTGTATACAAGTGAGGAGAAATAAACTAAGGAGGCTACACACAGGAAAGGTCTGTGCTGACCATCTTAGTGGTGTCATTCGTTACTTTTTCAGTATGTCATTACAGCTCCAGAAAATGTGATTTCTCTGAGAAATCTTAAGATAGATTTTACAATGGTCTTAGCATTGCAATAGTTTCACAAAATGCACCCCAATACAGTACGCTCAACTGTAAAACAAGCTGAAAATGGAATGATACAATTGACAGTGGAGCCATAAACAGATGCATACAAATGCAACAAAGCTGGACATGAATTTACAAAAAGGTTGTTGGTGCACCACTGCAAGTCACAGCAAGCATCAGTAGTATGCCAGGCTGATTGGCAAACATTGTATTTTTCTATTGCCAAAGACAAAAGGCGCCTCTTCATCTAATTACTAAAGAGCAGTGGCCCTTACATCCCACATCATGTAAACCATTGAGAGGCTGGTCCTAGACAATATGATTTCTTGTGAAAGACCACTTGAGTCCCCTGCGGTTTTCCTATCAGACAAAGATTATAGTGGAAGATACAGTTGTCTATCAGCCCCACATGGCTTGACAAAGCTGGCAGCACAATGAGGATTACATTTTTTTATTTCTCCAGTGCCTTCCAGATTATCCTGTTAAGAGGTAAGACTACAGTATAGTCAAAGAACCTGTGGTGTCCCGGATAATGGACTGTCTGTCAGGCAAAGCTCAAGGACTATGTGAACAACACTGGAGCAACACATGGAACAATCTTGACTCCTTTTTTTTTTGACCCTCTACACCTTGCACTATAAATATAACACCAAGTCATATCTTTTCACATAAATTCTCTGATAATTCTGTATTTATAGAATGTATTGATAAGGGGGATGAAACAGAATAGTGAAGACTGATTGATAACTTTGCTTCTTGGTACAAAGAGAATTGTCTGGAACTTAACTTCAGCACAACCAAGGAACTGATTATTGACTTTTGCCACACCAAAGAGTCTCTATGTCTGGTCAAAATTTAGGAAGTGGATGTAGAGGTGGGCCACTTCTACAAGTACTTGGGGGTCCACATCAATGACAGGACTGGCAACACTGGAAATGACAGGTTTGGTAACACAGAGGAATTCAGCTTTATCTTAGATGACTGTGTTTTTGTTGGTAGTGATATCCTTTATATTTTCTATAGCTTATTTGACGGTAACATCACTTCAAGAGAGGACCACCGAATCAACAAGTTGATGAAGAAGCCAGGCTCGGTTATTGGAAACACTCTGGACCTGTTGGAGGTAATAATGATGGACAAAATTAAAACAAAAGTGATGACCATTATGAACAATGCTGCACATACTGTAATAATTCTTTACATATGCATACTGCTTTTCTCAGTACTCAAAACCCTTTACATCGTGAGTGGTGAGACAGAGGGGACTGGGCGGTCTCATGGTCTGGAATCCCTACAGATTTTATTTTTTTTTCTCTCCAGCCGTCTGGAGTTTTTTTTTTTTTCTGTCCCCCCTGGCCATTGAACCTTACTCTTATTCGATGTTAATTAATGTTGATTTATTTTGTTTTCTTATTGTGTCTTTTATTTTTCTATTCTTTATTATGTAAAGCACTTTGAGCTACTGTTTGTATGAAAATGTGCTATATAAATAAATGTTGTTGTTGTTCATCCACCACATTCTTATTTATTGCCAAGTCAGAATTTTTTTTTCTTTGTAGTAATTTTGGTATGTACAACAACAACAACATTTATTTATATAGCACATTTTCATACAAATTATGTAGCTCAAAGTGCTTTACATGATGAAGAAAGAAAAATATAAAAATAAGATTAGGCAATAAAAAGTAACAAAGAATAAAAAAAAACAACAAAATCTGCAGGGGTTCCAAGGCCACGAGAACACCCAGCCCCCACTGTACTTGAATTTGTTGTTATTTATTTAGCTTTTATAAATAGTTAAATTACCCCTTGATATAAGTGTGACACTGGTAGTCTCACAATGTTGGCAAAGCAGGACAGAACAACCTAACAGAGACAAGCAAGATGCACCGTAACAGTTAGCTCGAGCAGTAAAAACAGAGTATACAGCAGAAAAGGAAATATTTAACAAAGTTTTTGAGTTATCGGAAGGTTGTTTCTTAATGTTTCTTGGTGTTTTTATTACTATTTAATTTAATATTGTTTCTTTGTATCAGTATACTGCTGCTGGATTATGTGAATTTCCCCTTGGGATTAATAAAGTATCTATCTATCTATCTATCTCTATCTAATTTTTCCAACTTTTCACCATTAGTTTCAGCCTTGGGCCTCATGTGTGTTATTCCATGCTTATCAGCCTGTGTTTTAAAGTTGATGGCGAAGCTTAGTGCATGGCTGGGAATCCAGAAAGACAGCCACAGGGGAGGCCAGTTTGTTCACTAGTGGATTTATACCATTGCATTTTTTTGGTAATATCCTCGAGGTTATGCGGGATTTTGTTTGGTTCTGTAAGTTGATGGTCGATTATATTTATTTGTCTTCGTTGATGCTTTGATTTCTCTTACAGGAGTGCAATTCCTCCTGCACCTAATCAGAGCACTGTGATGTTCCTACATTGATGGATTAAAGGCCAGAAGTCCACATGACCATCATCATCAAATTCTTCCATGAGAACCCTGAATACAATGAGAACTGATTGAGGTCATTTATGTTAGGTGGAATGCCTAGAGGGGGCTGGGTGGTCTCGTGGCCTCGTAACCCCTGCAGACTTTATTTTTATCTCCAGCTGTCTGGAGTTTTTTTTTTTTTTTTTTTTGTTTTTCTGTTCTTCCTAGCCATCGGACCTTACTTTTATTCTACGTTAATTAGTGTTCTCTGATTTTAATTATTTATTTTGTCTTTGTTTCTCTTTCTTCATCATGTAAAGCACTTTGAGCTACATTGTTTGTATGAAAATGTGCTATATAAATAAATGTTGTTGTTGCAGGACCGAAAAAGGTGTCTCCCTGTGTGTATACAGCACATGCTGTGCTAGAGAACTGAGTTATCTTCATTAGGATGGTTGTGGCCGCAAGAGGGGGTTGGTTTGATTGATCATGGAGGCTTAGTGAGACGGTTTGTGTAAAGGGACTGGTGGCTGGGCAGTTGGTTGCTGTTAAGGAGCAGCTTGAGGCTCCTAAGTTTTTTGGGTTTTTGCTTCCTGAGCAATCATATATATTGAATTGGCTGAAGCAGAGTCCAGTTTTTGATGTTTTGTTTTTAAAAATAAAAGATTAATTACATTTATATAGCAATTTTCTTGCTACTCAAACTGCTTACGCAGAAGGGAACCACTTCAACCACCAATAATGTGTAGCACCCTCCTGGATGATGTGACAGCAGCCATTATTGTGACAGTACACTAACCACACATCACCTATTAGGTGGTGAAGGGGTGGGACAGAAATAGCCAATTAGGGACTAGGGATGATTAGTGGGCCAGAATGGATGGGGCCATGATGGGCAATTTAGCCAGTACATCAAGATAAAGCCTACTTTTTATGAAAGATGCCCAGGAATCTATAATGACCAAAGAGAGTCTAAACTGTTTTATCTCATTTCCAACACCTCTTCCAGCAGCAACTGTAGCTTTTCATGAATGGTCTTCTAGCCAAGTACTGGCCAGGCTCAGACATATTTAGCTTCAGGAAGATGGCCTGTTTTGAAGCACAGGTAGTAAGGCTGCTAATAACCTTTTATGGAATTTATTCATTAATCTTTTTTTTTTTTTCTCCATTCTCTCACTAAGAATTGTTTTGACTCTGGACTGCATTTTTTTGTACCATACACTTTTCACTGTTAATTTTATTTTTTTTAAAAAATAAGCTACTGTGGAACAAATATCTACTTTTTTTTGTACTTTTGTCTCTCTTGTGCCTCTCGTATTATACTCTCAGTCCTAGCTGGTCCCAAACATCTTGTAGGCGGCTTATGACACTTACGACAACAAGATCTATCTATATCTATCTATCTATATAATAATATAATGTAAAAATGTCCATGGTGTTAATACCTTTTATAGCCAGTATATTGGACAGATTAGTGTTCAGTCATCAATATTAGGGCTATGTGACAGGAAGAAATCAAATATTTTTAGAAGACATAAAAATACAATTCTGTCCTATGGTTATAAAGATGGAAAGCAGTAAAGAATCCACATAATAAAACACTGCGGGTATTTCACATGGGAAAATACAAGTCTAGAATTTGGTTCATCAATGTTAAAGGTGTCTTGAATGTTAATGCAGTTGAACCTTACACTTGAGATATGCACTTCAAATTCTTGATTGTAACTTTTGCCTACTTGAGATGTGAAGATACTGGGATGGTGCCAAATTGTTTGGGTATAATCCAAGAATGATAAAGAATTTCTGACATTTCAGTTTACTTCTTTGTACAGAAGATCCTGTAATAGGCAAAAACCATCTGTAGCCCTTGACAAAAATGCTCAAGGGGCCAGGCATCTGATGAAAGTCAAATTGTTATTGTAACGTGCATACAGAAGCAAACTTGTTTTCAAACTGAAAAACCTTGCATGCATTTTATACTTGGTAAATTAACTTATTTTCATTCTGAGTTTCTTCGTTTTCTTTCAAGGTGCTGAGAAAAGTGGCTTAATCATGAAAAATGAGATAAAAGCTTACATGCAACATTTAGTGTCAACATGTCATTCTCATGGTAAATTTTTATAATAAAGTATTTATGTAATAATGTCAGAGCTTTAATAAATGAGTGGAGTAACTATACTATCTCCATACATAAGAAGACAACTGTGTATCATTATCAAATCTAATAAAGCTGCTTCAGCTCAGGTTCTTCCTTTATAATAATGCTGTCAGTGGAAAAGCTCTGAAGTTAGAAATATAAACAGCCGAAGTAAAATATAAAACATACCACACACAAATATTAATAAACTAGACAAGCCCCTAGCACGCATAAAGAGTACTGATTCTAGAGTCATATCTTTTTAAGCAAACTGAGATTAAGAGATGACATGATTGAAGTTTTTAAAATTATGGAGGGACTTAGTACAATGTCTCGTGACTGTTATTTTAAAATGAGTTTAGCAAGAACACAGGCACACAGTTAGAAACTTTTCTTTACCAGTAGAACCATACATGAATAAATAGCTAAGTAGTATGGTGTAGAGCACGGCTTCAGGGACCTTCACATTGTGACATGAGGTAATTTTGTACAAATTACAAAATTTACATTTATTTGCTTGGCAGTCGCTTTCATCCAAAGCGGTTTACAAAACAGGTAAACATAATCTAATAACATTAGGAGAATAAGATGGCCAAGTTTTGCTGGGCTAAATGTTCAGTTCTTACCAAATTTTTTTCTAATATTCTAATATATTGCAGAGGTGTCTGTTAATTACAAAGAATCACCTGGAGTAAGAGTTAGGATTAGGGTCAGGTTAGGGTTTGTAATTAGGGTTAGAAGACCAAAGGCAGAGGACCTAGGGTTTCCAGGTCAAGCAGACAGAATTAATACAGCGCCATGACACCCACCTCTGTTGCAATGAAATGCTTTGAAAACATTTTACCGACAGATTAACTTATTTAGGATACCCATTAATTTGCTTCTTGTGCAAAGAGCAATTTAGAAGATCTTCTGCTAGTTACCTTACATCAAATCTGCACCTTTCTTGATAAGCCTGGTTCATCTGTCAGATCACTATTTTTGGATTTTTCTTCATTGTTTAATACCATCCAGTCTCAAATACTGAGTGAGAAACTGAACAGTATGACATAGAATACAAACATCAACTCTATTGTCAAGAAAGCACATCAGTGCCTTAACTTTCTGCAGTGGATGAGGAGAGTAAACCTCCCTCTATAGAGATCATCTTGACCAGAAGCCTCACAGTCCGGTACGGCAGCTGCACTGTTTCAGGTCAGAGGTCCCTCCAGAGAGTGGTGAAGACGGCAGAAGAAATCATCGGAACCACCCACATGCCTATACATGATCTGTAATTGTCACGTTTTCTTAAGGGAAATACTGAGATAGTCAGAGAAATGGACTGCTAGCACAGTAGGTGGTGTAAGGCTATCAGACACATGAGGAGTTTCTTCCCCAAGGCAATCAGACTACTACTACTACTTAACTCCCATCAACAACAAACAACATGCTGATCTACAAGAACTGTTAAATTCTTGAACACACACACACAGACTTTGAACACATACTGTATATTCGGAATCTCACATCTCCTAAAATGCTGTTATGTCTGTGCATTATGCTAATGTTTCTCATCACTTGAACACTCTACAACTATTTACCATTTTGTTTATTGGATTATATACACTACATGGACAACAGTATTGGGACTTCTGACCATTAAACCAACAAGGACTTTAATGCCATTGCATTCAAATACATTGACTTTTATATGAGTTGGCCTCCCCTTTGCAGCTATAAGAGCTTCCACTCTTCTTGGAAGGCTTTCCACAAGATTTTGGAGTGTTTCTGTGGGAATTTGTGCAGAGGCACTGATGTTGGATGAGAAGCTCCAGCTCATCCCAAAGGTGTTGATGGGGTTGAGGACAGGGCTCTGTGCAGGCCCATTCAAGTTCTTCTACACCAAACCCATTGAACCTGACTTTATGGACCTTGCTTTGTGCACTGGGGCACAGTCATGCTGGAATAGAAAAGGACCTTCTGCAAACTGTTTCCACAAAGTGGGAAGCATGGAGTAGTCCAAAATGTCTTGGTATGTCAAATAGTGTCAGGCAGGCTTTTTATACAGTCCCCACCAGAACTTAAACACAAAACACAAAGAAGCAATGTTTAAAAAATATGGTGAAACAGTATTTACAGTGAGTATGGCAAGTCCCCTAACGAAAAAAGGAAATAAGAACAATAAATGTATATACACAAACACTGTCTTCCTCAAGAAAAATGCAGAAAGGAAGATACTACACAAGAACACAGTCCTTCCAAAGGTAATATCCAAAGCTTGGAAGCATGTGCTGAAAATGTGATGTCACTCCCACCACATAGCACCAATACTTATAGAAAGAAAAATCAATGTATATACAAAAGGACTAAAAAACGGGAGCCACAACCCAAATTCATATAAATATGTCCACCAAAACCACACTATTACTAGGAGATATTTATATAAATATATACAGATTGCCAAGCAATCCTGATGCTCTCGTGGGTAACACAGACATGTTCACACGTCATGTCACATCCACCTCTGCAAGGCCATATTAAAATACAGGAAGCCTCGTGGGCATGTGCACGCAAACACAGGAATCAAGCCTGAGCACTTTCTGACTCTATACTGAAGGTAAGTTAATGCCTCTCTTTCTAAAACTACAGTTAGATTAACCCTTGTGATCCTTTTTACTTTTCATGATATACTAAACAAAATGCTTCACACCTTTTTTCTTACTGCACGTGACGCCATGTAGACCTCCATGGTGGCCTGAAGCTGAAGTGGCACCACTGAAGCAGCACTAAAATGCTAGTGAAAGAATCATCTTGCCTTCCTGTCCACTGAACAAGAAAGGTAAATGCTATTCCCTCTTTTCTGTTCTATTTTCTTTCACAATTCATATACTTATATATATATAAATCCTTACACTGGCTCCCGGTTAAGTTTAGGGCAGATTTCAAAATCCTCCTTTTAACATATAAAGCATTAAATGGCCAAGGTCCGGCTTACTTGTCTGAACTTATCATGACTTACAAACCTGAGCGCACATTAAGATCCCAAGATGCCGGTCTGCTTATGATTCCAAGGATTAATAAAATAACAGTGGGAGGTCGAGCCTTTAGTTACAGGGCCCCTAAATTGTGGAATGGTCTTCCTGCTTCTATAAGAGATGCCCCCTCGGTCTCAGCCTTTAAATCTCGGCTGAAGACTCACTACTTCAGTTTAGCATATCCTGACTAGAGCTGCTAATTAACTGTACAGACTGCATCTCTGTTGTTAGTCATTAGCACTAAAACATAAGTAACATGATTGTTATAATTTGTTACTAACCCTCACCTATTCTGTTTCTGTTCTCGGTACTCAAATGTGGCAATTGGTGCCACGGCCCTCCTGCCAAGTTGTTGCCTGCCTATGGTAAAGTCATCCCTGATGGAGGATCACAGGAATCATGGGAAAAAGGGGTCCTTTCATCAGATTGGCTGGCCGAGCAACGTTTCAGCCGTGGAATGGCCAATTGGGGAGGCAGCTTGATGGATGAGGTCTCCAGGACTCTAAAAATATCCAAATCTTATTATGGGATATCATCTACAGTTAAATTCTGCTCCGTGCTTCTAAAATTTGTATTATTATGCTGTATTAAGGATTTGTTCTGTTCTGTGTATTGTATTGTATTGACCCCCTTCTTTTGACACCCACTGCACGCCCAACCTACCTGGAAAGGGGTCTCTCTTTGAACTGCCTTTCCCAAGGCTTCTTCCATTTTTCCCTACAAGGTTTTTTTGGGAGTTTTTCCTTGTCTTCACAGAGAGTCAAGGCTGGGGGGCTGTCAAGAGGCAGGGCCTGTTGAAGCCCATTGCGGCACTTCCTGTGTGATTTTGGGCTATACAAAAATAAACTATTGTATTTTATTGTATTGTACTTGAAAAAAATATTTTTTCTTTCTTTGGTAATGCCTGGGTAGACACATTACTACAGGAACTGGGAAAATAACATTAAAAAAAGGTGAGCTCAAAGCCATAAATCAAGATTTGATCATCAAAACCTATAATGCAAAACCAAAATTCAAAATCTTAATTCAAGCTGAGATCAAATACCAAAAATACATAGAGAGAATCATGCCTAATTGTCCTTTAAGTTTATCCAGTCTCAGACAGTATGGTAGTTACGAGGCACAACCTTTATACTGTCGCTCTTCATGCTGTTATCGACTGATACTCCCAGAGCATGATGGGAATGTTAATGAGGCAACAGGCGACAAAAGGTTTCTCAAAGTAGCAGCACTCATTACCAAAACAAAATGTTGCTATAAATAAGATTATTAACAACTATAAAATAAAGACTCCAAACTAAAAATAAACAAGAAGAACATATTCATTAGGTAAGAAAACTCTAGCACAGATGTAAAGTTGATTTTTAAGCTTAAGAAAAGCTCTAAAAAAAATTAAAAACAATCAAAATATCATTTTTTGCCAAAAAAGGTTTTATAATCAATCAGTCTATCTTGACAGTTTCCTACCTATTCCATTAAATATGAATGGATAAAAACTGTAGTTTTTATAAACTATTTTATATACTGCATAAAATATTCAAGATGTTTACTTAATTTATTGTTTGACGCTTCTAGTCAATTAAAATGTGTTATTTTAGTTTTTACGATTAAATTCTGAAGTGTATGTGGACAGCTACTTGTGTCAAAACATCCCTTCAGGCTCCTGTTGTTCTGAGTACGAAGCAGTGCAAGGTGGAAAGATGTACATGAAATAAAAAATAAAAATGTGTGAAGTGTTACTGTAAAAATGCTAAGAATCTGATCTGACTCTTTTGTAATAAGCATATATGTCTTGACATTTACAAATGTTTGCATATCCACAGAAATATTTGAGTATGATTGTAAATTTTTAAACTATTTTTACAAAAACATTTAAATTTTATTTATTTTATGTGCCCAGCTGACTGAAATATTTTATTTCCCTTTTCACTTTAGTAGTTTTCTGCCCAGGAACCCTTTAAAGCTCTTTTTTTAATGGACATGTATGCTAACATATAAAGTGAGAATAGATGTCAATAAGAAATGTTTTGTGACAAGAAATTAATGATTTTACTTTCCCTTAAGCTGTATTAGGCTTTCTGTTTTTTGGGGATATAGCTGTAGGATTGTAAGCTGATGGGCTATTAGTGGGAACAAAAGGATTTTGGTGCCACAATTTCTTTTTCTTCGGTTATATTCTTGAATAAAGGTGCATTTGTTTTGTTATACCTTTTGTGAAAGTGTTTACTTGATATTTGGACTTCAGTCTTCACACATTAATTTTTACTATTACATGAAAAAAGTTTTTTGTTTATGTTTTAATTATAGTTATAGACGTTCATGCTTAATTACCCTCTTTTTTTTTTTTTTTCTTTTTTATCTAATTATTTTCTCTCTACCCTAAATGAGACTGTTCAACATCATACCCTTGGTTTATTGTTATTGCTATTATTGCATTAATACTTATGCTTATTCTGGACCACTTTCTAACACCATTCCCCAGGTTTATTATCTGGGTGTATTATCTTAATACACTAAGGTTACTGAAGATTATATATATACTAAGTGCACAGTTTGTTAATGATTTAATTTTATGCATATAGTATTTAGACTATATTGGTAAATAGATATCTCTATTTTTTAACCCTAAAACGCCGCTGCGTGGGGGCTTGTCTTGCTTTGGACGTGCTCTGTCTCTGGGTATGTCAGAGGACTGGGACTGTGTGAAGTGGGTTCTAGCCTCACATGGGGAGGCAGAAAGGGAGGGTGGGGGGTTGAGGGGGGGAGAGAAAGAGAACAGGCTAGATCTATACCTAAGCTGTCCTTTTAATTTTTATAATTATAACTACCGACGTACTATAAAATGACATCAAAAACTCAGAATCAATGTCTCCATGATGGGACAGTTAACTTCGTGAGCTGGAATGTTAAAGGCCTAAATCACAAATTAAAGAGAAAGAAAGTACTCTCTCACTTAACAGGTCTAAATGCTAAAATAGTATTTTTACAGGAGACCCACTTACTAAGCAAGGATCAGTTCCGGCTGCAAAAAGACTGGACTGGCCAAATGTTCCATTCCAGTTTTACAAAGAAAACTAGAGGTGTGGGAATTCTCATACATAGAACAGTCTCATTTGTAGCATTAGATGTAGTATTGGATCCTGAAGGGAGATATGTGATGGTCATGGGGGACTTAGCTAACTGTAAAATGATCTTGATAAATGTTTATGCACCTAATGTTGAATTTATTTGCATCCAATCCCAATCTGAACACTCATAAAATTATAATGGCTGGGAACTTTAATTGTGTTTTAAATCCACTCTTAGATAGGACTTCTACCACAGGGGGAACGACATCTAACACCACAAAGATAATTACAAAGTTTATAACTGATCACAACTTGTCAAACCCCTGGAGGTTTTTAAACCCAAAATCAAGAATATATTCTTTCTACTCACCAGTACATCATTGTTACTCAATGATTGATTATTTCTTTATAGATAATAGCTTCTTGCCTATGATTAAGTCTTGCAAATACGATGCTATTGTTATTTCTGACCATGCACCTTTGATCTTGGAGCTAAAGTCACTATGCCCCACACACTCACCTCGCATATGGCGTCTCAACCCGCTTCTATTAGCAGACGAGAACTGTACAGAATTTATATCCAAACAAATCAGTTTCTTCCTAGAGACAAATACAT
>JANRMT010062806.1:106587310-106611374 GCA_026402145.1 Polypterus bichir lapradei | reverse complement strand
CAAGCACATGCTGCCTCAGCCATGCGCTATTTGAACTGCTCTCATACGACAAACGCTTCAGAGCCTTTCCTGTACGGACCTCGCGGTTCAGAAACAGTTTCATCCCAAGAACTATAAACACACTCAAATCAGTCTATCAAGTGCTCCTTGTAGAACTGTTTGTACTTATTAGTACAATCACCTCACTGTAAAATTGCGATACAGTTATAGTATTGCACAACCTGAGCCACTTTATACAGCTTGTATTTACGTGTGGTGACAATATCATTTTTAAGATGAAATTCAGCAAAATATGTTTATTACATTATAAATAATATGATAAAATGTTAAAATGATTTCAATAATCTATATTGTTAAAATCTAAACTTGTGAGGACACAGTGTTGCAGTGCTAGCAATGAGCTGGTGCTCCATTCATGGATTGTTCCTGCCTTGCGCTGTATTCTTGCTGGGGCAAGCACGACAATGGAAGGATAGATGGATACAATAATTAAACATGTACTACGAAGATATTTCAATGTTCCTTAAAAGTTTTGAAGAATCGGCGTTCTCTGCTTATAGATGGCTTTACATCTATTACAGAGCTGATTGTGTGGCAATTGGATATTTGGAGAAAGAAAAGGAAGGACAGGAATTGGGGGTTAGTATATTTGAAAGAGAAAGTACTGCTGCAATAAATTATTTCATCGAAGGTTGCACATGGCGCAGCAAGCATCTTGTGTGAGGCATGAACAATCTCTGGACAAGGTGCCAGCTTGTCTCTATCACTGCGCCACCGCATTCCCATGTTTAATAACATGCTTTAATTCATATCATCATGAAAATATCAAGTATACATCTTAGTATTTCAATTATTAAGAGAACTGAAATATCATGAATGTAATGGATTCTGTGTCCTGTCAGAGAAAGAGAAATCCTGTTTAAGAAGCATGTAGTGATTCACACGCATAGAGCACATAAAAGAACACATAGAAAAACAAAGCATTTAACGTGCTACTTTAGTTACGATGTGATTTGAGAAACTAGTAAACGATTTTAAGATGAAGTTTATGATGTTCTACTTTAATGACAAAATAAACTAAATTGGAAATTTCGAGATAAAAGTTGACATTTTGAACTTTTTTCCCCACTGTGTCCCTATATTTTTTTTTCTCTGTAACCTAATAAGCTTCCATATTACACTCAGACTCAGTTGGCTACACTCGCCTTTTCACGCCGACTTTGATATCTGTCAACTTTTTTTTTATTTTGGGCACTGTGCGATTTTGTGAACTTGAGCTTTCGAGTTTCTCTGACACTATGTCACTCAATCAATTTCCTTTTGTTGTTTATACCACTGTGTAAACCAACAAATAGTATGTTTTCCTTACCTCCACTTGGCATTTGCTGAAATTCTTCTGTGTCCCCCTGTGCTTTTGCGATTGCCTTTTCACGCTGAGTTTAAGGGCTTATTTATATTGAGTTGCATATTCAAAGAGTTGTAATTCTGGGAGGAGTTTGGGGAGTGGCAGCAGGTGCATGCACGTGCATTACTTTTCACGCTGACCGGGATTTATGGAGCAGAAGAACGTGGAAGTTGGCATATGCACAGATTTATGCATCTGGATTTTTTTTGTGTGTGCATACATTTCCGCTTTTGTCCGTACGCCATGTTTTAGTGTGAATTCTGTGCACAGTGTTATGCATGAGACCACAGAAGAATAATGTGGCCAAAAATACAAAGGTGATGTCAGACCTGGAAGTCAAGACTTGATTGCCAAAATCCATAAGGAAAAAACAAAAGTCAAATTTTGCTTTCAAGAATGAATCTAATACTAAAATAACAAAGACAGAATCACATTTAATTGCAAGTGAGTTTCTCCTATGTCAGATATTTTTGCGGTTGTGTGAACGATCTTTATATCGTTGCAGTGATTGACGTCATTGTCAAATAATCTCATTGCATGATAGGACCATTGTGTGTGCAACCTTTATACTGTTGCAATGAATGACATAATTTTCACATACTCTTAGTGCATAATGGGAATATTACTGAGACTCTCAAAATGGTGGCACTTGTTACAATAAAATGGCAACGAAAATAGTGCTATTAATTTTAAAACTATTATATAAATGCTCCAGAAAGAAAACCCTACCAGACAGCATGTTAATGTGTTAAAATAACTGTATGAGTTTAAGGTGAATTCCAGAAAAATGACTAAGAAACATGAATTACAAGTGTGAAGCTTTCTGACTTTGAAACAAGGAGGGCATAATATCCAAACTTTACTATAATTCATTTTTGTTAATAAATATTGCTTTGCTTTAAACCTGTATACTTTGTCCGCCAATTTTAAGTGAATTAAGTAAATGAGTCAAAATATTATGAATTAGTGAAAGCTGCCCTATGTTATGAATAGGATTTCTTGTAAATATTTTCAGGCATTTCCAAATCTATAAAAATCATCTAGGTGTCATTTATGTGGTTTCTACATTTAGGGAATTTAATTCTGTGCTTGTTTTCCTGATTGGAGTTGTCATTTACAAACGTACTACTTTTATTTAACACCTTTTTGAATGCGATTTGATTATGACTATTGGAGCCACCATTTTGTGGTTTCAGTTGTCATGATGCAGGTCTTGGTTGCTAGGGGCGTGGTCTATAGGGTCATGACATTGGGGTAATTGGTGAGGGGTTAAAAGGTCACCTCAACAGCCATTTTGTATCTTAGATTAAACTAGCTTAGGAGATTTTGTTGTGGAGAACTGGCTACTGAAACAGTGCTCTGCCTTTTAAGTTTGATATCTGGTTTATGTTTTGACTTTGACTTTCTCTCTGTTTGACTTTTGTATTTCATTTTTTTTTTTGCTCTCTTTTTTTTCTTTTTCATTGCACTTTTGTTTTCTTTATTGACTGCTCTTTTTACAGGCAATAAGCAGTCTTGTTTTCTCATGGATAACCCTGAAAACTTTTTTTTTTAATTTATTTAAAAGAATTTCAGGGGGTGGCTGATGTTCTGTAAGAGCAAGTTTCAGAAAATCTCTGATCTCTATGAAAAGATGTTTAATCTTTTTTTTTTTTGTAAAAGAAAGAAATGCACTCAAAGTGCATTACTAGAAAATTTAGAGTCAATAAATTCATGGTGGGAAGTGTGGGTGCAAACTTACACTTTTCATTTAGCATTTATTTGGTAAATTTCAGTAATCAACTTTTTTGTAAGAAACAGTAGTGAAAGATGTTGTTGTAGTCACTCTTGTGTACTGTGGAGAAGCAAAGCATTTTATTAGTTTCTTCTTGTTAAAAGATCTAGGAGTCAGTCCTATACTTTTAAAAATGAAATGGTGCATGTGAAAGTGATTGGTAATGGGTCTCTGGAATATTTAAGTCTCCCGTCAGGCGCAATGCAATTTGTCACAAGTACAGGCTCAAGGTGTCTGTTAGGCACACGTCAGAAATTCTATTGTAAAATAGGAATTCAAAATGTGAGTGCTTACATATATCAACAGTTTGGTGTAATGCTTTAAAAATACAACCTGTACATACTACACATTATTTAATTTGCAATAATTTGAACCATTTATTTCAGTGTTACTCCAATATTTTGTCTTTTGTTATGTTGTCAAAATATTTTATACATGATACAGAGGATGTTCTTTGAAACAAATGTTTATGTAAGAAGTATGTTCTCTTCATGTAACTGAACAAAACTCCCCTTTTTTTTTTTTTTTTTTTTTTTTACTCTGAGTTTCTTTTCAAAGCATGACTTGCAGACCAAATTGGAAAAGTGTAGTGTGGTTTTTTTATGCATTCGTGTCTTGAAAGCCTTCTGCGACTGCTGTCTCATATACATGGAGAGCACCTTCTTTTTGTTGATGGTCCTGGAGTGTTTTAGTCATCTTCACTTTCCGCCTCTTCTCTGGGCAGATTATATTTTTGCAATCTTGCTTGAAGATGTCTTGGCATTCCCAGTGTTTTTACACATCGTCTGGCTAGTTCTCCTGCAACAAGTTTTTTGGAGAGCATCTTCATGCACTCATGTATATATGAAGTGAAACTGCACTATTGTTCACAATGTGCCTAATAGGAATGGTGACAAAATTATAAAGTAATATTGTAGATGACCATGCATTATTGCGCGACATATGGTAATAGAGCCTCAGACAAGTAAAGGAAAAAAAAAAAAAAAATCGTGTTTTGTCACAAATTATATATTTAAGCGCAATGTGCCAGCGGGATCTCTCACACCATATTTGTCTTCCATCATGTTGAATCTGTTATTACTCCTCATGTTCTTTGCAGGCACGTGATGTATGAGGTTGGTTCAGAGGCAGATCTAGCTCCGCCAATCAGAACATAAGATACAGTACAGGCCAAAAGTTTGGACACACCTCCTCATTCAATGTGTTTTCTTTATTTTCATGACTGAAGGCATCAAAACTATGAATGAACACATGTGGAGTTATGTACTTAACAAAAAAAGGTGAAATAACTGAAAACATGTTTTATATTCTAGTTTCTTCAAAATAGCCACCCTTTGCTCAGATTACTGCTTTGCACACTCTTGGCATTCTCTCGATGAGCTTCAACAGGTAGTCACCTGAAATGGTTTTCACTTCACAGGTGTGCCTTATCAGGGTTATTTAGTGGAATTTCTTGCTTTATCAATGGGGTTGGGATCAGCAGTTGTGTTGTGCAGAAGTCAGGTTAGTTGGACGTTCATTAATTTTTCAACAGGACAATGACCCCAAACACACCTCCAGGCTGTGTAAGGGCTATTTGACCAAGAAGGAGAGTGATGGAGTGCTGTAAATGGTCATGAAAATAAAGAAAACACATTGAATGAGGAGGTGTGTCCAAACTTTTGGCCTGTACTGTATATGAAACTTTTGTTGTTTGTGTTCCTGTTAGATAGATATAAGGAATATACTGTATGTCTCCAGCTACACATTTCCAAGTAGGATTATTTCCACAAACAATTTTTTTTTTTTCCTTCATCTCTTGGCTTATTTTGGGTCTTCAGTGGTTATGTAAACATAATCCTATAATAGATTGGGAAACCAATTAAATTAAGAATTGGGATATGAAATGTAAGGAAGAATGTCTTGCTAGTTAAATTAAGACCCATACTATTTGTACACAAATTAATGTCTTGTTTTCACCAGGAGTGATTGTGATTATGCCATTTTTATTAACCTAATGCATTTCTCCCAAAGAGTAAAATCTGTCCACTAATCCATCCAGAAAGTCAAGTTGTGGAGGAATGTATTAAAGAAATTGCAGAATGGATTTATTGCTCTTCCTTGCAGTTCAGTGGGGGCAAGCTTTTTCTAGTGGGTTAAGACCATGCACTGACTATCAAGAGCTAAAACAAACTACAAAAAAAACCCCACTTCTTTCCACTTACCTCATCACTTGTTAATTACGTGATGGGCTCCACCATTTTTATTTTTATTTATTTATTTATTTTTTTACTTCTAAATTGGATTTAAGGAGTTCCTATAATTTTTAATTAGATGAATGGAAAACTGCTTTTAACACCGCTCATAGGCATTATGAAAGCCAGGTATTTCCCTATGGACTTGCCAACGCACCTGTAGGGCATCACCTTTATAATAAAGTCTGTGATATTCAAGAATGTTCATGGGCAATACAAGTCGCCATTTTGATTTTCTCTAAAGATTTAGAAACTCGCACTCGACATGTTCATGATGTATTGAAATGTATGAGAGCTAATCGCTTGTTTCTAAAATCTGAGAAATGCAAGTTTCATATTGATTCAGTTCAGATTCTGGATTTGAAGTCTTGCAAAAGAGGATAGCAAAGGATCAAATGAGATGTATGTACAGTATGTAAACATCCTTGATTGTGGATGAATTAAGTCTGATCTCAATAGATAGGAGCTGGTCATCTGTATAAGTAATCCTCATTTTGTTACAAAAGGCAAAGTTAACGGACAGGATTAGCAGTGACCAAACAACTGTGCCTTCCCTGATTGGCGCCATTTCATTATACATTTCATTTTTCTCACTTAAAACCTGCAGTTTATCGTCAGTATTTTTAATAAGACCCCCAGTGTCCGTGGATAGTTATGAACAATTTGAGGTTCAGTCCATTTTAGATTCTTTTCATGCTGGGGTAAGGGGGTAGAGTGTCTTGTACACTGGAAAGGGTATGGCCCAGAGGACCGCTCTCTGATCTATTCCAGTGACATTCTTGTGCCTTTCGAAGTTTGTCTGATGGACATGTGAGGAGACCAAATTTTAAACAAGGATCTCTGTTATGAATAGAGTTTCTTCTAATTTGTTTTTTACATTCTTATCTGTGGCTATACAAATCATCTAAGTGGTGTTTCTGGGGTTTATAAATTCTAAATTTAATACTGTGATTATTTTCTTATTTGGAGTTCTCACTTAGAAATTGACTCTTATTTAATGTTATAGACGGCTGGGGTTTTTGCCTGGCCTGGACGCTTCTTCACTGAGAGGACTAGGGGAGCAAGCGTGGGCAGAACAGCACCTCCCTGGGGCGCTGGATGGCAGCATCCATGGGTTGCAGCGGTGCCTCGGACTCCCATAGGGCTTCATGAGAGATGGAGTTATTTACAGCCCTGTTGAGATCCAGGGGGCGCTTCAGCAGTTCCTGAGGCTGTGTGAGTGGTTCTTCCACCACACCTGGAAGTGGGGTAATGGTGACTTGAATAAGGGGCCAGCAGAGACTACTCGGTGAGCCAGAGTCAGGAGGAGGGAAACGAAGCTTGCCGGGAGGAGTGGACGAGACAAAAGAGAAGACTATTGTGTGTTGTGATAGTGCTTATTGGGACTGAGTTGTGCCTGTGGGAAACTGGGAAGGCGTTGCCCACAGGCGAAGAAGAGAAAATAAAAGTTGTGTTTTATTAGTGTGCCTCCTGTGTCTGTGTCGGGTTAAGTGCTAGTATAGCGCCATCTATTGTCACAATGTCTTTTTGGGCTTTTTTTTTTTTTTCCACCCCTGCATCATGATGCAGGTCCTAGTTGCTAGGGGTGTGGCCTCTAAAGTCATGACATTAGTATAATTGGCCATTTTATATCAGATTTGAATAAACCTAGCGACTCACATTACTTGTTACATCAATTACTGCTTATTGAAACAAAGCTTTGCCTTTTGACTTTTTTTTTTTTTTTTTTTTTAAACTTGGTTTTGGTTTTTTACCCTCGCTTTGCCTTGACTCTGTTCTCTCTCCTGTGGATTACTTCTATTTTCTGAACGGACTGTCTTTTTGGAGACGGTACACTTACATGGTGAGTTCATAAGAAATGTAATGATCTACTTAATGAGGTAAAAAAAAAAAAAATAGCTAGACCTCTAGTAAAAGATCAAAAGTCACTGTTCATTCAACTGAAACAACACAGTAACTGAAATATAAAATATTGCAGAGCAAAGTTTTAACATCAGTAGCCTCAAAAATAATATAAAACCACACTCTACATGCTTGCTATTACTCATCCCCATTTTCTGAAAATTTTGTGAAAAGGAGTAACTTTGACCTCTTGTATCCCATTAGGAGGTTAATCCCTGAAGTCTGATGTGGCATGCACAACTTAAATCATCCTGGTCATTTTTGATAAAGGCGCCTACTTGTTTACTCCTTATCATAAAGGTGTCATTTCCTGCACAAAACATGGTCCGAAAATTCCATAAAAATCAGGTTTTCCTGGGTCTAGAGGGGCAAAAATAAGGTGGAACCCCAAAAAGCTTGACTTATAGCTATACATCAAAACGAGTTGAACTTTAAATCATTTGTGGTGGATTTCTCATACCGGCGAGTCAGGAGGCACTGGACCAAAAAGAAAAAACTGAAGTGATTTCAAAGCATTCAGTAATTCTAAAACAGAAATACCTTTTTTAGTGCGAGTTGAAAGTAATTTTACAATATTTGAAAATGTTCTGATAAATTGCATTACTCATTGTGGATGCGGCCACAGTAACAGATCTTTGTATTTCTCTACTTTATCTGGTTGAGTATCTTATTTCACTCTAGAGTGTTATTACTTTTATTTTACTTTATATGCTGCATACACCATACATTATATTTCCATAACAATGTTAATTGGGTCAGATCCTCTTTGAAGTTCATTTAAATAAAGCATCAACACAAACATACGACATACGAATTATTCCCAAAAGCCCAATTATATAACCAGTTTAACACAAACATTGCAATTAAATTATGGTAGACTACACTGAAGGTCAAGAGTTTAGGTCAATAAATCAACAGGTTGTGTGCAAGAAGCATAGTGAAATCTAGTAGTCCTGGGGGGTATTTTCCGTACGTCGCTTAAATCATCAGATCAGATGCCTCATCTTTGAGGTAATGCCAGTGAAACTCATCCGGGATAAGTCAGTTTTTCAAATGCAGCCGTGAGTAGTACTATGTCAGGCACCCTCTGTCAAAATGTAATTGAATTTGATTGATGAGATTAAACCCCACCCCTTTTTAATTGATGACCGGAAGTCCCGCCCCCACCAACCACCTGTTGTTTTGTTGACCTTTGATGACCTTTAGCCGGGCCCCTGTTTGATGCCCGGAAGTCCCCTAACCCACCCATCTGTTGTTTGTTGACCTTTAGCCCTGCCATCTGTTTTTCCCCAGGAAACTGTCAAGGGCAATTTGATGGATGCCCCCCAACCTCCTTGAACCCCCCACCACACCGCCCACTGTTTGACCGTCCTGCCCTGCCCCATCTCACTAGGGCAAGTCCAGACATGCCCAAGGGTTGCTTAGGCCCCCACCCCTTGAACCCATCACCACTTCCCAGTCCCCCTCTTCCTAAGACATGTTCAGGCATGTTCCTACCCAGACTGAAGGGCCTGCCTAAGCCTCACCGATAGGCAGCACATGATGTCTGGCCCCTCCACTTCCTTGGCCACTTCTGAAACTTGTATAAAAAGCGATGCATTTTCCTCAGTTCTAAACACTCTGTGAAGAAAAATGGAATCTATGACTGATGCCTCGGTGAAGCGTCAGTTCCGTAGGTTCTATTGTAAGGATCGTTTGAAAAGGGTTCAAAGATGTTTGGTTCCTGAGTTTCTTCAAGCTGGAGCGGCTGACGAACAGCGGGTCAAGTTGTGCGAAACAAGGGTAGAATCAGGCGCGGACGTTAAGGAAAACTGTCCTGTGTCTGTAGTATTCAAGGACTGAATTCTGCAAGCTGAAGCGATGGTCCGGTAACGGACTAACTGGCTGAAACATCGTTCGAATCGAGCGATGACGAATTTTAAAACCCTCCTTCATTTATGCCACGCCCCATCCCTCTTACCATAAATACTCAGTCTGTCAACGGATCCAGACGAAGGCTCAGACCATTTCAGAATTCTTTGAAGCTTTTAAAAGCTCTCTGCATATCGCCAGCTTCGGACTCTGAAATGATGGAGGCCTGCGTAATATCCTTGGGGTTTCCGCCTAAGACTCCAAAGACTGCGGCTTCAAGACCTGAATCTTACCAGTTCTATAACTCTGTCCAGATGGATTGCATTCAAGACCACCAAGAATCTGACCCGCGTTATTTTACTATATGGCCTGATTACACACTCTGGTCAAGAGACCTTGAGACAGACAGCGGATTCCAGGCTCCTTGGTCGAGTAGGAAGTCAACCGTCGCAGCCAATGGTGATCAACCGGACACTGTCGTCTCTGTTAATGGCGATCAGACGGAAACCTCTCACTTAGCTCCAGGGCAGCCTTGGGTGCACAAACAAGTTCCACAGGAACCAATGTCGATCAGACTTTCTGAGACAAATATGGATTGCCCCGATGGTGTACTGCCTGAAACCTGGAAAAAGGCCCTGCAGCTTGTTAAAGGTCTGATGACGTCTCTGCTGGACATTATTGTCTACTACGACCAGAAAAAAGAATGTTAAGGCTGTGGTATAAATCACCCTGGCCAGGTAAGGCATACTTGCCTCTTTGAACCTGAAATCACCTACCGTCAAGGACGCTTTCAGAAGATTCTGAATATTTTCCGTAAATATTGGCTGAAACGACTAGCTGTGAAAGTTCTCGGGTATTTTAATATTCTACTGCCTATTCCCAAAATATGTGTAGTGATTGAAAAGACTGTCGATGAATTTGAAAGTACCAGCTCTATTTATGATACTGTAATGCAGTCATTTTATGAAATGGATGAATACTCCTACTGTGTAACCTGCCGTGTGGCAAATGAGTTTTGTAAGCGTAATATTAATCATGAGGGTCATATGAATCTGTGGACTAAATATGACCTGGAATTTGATGATATGATAGAGCTGATGGGTCTTTCTGAGCCTGAAACCACAACCGTCTGAAAAATTCAGACTCCTAAATAAAGGTTTTCTAATTTTTAACTGGCATCAGTGTCTGTTTTAATGCTGACAATGGAACAGGTCTTGGAAAAAACATATTATAACTCTGAGAATCCCGGGTCGTTGGTGGGGGGGGTGGAAGGATTCCTTGAAAAGAGCTCTCTCGCAAGCGGGTCACCATATTGGGGCCCAAGAAGTGTCCGATTGGCTATCTGGGCAATACACCTACATGATACATAAACAGGCCAGAATCCATTTTAAAAGGAATAAGGTGTATGTTTCCAATATTGATGGGCAATGGCAGGTCGATCTGGTGGATATGACAAACCTGGCCGAGTATAACAGAGGTTACAAGTATCTACGGACTTGTATAGACATTCTTTCTAAATACGCTTGGGTCAGGGTTCTGAAAAACAAAACGGGCAAAGAAGTAACCAGGGCTTTTCGAGAAATTTTGGAGGAAGGTAGAGTACCCGCCAAACTTCAGACGGATAGCGGTAAAGAGTTTCTCAATCGGGAATTTCAAAGCCTGATCAACAAACACGGAATAAATCATTTCACCACCGCTAGTGAATTAAAGGCTTCGGTGGTGGAGAGGTTCAGTCGAACTCTGAAGACCAAAATGTGGCGTTATTTCAGCTCCCGGAATACCCGGGCCTATCTGCCGGGGTTACAGGAATTGGTGAAATCTTATAATCTCGGCTATCACCGAGGTATAAAAATGGCCCCTGCCGAGGTGAATAGTTCCAATTCTTGGAAAGTCTTTAAAAACTTATACGGTCTAACTAAAACCAAAAGAAATATAAAATATAAATTCAAAGTCGGCGATACGGTCAGAGTGTCAAAAACCCGGAATCCTTTTACCAAGGGTTACGAACAAACCTTTTCAGACGAGGTATTTACCGTTTCTGAACTAGTCCCCAGGGAACCGCCCGTCTACAAACTCAAGGACTATGACGGAGAAGACATTATAGGCTCCTTTTACGACGCAGAGTTACAAAAGATTCGAGGTACGGACGTCTTCAGGATTGAAAAGATTTTGGCGAAAAAAAATATCCGTAGAAAAAAGCATATTTTGGTGAAATGGCTCGGCTGGCCCGAACAGTTTAACAGTTGGATCCCTGAAAGCTACGCGCAAGACGTTTAAATACTGAGAATCAAAAATAGTATTTCATTTACGGTCTGTTCACAATGGAGAGAAAAAGCTTTTACGTTGTACTACCCAGCAATTCTTCCCAGGATGTTTTCCCTAATAATACCATTGCCGAATTTACCGTCAAATTAGCCACCCCAATCGACCTACAGGGCCCCTGGGAAGTTAGATTGGCTGAAATTCAGTATCCGCACACGTGGAACACCCTAGACAAGCCGGATAATGACTTTATGTTGGTGAATCCGCTAATAGCAAAATTTTATACTATTCCCGCAGGCTATTACTCTAGTGTCGAAAGTGGCAGACAAGATGAATGAAGTGGTGTTGAAAGATTCAAAATTCTTGGAGTCCCGTTCGGCAGACACTACGAAATTCCGCTATAGCGCTCTAAAGCGTAGATTCTATTTCTCAAACACTGTGAAGGATGAAACTCTGCATGTCAAGGGACAATTAGGTAGGATTCTAGGGGCTCATTCGGACACAAACATGGTCTGGTGAATGAAGCTCCTTACCCCGTGGATATCAGAGCGGGGTTTTATTCCTTGTACGTCTACAGCGACATTGTGTCTCACCAAAGAGTCGGAGACAGCTACGTCCCTCTCTTAAGATGCGTACATATTGAGGATGAGATGAATAAGATTACCACAATCACCTCCGACAAGCCGCACTACGTTCCGGTCAGCAAGAATCAGTTTGATACTTTGACCATTGAAATAAAGACAGATCAGAACAAAGCGGTTCCATTTCAGTTTGGCAAGGTCATAGTCAAGTTACATTTCAGACCCTCCAAGAGGTGTATACACGATTAATACAGAGATGAGATCTTACCTGGACCCTAGCCCTTACGTGCATTATTATGAAGCCCAAGCCGGTAACTGACTCCCCGGGTTCTCTGGATCCCCAGTGATGTACGGCTCTGGGATCGGAGGGATATTTCAAGGACTATTTAGAAGAGCTTTGCCTCTCTTGAAAAGAGGATTCGAAATTGTCAAACCAAACATTAAATCAGCCGCTAAGAATATTGTCAAAGACGTGGTGGCTGGAGCCATGTCAGGAGCGATGACTCGAGGAAACGAAGAAAATCAAGCTGGGGCGGGTCTAATGGTGATGAGGAAAACTAAACGTAAGAGACCTCCCGGGTCACGAGCAGCCCCGATCATCAAAAAGACGCGCCGTTCAGCTTTTACTTCATTTTCTTCTCTCCGCCATAAGGATAAGTCCCGCGCACGCAGAAAAAAAGAAATCGAAAAACATTTCAAAATGTCTTTCGTTCATCGAATGTCTCAAGTGTGTGAAATCCAAACTGGACTTGTTTACGGTACCCTATACTCAGACTAGCGTAGAGAAAAGCATCTACGTCGAGGTCCTCCCTCTCTCAGCTCTATCTGAAGTAGCTCTGCTGGAGTTTCTGATTACCGGGAATGGGGAAGACTACTTGGACCTGAATAACACACTTCTACACGTCCGATGCAAAATCGTCAATGCCGACGGAACTAATCCACCCCCCCGTGGCCGAGGTAGCCTTTGTTAATTACCCAATAGCCGCTTTATTTTCACAAGTGGATGTAACCCTGGGAGATCGCTTAATATCACAGAGTTCCAGCCTTTACCCGTATAGGGCCCTTTTTTGAGGGATTGTTAAATTACAGCAGTGAAACTCTCAAGTACCAATTTGGTACGGGTCTTTTTTACAAAGACTCGGCCAACGAACATGAAAACACAACATTGGACGGACTGAATGAGGGGTTCAAAAAAAGAAACGGTTATACGGCCCAGGGTAAGACCGTAGAACTCCTCGGATCTATTCATTCCGACCTATTTTTTTCAAGAAAAATTAATTCTAAACGGAGTGGACGTCGGAATAAAAATGGTGCGGAGCAAAAATGAATTCTGTCTGATGTCCGGAGATGCCGAGCGTTACAAAGTAAACATTTTAGCCGCTTCTCTTTTTGTCAAGAAGGTTAAAGTTTCAGCGGCGGTGAAATTGGGGCACGCGCACGCACTCACAAACGCCAACGCCAAGTACCCTGTGGAAAGAGTGAATATGAAAGTTCTCAGTTTACCGACCGGGATACGGGTGAGCAAACGGGAGAACCTGTTCTTGGCACAATTACCCAAGTACGTGGTCCTAGGCATGGTGGATAATGATGCCTTTTCCGGGGATTACGCCAGAAACCCCTTCAATTTCAAGCATAACCATGTGGAATTCCTGGCCTTGTATTTGGACGGAGAGCAGATTCCCGCCAAACCATTTCAACCCAATTTTGCTAATGACACCACCGCTCGAGAATATTACAACCTTGTGTTGGCCACCGGAAAGCACTTGAAAGACCTTCCTCTAGCTATCAGTCGTTCTGAATTCTCCAAAGGTTACACTCTGTTTGCCTTTAATTTGACTCCCGATCAAGAATGCGGAGACCATTTCTCATTGATGAAAACTGGTAACATGAGATTTGAAATTCGCTTTCGGCAACCCCTACCCAATACTGTGAATCTAATAGTGTACTCGGTCTTTGACAACATTATTGAAATAAACCAGAGAAGAAATATACTTTATGATTACTAAAAAGCATGAACACCCTGCAGATCAACGAACTCATGTCCAGTAATCCATACACAGAAAATCTGTTTTATGGAGTGTTGGCGTGCGACGAACTGCCTAAAATGATACTTACGGTGCTTCCGACCATGATCATCGTCAATACTCGCCGTCAAAATCAACCCGGAGAACACTGGCTGGCGATACATCTCAGAGAAGACGGAACTGGAGAAATTTTCGATTCCTATGGAATCCCACCAGACTTTATCTATTTTCCTGAGGAAATATACTGCTTTTTAAACAAACTGTAAAGAAATTATTCACCATACCCGGCAGCTTCAAAGCTGGTTTTCCACCGTCTACGGGCAACACTGTATTTTTTTCCTGCATCATAGAGGAAAAGGACACTCTTATCAAGAAGTCATGAACCTGTATTTTAATGAAGTCACCAAGAACGATGATATGGTTCAAAATTTTGTCAACACCTTGTCTAAGAACAGTTCTAGAAGCTTTCAGGATCATCCCTGTATGCAAAGTTCTATGCCCTGTAATTATCTTAATAAAGAATAGGCAAACTTTGTAATCAAATATAATATTTTATTAAACAAAAATATAATTACATTTCAATAAGGAATCCATTCATTTTTTTTTGCGAGATCTGGTTTTCTTGCCAACAGGTGTATCGGAAGCAGACGTCGCGGCAGCAGACGCAGAAGCCCCATCTGGGAAGGTTGGTTTGAAACTCTCTAGAACTTCTCTAGTATCTGTTTGGTACGGCCGAGGTCGGAATGTTCAAGCCGGCCAGGGCCTTAATAAATTCTTTCCACCCCCTAGGTCTCCGATAGGACGGTATGTTGTGATGGGCGGTTAAGTTCCGCATTAGATCGACCATATTCGTTCCGGGTAACGCTTCTCCACGAAACACAAACTCTCCCAAGCCATTCCAATAGGTTGTATTAGGGTGATGCGACATTTTCTGTAAAATTATTTCAGTATATTTTTTTGATTTATCAGGAACACTTTCCAAAATCTCATCGTACACCCGTTCTTCTGGGGTACTAGGCACATCTTTGAGCGCCTCTGGTGGCACCTCCTGGCTCTCGACAGGCATCAATAATGTCAGAGAACCGGTTTCTTTATCCGCTTTTTTCACAAAGGTAAGGTATCTTTGCAAGACGGTCGTATAAAGTTTTACTTTTGCATCGACGGTCAAGTCATCGCGTTCAAGTATGAGTTTCATTTGTTTATCCAGTTCACTTTCCGTAGCGCTTAGAAGGTCGTTGGATAGTGGGGGTTTCTGTTGCCACTGAGCCATTTGTTGTTGAGGGACCAGGTACATCTTGCGCGTGTATTCCATATTTATACTCTCGATGCCATTAAACTAGTAATGAAAGGAGTGGCAGTGCTTAATAGGGCTCCGAGAAAACCTCCTTTCTGATTTAAAAGGGCTTTTTTCTTTTTAACGGGCAGTTTTTTATCGCATAGTTTAACGGCGCAACGATGCTTCTTCAGCAACTTGAACTGTCTGGAAGTCAGGGGGACATGGCCTTTTAAAGTATTGAGAGCTATTTCGGCCAGAGCATAAATTAAATCGTCAGGAGCCTCGCTCCGCATCGCTTTTCTTCGGCGACAGGAGACCCTGTGCAGGGTCTTGAGCAGAGGGAGATTTCTTTTTATTCTGCACGACATGCCGTCTCTTTTTCAAATACTCGGAAAATCGCACGTCTTTATCTTTTCACGACGTACGCTGCAGGCCAATCGGGAGGGAACAAACCGGTACGTAAACGAAATTCGTCAGGCGTCTGGTTTTCAGATCCACCAACAGATAACCGTAAGGGTGTCGCGTAGCGTCCTCAAAGGCCTCCAAGAAAAATTTCATCCTACCGGGGTACATTTGACACGCTAAATTGGTGATTTGCAGCTTATCTCTCGGGTTTTTAAAAAGAGTGATGTAATTGGCATTCAGATTTATTGTTCTACTCTTCTTGCCTTGAAAAAATACATTTTGGACCAAGTAAATGATGGACAAATTCCTGTGATGAGTATATTTTGTGAAGGCCCTCTCTATCTCTTGGCTATGGCTTGCTTGTTCCATCAAATCGTCGACGATCACCAAGTTAACTCGATCAGGCGGCAGTAGTTCATCGTTGCTTAAGGAAGCGGGTAACCCCTCCAAAAATTAGATTTTGGAAAATCGGGTTAATAGATCGTCGTACAGAGGCTGCCAGCAGCTATAGAACCAGACTATATTGTCAGGGTGGCGAGAAAGCACATGTTTTGTGTGTTCCAAAAGCTTTTTCACATAATGCGATTTGCCCGAACAGGAGGGTCCCGAGACTATTTTTGAGAACGGGTGCTGAAGTCTTACATCAAAGCCCTCTTTAGTATCCATAGGGTAGAGATGAGAAATCGGGCAAGAGAACCCTTTTGTTGTACACCACTCTGAATCTCTTTCTGAGTGGACGATTTTGCAACGTTAGGGTCTTTTTGTTCCTATGAATCTACGTACCATGAACGGTTATTTCTTTTGTGAGATCGTTTTCTACCAAACTATGCACTAGATCCATTAGTGAATAAAGGTTTACCTCTTGAACCGTTTGGTGATTGAGAGTAATACCCTTTACTTTCATGCAGACCTTGCCTTTGAACATTTTGTACGCGTACGTTTTTGGACCCCCAGAAACAAATTCTATGTAGTCATCAGGATCTAGTTCGCTGGTGAGTTCGCCTAAATAGTCGCCGAGCAACGGTGTGTACTGTCCGGGCGAGGCTGTGAAGATAATGGAATCTGTATCATGATACAGAATCCTCGGCCCTAAACGATCCAGCAATTCATACAATTCTAGCCGGGCATAGGCCGTGGTGAAAGCGGCGATCACCACATTGACAGGGCCGGGTAGAACGTATCGGTCATCCGCATACCTCCACTGCACCTGAGCGATTTCGTCACTGACAAAGCCAAAATAGGAGACCCGATACATGTCTGAACAGGTAATCAAAGAATTCTTGGGTGTGTTTAACAAACGTCGTGGTCATTTGGTTAGGCTTCTGACCAAATTTTCCCCAAAGAGAATTCAGAAATAACTTGGAAATTTGTCTCTTGGCGGGAATGGAGACTGTTTTCACGCTCCAATAATACGCCTTCTTTTAAGAAATAGTCATCAACATAGTGCTGCCGGGACACTTCGTCCACGGCCCAAGATGGCCATCCAGAGGCCTCCTGTTTGCCTTTCAGATGAATTTTGATGTAATCGGAAAATAAATCTGCGGTACTCTGTTCGTAGTGCCATATCTCATGAATTTTTAAAACTTTGTACCCTTTAAGGCCTTGAGTATTTCGACGCTGCACCAGGTTCCTGTTAAAGACCTTTCCCGATCATTGTGACGGCAAAGGCTGGTGGATGTCTGGGTTTCTGCACACGTACGGCACAGAACGAACATCAATTTATTGCAAATTCTTAAAGGGAGGACCGGAAAATACAAATTGCGAGGGGCTAGCAGGGTGATTTTAATGAGCCCAAAGTATTGCTTAAGATCGCCAAACTCTTCAAAAACAAAGGTCGGATGGCCGATTGGGTAGGTTTTTGTTTTGTTGACGTAGGGGTACAGACTTGTAAAATCGTAATAATGCATTTGCTCGTCGCCTTGAACCTTATGATATAATTTGATAGCGTTGGTGTGCCCTCCATAAAGGGCATCACGGGGATTGATAGGTTCAGGAAACTCAAAGTGTCTTAAGAAATCCTGAAGCTCCGTGTCCTCTTTTTTTTTTCAGCCAGCAAACTCAAAGACCATCGGGACACCCTGAACTTCGGCGTAACCATCTAGATAAAAGGACCCCATCTTGACTTCACCATGATTCCGCGCATGTCGAATGTTTATTTTTTCCTTCTCGGAAAGAAACATTAGCCACTGAATAGAAGCATTAGAATATGCTTTGTGAGTGCTTTTGTAATGATCAGTCGGAATGATTCCAATTGCATTATCAGGCATGCAGTTTTGTCTGTACGTGGACGGACAGAGAGAAGCTAGGGTGATACACTGAAAAGGATCAATATTACCGATCCTGACCACTTTATCTCTAAATTTCATGCACGCAGTTCTCAAAATATCCACGTCGTTTCGGCAATAGTATGCCATTTCTTGTCTAAAGTTGAAGGTACCGCTTTTAATCGAATCGTACCAAGACAAAAACTCTTCTCTTTCCTGGCTCATCATATGTTGAATGCTGTAATATTTAGGATCGGGGTATGGTCCGATGTAATCTTGATTTTCAGCGGTATTAAAGAAATGGGGAAAGTACCCTTTTTGAGCATGGAATCCCAGGGCTTTGGGCATACTGCTCAATTTCATAGGTAAGAAGTTCAACGAGTCGATAAATCTCAAGTTGTAATCTTCTATAAAGCACATTAATTTACAGCCCTGAGATGTTACAAATGGAGTTTGCCCACTTTCGACGAGATATTTCATGAGGAAATATCCGTCATACCCCTTAGAATTGTGAGCTATGAACATGTAATCTTTGTATTTCGGACATCGATATCTGTGAAAGAGCTTTGCTACGCATTCCTCGGCGGACCATCTCCACGATTGACCGTTCCAATGCATGCAGTGGATGTAATTGGGGATTTGAATATCGTCATCTTGACGGCACTCAAAATCGTAAAACACATTTTTCGTGGTTTGGTCTTTGCGGTAAGCTTTGAATAAAACGCTGATTTTCATCCGACTCTTTCACGACCACCCTACAAACGCGACAGTGTTTGGGTTGACACTTGTGAGGTTTTGAACCGGCTTTCAAGCTATATCTCTCGTAACAGAGAGCGCAGACTTTAAAGACATCGCAGATACTTTCAGACTGACGCGTCTTTTCATTCCATTTCGGTGTTTTTGTGGAGTTCGAAACAAACCCTTGATCGACAGAAACGACGACAATCGGGACATCGAAAAGCCTCCCCGTCAACCAGTCGACAGTTTGTAGATAAACAGACGTCACAGTGCTGTTCGCAGCGATGTTGTGACGGTATAGAATATCCCGTGTAACAGAATTCGCAGACGTAGGAAAATCCCAGAAAGCCTTTTAGATTCAAAATACCGTGATAATGCTCCTGGTGCAAAAACAGGAACGCCGTCTTTGGTTTTCTGACCCGGGACGCTTCAAATTTTAATAGAGCGGTGGTGTTTGGATCCCTATACCAGACGATAATTTTAATTCCTAGTAGCCTCTCAAATTTTTCGACATCTGAAAACGTTACTTTCTGATCCTTTGATAAACCGGCCCCGACGTGCAGACAGCGAGCCTCTTGTTCACACAATTTCTGATTGTTTCTGAACCTATCGTTTAATACAGCCAGCAAACCCCTGGCAAAACAGCACTGATCATCCCAGTTAAAGGAGATACATAGGTGCTTCCGTTTGTTTTGAAGGATTACATCGTTGAAAAGGGAACAGGCTTTACGCCTAGACCCACCAGATGGAACCCTGATCACCTGAACGATTAGCATCAGACTGGAATCGGCTAAAATAGTAGCGTGACTCTGGAGAAGTAATTCAATTTGATTAAAAAAGTCTTCAACAGAAAGTATGCCCGCGGGGTTTAGGGAAAAAACACTGGGGTTGAGAGATTCGGCACGTTAACTGAACTAGATCCATAGGATTCAAAGTGCTCGTAAAACTGTAATATTCGCTGAAGGGTCTCATGTATATGATTAAAAACTTCGGCGAATGAATCAAGTGTGTAGGCCTCAGAAAAATTGAAGCGGTGTCTAATCTCGATATTGTTAAATTTTGGACGCTCCGTTATAGACAAATTATTTAATCGAGAGGTAGAGGGTTGTGGGAAACTTACTGACGGCTCTGGAGATGACGGATTCACCGTATGCGAGGTAGAGGGATGTGGGGGACTTACTGACGGCTCAGGAGACGATGGATTCACCGTATGTGAGGTAGATGGCTGTGGAGAGTTGGTTTCGAGACTCAAGTTTACCCCGGACGAATTAGTCACTCCTGATCCTGTCTGAGGATGTGGGGCGGAAGTATCCGGCTCTTTTAAGTCATCAACAGGTGAGTGTTGAAGACTGATCTTACTAGGTCCCGAGTTCCCTGAGGTAGAAGGTTGTGGGGATTTCACATTCATGTTTAGGGCATTTGGTTGTTGTGAAGGGTCTGAAGACGTTCTGTCCCGAGAAGAGGTATTCTTCAAAAGCTCCAACATAGTGTTAACTACGGCTATTTTATCAGAATTTAAAACCTGGAGCGAAGTATCAATGAGGTCAAAATTGTCGATCGGATGCGTCACTGGGGTTGGTGATTGAACAATTTCAGGTGATCGCGGAGGGGTAGGTATTTTAGGGGGTTTTATAGAATATTCAAGGTTATCAGACATCTCTTTTAATAGTCTCAGGTTTTCACTGGATGGCCTTTTCCTACCTTTGCGCCCTACAGGATGTTCACGGAAGCTGTCTGTACCACTGTCGCTGCTGCTGCTGTCGCTACTGTCGCGGTCGTTGCCACTCCCGCTAGACCCGTTTTCAGGCATGACCTAAATTTAAGCAAAGGTTACAGTTATAAGCACAGAAAATAAAAATTTGCATTCAATGTTATTTTTAATGAAAAAAAAAGTAATATAAAACCTATCCTTTAATTTCTGGGTAGAACCTTGGAAAAAGTATACAGATGCAGCAAATGTAAACTCATGTCGGGTACGGAATTGTACCCAGGAGACTCTAATTCTATAAATTGCTCCAGTGCCCAGCGAAGAACGTCGCCCAACTGCACCAGTCTTTCACGATGTCTCCGGTCGTGGTCAGGCCGATGGGAATATCGGGATGAATAACGATTTCTTCGCCGAGATCCTCGCTCAGAGTGAAGCGATGTTGGTAAAGTGTCCCACCTGGGGGTTGAACGCCGGCTAGAATTAGAAGACTCCGACGATTGCGCTGGAGAATGCCCACGGCTTCTCTGAGAGGATGTCGGAGAATAACCCCGGCTTCTCGGAGAAGGTGTTGGAGATTGCCCCCGGCTGTTCTGAGATGGTGCTGGAGAATGACCCCGAATGCTGATCTCCGACGGGGTTGGCGTTTATGGATTCTGCCAGCTTTCGTACAGTGCTAGATTGTCTGAGCCTTGCAGCAATTGCGTTAAAACACCCGGGAAAGTTGAATCTGAAAATAAAATTATAACCTTCTCGGTTAAAGGACTCTTTTCACAAAATCTGCAGATAAGTGTGTTCCCCAAAGTTTCATCCATAAATTGAAAAGGACACTTACCGTGACTGTACAAATCAGGGTAATCCCTTTGAGAAACTGTTTCATTTTGTACAGAATTTTCGTCTACAAAACAAAATACATCCCTATTTAAAATAACATTTCCCAATTCCAGCTCTTGCAGCGGCTGAAACCAAATATACGAGCTCCAATCCAGACACACACACATATACACAAGCTGATCTACACGTGCTTACACACACACACACACACAGACACAGCTCAACCGGTTAATTAACACAGAACGTTTTAATACGCATCATCCCTATTCAACCCGATAGGCTACTTGTAACTACCCGAAGCACTTTAACAAACTGCACGAGCAACCCGTAAACTAAGTTGGATAAAATCATTTTCAAAATAATCGGGTCTCAAGGTATTAAAATATAATCTCATAAATACAGAAACACGTTATAATATTAATTTACCCGATGATTCAACAATACTTTTGAGGACCCTAGTTTGTATTACATTTCATTTAGCAAAGCTCATGTGCGGTCGAACGCTAGTAATCACATGCACGACTGCGCGCGCGCACACGTACGCACGTAGAAACGTTATAAGCATTTTATCATTTTAATAAAAATTCTCACCTGGTTCATCAAAATCGATCGGCGAATCTATTTGTATATATAATTCTAAAGAAAAGAAAATAAAGGAATCAACTGTACGTTTTGAAATAACTTTATTGTATTCCTGGACATTTTCCATTACAACCCAGTAATTATAATCAAATATTCACTCACGCACATCGTTCATGCAGTTAGTTAAGACACGTTTATAGACTCCTCATCCCCTTTCATGATCGGATCAGACCAGAACAGACATGTTAAAAGCAGTTTTATATTGACAAACACGTAAGCGCTTACACATGCACACGTGTTCCTGAGCTAACACCGAAACACTTAAGCGCTAACACATGCACGCGCGCTCCCGAGCGCACGGCGATACACGAAGGCGCAGCCTAAATACTGATATGCAAGCCATGCACGTATTAAACAGGATATATTAAAAAAGGTTTTTACCATTTTGCGAATCGACAGATATGAACAACTCTAAGGAAAAAGTATAAGAATTCAGATCTCAGTTTTTAAAACATGTTCATTTAACGCGTATAAGAATCATGAATACCCTTACCTGTGGGGTCGTTGATGATTGCTGTTGCAGATTCGTCTGTATCAAGAATAATTAGATTTCATTTAGCTGTAGTCATTAAAATTACAACACATTATTCTAATAAATTCGTGCTGACAAACCGTATTGAGAGAAATTCATCTTTGCTGTTCTGAACGAAGCGTAGAGAAATGGGTTTGGGGTGCGAACACAGCTTATTTATATACCCAAAAGAGCTGGATGTTTTGGAATGTGCACCTGTGATCTGTAATAACAGGTGTTTTACCCATCATTTTGCCCGGACATTCGTGTAATGGCCGTTGTCCGGTGTTTAAAAACAACACTTTTGGATGGGTGATGAAAAGTCCAGAATTTGTTTAATAGATTCCTTTGTAACCCCGTAGATTTGTTTAAACAGATGTACGCATCTCCGTAACACCTTTTCACCTTTCCCACAGTTTTGCTCCGGCCATGAGGTTAAGGGTCATAAACGGCCTGAGTCGGACTAACTACTCCGTCCACGAGCTGACAACTGAAGTGTGAATCGACACCGCGACACCGATCCACCAACACCCATTACCTTAGCTCCAGGCGGCCGGAGGTGGGCGTTGGGGGTACGTTGTGCTTTGGAAAGATCGGATTTGGCAAAGAGTATTTTAAAGTTCATTTCTCTAGCCCGAGATATCCGATCTGATTAAGACAATCTAACTTTTAGAAAAAACTAAACGCCTTTCTTCATGAGGGGAGGATTAACAGGGGTAGAACAAGGGCTGGTTTTAGATCGATTTTAATACAAATTATAAATATATTAATTCATATAGCATTTAGACATCTCAAATGTGATTTAAAAGGGTTCTGCTGCATCTTATTTAACTGTGTGCATGTGTATGAGGGGCTTATATCGAGCTATTTATCTCGTGTTTTACACGTTATCACGAAAGCCTTTTAAGAGCCATGCGTCTTGGGAATGGAAGAAGTATTACGCTCAGCTGCTGAAAAGCATGCGAGCACCTGGACTGAATCAGCGCTGAGCGGGTAGGGGAGGTGGGTTAAGGGGTTTTGGCATCTGTGTTAAGGCAATCGCGCACGCTTCACGGCGTCAGTAGGGTCTGACTCAATCCTCATCAGCGCTCCAAGCATAGAGCCTAGCGGCGCTACAGGGGCATACAGGTTGCAGCTTACAGCTACGTGTCTGTTCGGGGCCGCGGAGAGCTTTGGCACTGGCCAGCTCGTGGGCGCGCGCAGGGGGATGTCTGCTCTGAGAGTCTCTGTGTAGACAGAGAGAGCCGGACAGCTTGTATTTCAGTGTGCTTTGAACTACATGCACAAGCCTGCGGGGGCTGCTAAAAGCTGGACTGCTTGTCTTTCTGTGAGATTGAAAAAGCTGGATCTGTAAGTGGGCTTAGATAAAAAAAAGTGGCTTACAAATGATAGTTTAGATATTTTAAAAATAATTGTTACATAGATACCAGGATTCTTACCTAAAGCAATATTGACAGAAACGGTGAAAAGTTAGACCGGTCCGCCCGTGTGTGTGTGTCCTCGGAAGAAGGGGGCCAGACATCATGTGCTGCCTATCGGTGAGGCTTAGGCAGGCCCTTCAGTCTGGGTAGGAACATGCCTGAACATGTCTTAGGAAGAGGGGGGCTGGGAAGTGGTTGGGGGTGGTGATGGGTTCAAGGGGCGGGGGCCTAGGCA
>JANRMT010062806.1:106567631-106586910 GCA_026402145.1 Polypterus bichir lapradei | reverse complement strand
CAGTTTCCTGGGGAAAAACAGATGGCAGGGCTAAAGGTCAACAAACAGATGGGTGGGTTAGGGGACTTCTGGGCATCAATCAACAGGGGCCTGGCTAAAGGTCATCAAAGGTCAACAAAACAGGTGGTTGGTGGGGGCGGGACTTCTGGTCAGCAATTAAAAAGGGGCGGGGTTTAATCTCATCAATCAAATTCAATTACATTTTGACAGAAGGTGCCTGACATAGTACTACTGCCGTGTAGTAGATTAGTCTAGCTGGATCTAATCATCCGAGATGTTTGTGCGCGCCCGCGCTGATTGAAAAGCCCATATATATTGAGTCTAGAAAACATGATCAGCAAGTCTTTGATAGGCTGCAACAAAATGACAAAAGAGCGGGCGAATTTTTTCACACAAGCGGAGCAGGACCTTCTACTCGGAGGATATGAAGAATTTCAAGATTTAATATGCACAAGGGGTAACGCTGCAAAAGCAGCCCAAACCAGAAAAGACGGCTGGTAAAAAGTGGTTGACAAATTAAACGCTAAGTAGTGTGCATTGTACTTACTGAATGCAGCGTTTCATTTCCTATGTGTCAGATTAATTATTATTTAATATGTCATATTTCCAGATCAAACTTGAGCACAAGGAAAACATGGGAACAGGTTAAAGTGAAGAACAAGAATATACTTCAAACCGGTAAATATTGGTATATAACTGTTTAAAGAATTGTTGACATAAAGAATCATATAATGTAAAAAACATTAATTTTAAAGCTAATAAGAAGGCAGACAAGCAAAAAACAGGTGGAGGTCCATGCGGTCCAGACCTAACCCCTGCAGAAGAGTTGGCTCTCCAGCAAAATGCCCATCGCCCTGTTTTTGAAGGCATTCCAGGGGGAAGCTCCTCCTCGGGACCAGTGGCAGGATGCAGTGGCCACTTCATTTCAGGTAAAGGATGGTCATTGCACATATTTGTCATCCATGTGTGCCATAGGTATGTTCCATACAGCCCTCTTTTTTTGTTGGGTCAGTTGCAGGGAATGTCATATCCCTAGAACTTGTGTCTGACCAACGAGATATTGACAAAGGTCAAATATTTCATGAAGACACTGTGTCTGATTATTCATCAGGAGGAGAGGTACATTTTCCAAATGTTTGATCAAACTCCACTCTGATCAGTCCCATGCACCCTAATCACATTTGGAAATCCTGGGTAATGAGAATGTTAGGCTGATTGTGAGATTCTTTATGGAGCTGTGGGTGTTTTTGACTGTGTATTACCTACCTGCAATGGCATGAAACGCCTCTTTTATTGTCTGCACACATAAGTGTCCAGGAAACACTATGAAAACCCGAAGGAAATATTTTAGAGCCAAACAGACTTTACAAATTGCCTGGCAAACTGCACTTTTAGAGAGATTTTCCCCATCACCTACAGTATATATATATATATATATATATATATATATTAAAAAAAAAAAAAAGTGCCACTTTCAAAAAACCTCAAAGCGATGCATACTGTGTGTTGTTGTGAGAGCCTGACTTCGCCTAGTTTGACTTTGAATATAAGGTGCTAATAAATCTTTTGAGGTACAATATTTCCCCCTTGGCTAAAGCGGTATCTTTAGAAAAGAATTTCCTCCGGGAGCAATAAAGGATCTTGCTGATCACGCAAAACCCAATCTATATGAAATTCTCTTAACTTGCACACCGGTATCAATTGGTTGTTCATTCATGAAAGGTGAAGCCATGACTGAATGAATTCCATGCACAGAAACTGATTAAGTGTGTGAGCTAATCCTTGTTTACATAGAATAAACCTGCTCTGAGCAGGTTTGAGGATTTGGATGTGCTGCTATGACAACACATCCAGCAAGAGTTTCAAAAACTCACAGATCCAGGGTCATGCCAAATGGTCAACAATTACATCCGGCTAAATGAGTAATCCACGTACAAAAAAACAAATCCTGTTCTTGGTGTGTGTGTGTTTATTTATTTACACAAATGAAAGTAAAGTGAACAAGAATGGACATTGGAATGTTTGTTGTTGTGTTTTTTTTGTTTTTTTTTTTTTTTTTTTTTTTTTTTTTTGTATGCAAATGTAGAGTGAACCCATAATGAACTTAATGAGTCACAATCATACAATGGCCAAGATCAAAGAATAGTCAAACAGACTGGAGCCATTAATTTTCATTCACAAAAGAACAAAATCAAAAAGGCAAACATTGTCAAAAAGTAGAAGCAAGTGTCAAGAGATGTTTCTTTAACTCTTTCCATGGCTTAGGCCATATGGTCTTGAATTTGTCTTGTGACAAATTATGGCATGGTAAACCTATATAAGATGGCAGCACATACCTTGTAGCATTTTGGTTTTTATTTTTTCTTGCTCTTTTCAGTGTTTTCACAAAGCTAGTGTTTCCAAGATGACTGAGTGGCAGGACCTTTTTGCATTGTTTCTTTGGCTTCGTTCTTTGCTTTGCATTTCGGCTTTGTCATTCAGTTCTACTTAATCTTCCCAGAATTCCAACCTTTGCTTGTCCCAGATATTGCCTTTTCTTTAAGTTTATTTATCTTCTGGACATCTGTCTTTTCTTAGCCAATGGGCCCCTGTGTGCTTGAGGTCAAATCAATTACAATATGCGGTACTGGGCAGAAGGCAGGATTAACTCTACCTTCAGGGATTCAGCCTGTAATAGACCACAGTGATGCATACACCCACACTTATTCACTTGCAGCCAACTTAGTCGCCAGTTAACCTAAAACATCCATATTTGAGACAAAGGAGAAACACTAAAGTATAGTGAGAGGATGTTAAACTCCACAAAGACAAGGATGTTCTGAGTTGAGCTTCAAACTCTGGATTTGTGAGTTGGCAATGCCGGGTTCACTAAAAATTCAAAATATAAATGGTGGTATTAAACTAACATGAACAAAATGTAAAAGTATATGTTGTGTTTAAGGCATTCTCAGAGCCAACAAAAAAGCAGGGAGCTGCCTTCAGGGATTAGAGAAAGAACTGTATCTAGGCACAGATCTTGGGAATGTTATAAAAACAATTCTGCAAGTTCTTAGGGGTCTCTGGAGTTGGCTAAACAGCCAACCTGAGTAATTGTGGAAGAAGGACCATGGTAAGAGGTGACCAAGGACACAATGTTCAATCTGGCAGAGTTCGAATGACCCTTTGTGGAGAATGTGGGAAACTTCAAGAAGGACTTCCATCACTAAAGCAATCTGGGCTTTGACAGAATTGCCAGACAGTTAACAACAAAAAAAAAAAAAAACACACACATGGAATTCCACTAAGAGTTTGCAAACAAAAAGGCACCAAAAGTATCATCTGACTGTGAGAAAGAAGATTCTGTAGTCTGAACCCAAGATTAGCATCATGTCTGATGGAACCAAGGCAGCACTTCTCACCAGTACCGTTATAACAGTGAAGCCTGGTGATGGCAGCATTGTGGTGTTGGGTTGTTTTTCAGCAGCAGGGACTGCTGGAACTAGACAGGTTTGAGAGAAAGCTGAACAGAGCAAAGTACAGAGATATCCATAATGAAAATCTGCTCCACGTTTCATCTGTCTAATAACAGATGAGCCCGTTTCCCCCACCCACCCCCACAACATCCCTAGTAAGAATTGATTCTCTTTTTCACATATTATAGCACTCTGCTGAATGGCCATTCAGTAAAACAAATATTGGCTCAAACTAAGTTCAAAGGAGTCTGCACATAAATATGAAATTATTGCCCTGTGGGAAACATTATTTGATTAACTGTTTTTTTTTCTAACCTAGTTTGCTATCAGACACCTTTTTAATGTTTAAGCACTACTAAAGTTTGATCTGATTTGCATAAATATGATTACTGCAGCTAGATCAAAAAGAAATAAGTAATTCAGCACTGTGCCTCAAGGCTTGTAAAAATACTTTTTTATCAGATATTTAAAAAAAAAAAAAACTACGTTTATTGCCTTAAGGACATCACTTGCATGGAATTTGATTTGTTGGAACTCGCACTAATAAAACATCAATTGAAACACACAACATAAGGACAACCCTAATCATCATTCCCAAATGCATCCTAAAATAACAAAAACACTTAGACCTGTTGATCAAATTATTACAGCCAACTATTATGAATTTAATATCTTATCCTTATCGTATAGCTAATGGAGAAGGACTGTTATAACTGGTAGACATGGTTGTGATTGACCTAAGTTGTATGCCAATTAAATGAGAATGATGGCATCCAGATTTACTACCATCTTCTTTTCCACAACAGCTTCCAGTCTTTGTAGGGTTCTTCCTGTGATGGTGCAGGCTTTCCTGATAAGTATGTTCTGGCATTGTGCATCTTTTGCTTCCCCCAGAAAACTGCAGTGAGGAACACCACACTGGCTACTATGGACTGGTAGAACATTTCCAGCAGCTTGCAGCACACATCAAGAGTCTCCTTAGAAAGTCCAATCTGCTCTGGCCCTTGTCCAGCACCACTGTGTTAGACCAGTCCAGTTTGTGAACCCCAAGGTACTTGTAGCTCTGCACCACTTCCATGTCCTCTCCCTGAATGGTGACTGATCATGGAGACTTTTTGGCATGTCTGAAGTTCACCATGGACCACAAGACTTAACAGGGTTCTTTTTAGGAGACTATTCAGCCATAGAAGATTTATCAACCATAACCACAGGCCTGCTGTCACTCAAATGATGTTAACAAGAGCACCATTGATCATTGCTGTTAAAAATCACCTTCCCTACTCTAAACTTCATCATGAGTTGTTTAATTAGTTTTCGGACATGATATTTCTAAACTAACTGTTCCCACACCCATTTAAGTCATATTCACTTGTGCTGTTCTCCAGATGTAAAGTGTATATTATGTCTAGCTCAGTGAGATTTTAGAAGCTCTGCATGCCACTATGCCACACAGCTTCCTGTCTTTGGCAAAGACACTGCTATACCAGACTAATGGTGAAGATCCAAATGCTATTAATGACAGAAACATAAAAGAATCATTGTTTTCTGTAATTGTCTCAAAGACAAAGTATATAAAACTGCACTGACTTTAAGGAATCTCTGTAGAATCTGGTTAAAAAAGGAATTGGTAGATGAATAGTAACCAAAGTAACAAGCAGGTAGTCCTAACGGGCAAAAAACAAATAACCAAGGCTCAATACATGTAACAAGAATTGTAGTGATGTAAATGGGGCAAAAATTCAGAAACCGAAAAACCCACACATAACCACAGCCAAAAAGATCATTCTTAATCTTAGTCAAAAAGCAAAGCCACAATTTGTCTCCCAGAAATTTTTCAAAACAACAAAGAACTAATGGTTCTAAAGTGGGAGTTGAATACAATTGAAGACATCAACAAAGTGCAAGTTGCAACCTTTATCTCTTTAACCCAGATCTATGTGCCACACACTTAACTTGCCTAGCACTGGCAAAATAAAGGTTAACAAACAACCAATAAGATACAAAATGGCATTGCAGCAGATTTTTTTTTTTTATATATATATTTTTAAAAGTGTATCAAGCAAAATCAGATGTGACCATATCATTGAGCTCTGAAACCATTAAACAAGTTCCAAATGTTTGTTAGTACAAAAAATTTTTAAAACAAAAAACCTGATCAGGACATAAAACATACTTGAATCTATGCATACATTAATTCTATGTTCTGCTGGACAGTGCTGCCTTTAAATACAGTGGATTCAGAAAGTACATAAACCCTTCACCTTATCACATTTTGCCATGTTACAACAGGCGAGTTGAACTGGCACAGAGTGTTGTTGCACCCACCACATGACAAAACGTGGCAATCCCCCAGGCAGACACATGGTCCAGTCCCACCGTCCAGAAATAACCATCTACTGTATCTGCCACAGCCAGGTGTTATGTGGGCATTCCCTTGGCCTGATCCAACAGCTTGGGTCCTCAACAGTGACGATCCTGTGTGCTGGATCACCCTCGGGGAATCAAACCACATGGCTGTAGTGCTGTAATTGATGCACCCTCATAATGCAGGTAATGGGACTCCATGAGCAACCGCTTTTTTGACACAAAGTCAAAACCAGTGGTACCCAAAGATTATCCGAAGAGACACAGAACTGAAGTCACTGGATGGTGTCCATGTCTCACAACCATATAGCAAAACGGGAAGCACCAGGGCTGTAAAGATTGATCCTTTCGCATAGATATTGGGGGTGACACACACCCCTTTCCATCAACCTCATGACCCTCACCCATGCTCTCCCAATCTGTCTACTGACTACTGTCTAGAGACACTAATGCCGAGGTAAGGTAAACCTCTCGAAGAGGTCGCCACTCTCTCTGCAGACAGACACACTGCTGATGGCCGTGCCCAAGTGGTCATTAAAGGCCTGGATATTGTTTTTTTATCCAGGACAGTTGCAAGCCCAGACACTCAGACGCCTTGCTCCGTCTCTCGAGCGACCCAATTGGAGCCTCTATTGACTCCGCAGATCACAGCATCATCGGAATGTCAAGATTAGTAAATCTTTCTTCAACGGATGCCCCACAGCTGTGGGACCCCACCACACTGCCCAACACTTCAGTCCATGCAAGCATTGAACAGAGTAGGAGCAAGAACACACCCTGATGAACCCCAGAATCGCCTGGGGAAAAATGCAGAAGTGCCTCCACTCTGCACAGCACTCACAGTACCAACCTTGTGTTTAAATTGTTTGAGTTGTATATATTTTTATTTTTTTGACCATATCAAGCAACACTTAATATCGCAGAATAACAAAGCAGAAACGGATATTAAAAATTTGTGGAAATGTCCTAAAGCAAAAACCCTGTAATATCACATTGACACATGTATTCAGACCCTTTACTATGACATGTGAAATCTGGTTCGGGTTCATCCCATTCTACTGATCATCTTTGATGTTTTTGAAGGGAGGAGGTCTGTAGTAACAGATGCCCAAGAACCTGATGGTCATTCCTGCTGAACTCCAGAAAACCTGTGAGGAGATGGATGAAACTTCCAGAACAACACTCCACATATCTAGGCTTTAGGAGAAAATGGCCAGTAAATGACACATGGAAGACAATTTGTACTTTGCACAAAGGCACATAAAGAAAACTCTCTTTGAAGAACAAAAATTCTGAGGCCTGATGAGATTAATGTCATGTATGGATGAAACCAGGCACCACTCATCCCTTGTGCAATACCATTTCATCAGAGAAGCATGGTGGTGGCTGCATCATGCTGTTAGGTTGTTTTTCAATAGTAGTAAGTACAAGAAGAAACAGAATAGAGTAAAGTACAGAGATATCCTTAATGAAAACCTGCTCTAGAGCTCTTTAACTTCTTGTTGCCTAAGACCCCGAGATACTTTAACTCCTCCACTTGGGGCAGGATCTCTCCTCCAACCCTGAGAGGGCACTCCACCCTTTTCCAGCTGAGGACCATGGTCTCGGATTTGGAGGTGCTAATTCTCATCCCAGCCGCTTCACACTCAGCTGCAAACCGCTCCAGAGAGAGCTGAAGATCACGGCCTGATGAAGCTAACAGGACAACATCATCTGCAAAAAGCAGTGACCCAATCCTGAGTCCACCAAACCGGACCCCTTCATCACCCTGGCTGCGCCTAGAAATTCTGTCCATAAAAGTTATGAACAGAATCGGTGACGAAGGGCAGCCCTGGCGGAGTCCAACTCTCACTGGAAACGAGCTCAACTTACTGCCGGCAATGCGGACCAAGCTCTCACACCGGTTGTACAGGGACCGAACAGCCCTTATCAGGGGTTCCGGTACCCCATACTCCCGGAGCACCTCCCACAGGATTCCCCGAGGGACACGGTCGAACGCCTTTTCCAAGTCCATAAAACACATGTAGAGTGGTTGGGCAAACTCCCATGCACCCTCCAGGATTCTGCTAAGGGTGTAGAGCTGGTCCACTGTTCCGCGACCAGGACGAAAACCACACTGTTCCTCCTGAATCCGAGGTTCGGCTATCCGACAGACCCTCCTCTCCAGAACCCCCGAATAGACTTTTCCAGGGAGGCTGAGGAATGTGATCCCTTGGTAGTTGGAACACACCCTCCAGTCCCCCTTCTTAAAGAGGGGGACCACCACCCTGGTCTGCCAATCCAGAGGCACTGTCCCCGATGTCCATGCGATGTTGCAGAGACGTGTCAACCAAGACAGTCCTACAACATCCAGAGCCTTGAGGAACTCCGGGCGTATCTCATCCACCCCCGGGGCCCTGCCACCAAGGAGTTTTTTGACCACTTCGGTGACCTCAGTCCCAGAGATGGGAGAGCCCACCTCCGAGTCCCCAGGCTCTGCTTCCTCATTGGTTTTTCTTTTATGTTTTTTTTAGTTTTTCTATCTTTATTAAATTTTCAAATTTCTAAAATCTCATTTTTGCTTTGTCATTCTGAGGTATTAAATGTTCTGTTATGTGGGCAGCAAATTAATGTAAATGATTTTAGCACAAATGTGAAAAACTGAAGGAGTTTGAGTAGTTTCTGAAGACACTGGAAGTATATTTTAGAATATGAAAGCATTAAGCCCGAAGAGAAGAACAATATAATACTTTTCAAAAATGAAGAACCAACTGCCAAAATGAATCCTACTGCCTTGCAAAGTGCTCCAGGAGCGCTGTACAATGGCTGACCCTGCGCTCTGTCTGCCAAAGGTCATGCAAAAAGTCAGTTTCTCCATGGAGAATAATTAAGTGTATCAAATCAAAAATGAATTTTCACCATCCAGCCATCTTCCTTAATGCTTTGCTGTTACAGGCTTACAGGGATTTTTTTTCCCAATTTAGGGAGGCACACACACACACACACACACCCCAATAATTCAACTCTCAATGTATATTGTTGGGGTTTGGGACAAGACTGAAAAACCTATGCAGAGAAGAATGAATTTTTAACAAACTCTGTGCCCTGACCAGGAATCCATTCAGAAATCCCTCTGAGTATGAGGCAGCAGCACTAACCACTGTGCCTCCACATACCATTAACTACTTTTTAAAGAATCTGATTTTAAAATCAGCTGGGTTTCTCGAAGCAACCTTCTGGCACCACTTGAGCCTGCGCATCCATCCAGATTGACATCTAATGAAATTAACAGAACTGTAAAATTTAAAATCCCTTATACAAAAAACAGTATCTAGCTAAGCAAACCTTGAGCAAAGGATATATTTAAAATGCCAACTTTGTTTTTTTTAGTACATTTTTGAATGGTGGTTATTTTTCACAAGCTATATCATGCACAGCATATCATCTAAAATGTAATTTATTATGCTCTGTAGCCTTCTGCAAGCTTACATTTTATCTCCTAGTTCAGTCTTAACAAACTGACAAGTTTAGTACGCAGAATAAACTGTTTTGCATTGCTTTAATGTGCCTCTAAACTATTATGTGTAGGCTGCAACTTTAAAAACTGACAGCATATTCTAAAACATTTCAAGAAACAAAATGCTACAATATGCAGAACATACATTTGCTTAATAGGCACTTCAGGGAAGCCTTTTAGAATTCTTTATTTTCTGTTCTAATAGCTGAATTCCTTTTTTTTTTCTTGTCGATGCTTGTCAACATATTTTCAGCATACTAATGTTACACCCTCCTTGCAGTAATCCTGGAAATTTTAAAATTGCAGTTCATCCAAGTGTTCATAGCAAGAACATCTTTTCTTTTGAATGTCATTCACATTGAAATGTGCATAAATGAGTGCCAGTGGACTCGCCTTGCAAAAACACATACCCATACGAATAAATGCATCTGAAGGTTCAGTGAAACGGAAGGCACACAGTTACTATCTGCAGAAGAGTTTTACTTGAAGACCTCGCTTAAAACTTCCTCCTGTTCAGGGAAAAAGTTACTTTTAGTACACATTGCAGTTTAGCCAAGCTACCTTAAGGTGCTAGTGTTACAAAGTTTGTGTAGTACTGTGGTTAAGACTGACATTTATTAAATTTAATAGATTAAGTGGTAGGATACCTTTAAAACGCTGGTTTTCTATTCAATACACAGTTTTCTTATTCTCAATTTATAGACACGATCAAAGTATTGGTACCCTTTCACTATTTAAAAAAAACAACTTTCCATGAAGTATGTTGAAAATGAGAAAAGTAATTGGCATCCACCATTCTTTATTCCATATTCCACAGAGTAGACACTTATGATGTTGTTAGGTGGAGACCAAAAAGGGCTTTGAGGCCTCCAAAAAACTCTAGAAAAGACTTGACTCGCTTTAGACAAGTCTACCCCAGACAAATACTGGCTAGCTTCCAGCCTTGTAGGTCCCAAAATAGGAAGCAGAGTTTGAAAGTTCAAAAAGACCATAAATGTCCCAGAATATACAAAAAGGAGTTACTACTTCCAGATAAAGACGGAGGGAGGACCCAGCAGCAGTGACATCATAGTGGTCCTGTCCCCTTGGGATCCACCCACAAAGTTCACAGAATGGAATTGCATTTGAAGACGCAATACTGTACATAAATATTAAATAAACAAGCATAAAAGACATAATGTAAAACATTAATTTAAAACTAACAAACAACAAAACAGTAAATACACAAGAATTCAGACTATTACATAGCACATTACTTTAAAAAATAAAACAAAAAGGCATGGGTACAATTAGTGGGAACCCTTAGAGGTTAAAAAACAATTGGATTGTATGTGATATCTCAAGCAGATTAATTACTCTTAATTAGTAATACAGGGTTGCCTTTAAACTTGCAATCAGTCACTCAGCCTCAGTCACTCATTTAATACATTTTATTTATATAGCACCCTTCCCATGCTCAAGGCACTTTACAGAGTTTAAGAAAGAACGTCAGGTATACAGTATATACCATTGTACTAAACCAGATAAATAAATAAAGAAAAGTAAGATAGTAATTCAGAGAAAAGCCTAACAGACAACATAACTGATGGTCTAGCACACACACACAGGTTACATGAGCATCTTCACATGGAGGTAAACTGAGAGAAGGGTAATAGTCAAGTAGAGCTAAAGCCTTCCTGAACAGATGAGTTTTGAGTTGTTTTTTAAAAGAATTCATGGAGTCAGCTGATCTGATTAGTTTCGGTAGGTCATTCCAGAGTCTGGGCGCTATACTGCTGAAGGCCCTGTCGCTCATGGAGTATAGATTAGTGTGGGGTACAACAAGATTGCCAGAATTAGAGGACCTTAGTGGGTGGACAGGCACATAGTGATGGAGAAGGTCATTGATGTAGTTTGGCGCAAGGTCGTTTAAGGCTTTGTAGGTTATTAGTAGAATTTTATATTCGATTCTGTAAGACACAGGGAGCCAGTGAAGACGGAGCAGGATGTGTGTGATGTGCTCGCTGCTGCTGGTTTGAGTAAGGACTCTTGCAGCCGAGTTTTGAATAAGCTGGAGCTGTGATATAAGATTAGAAGGGGCACCTGCCAGTAGGGAATTACAATAATCGATGTGGGATGTGATAAAAGCTGGGACAAGTTTCTCAGCGTTAGAAAAGGAGAGGAAGGTGCGAACATGTGATATTATGGAGGTGAAAGTAAGAATGTTTCTTAATGTGATTTATGTGGGCGGAATAAGAAAGGAAGGAATCCAAAATGACACCAAGATTCTTTGCAGTAGAGGCAGGTCTGATGAGATCACTGCCAAGATGGACTGAGAAGGAGCTCATTTTATTAAGTTGCACTTTAGTCCCAATTTGCAGGAGTTCAGTTTTGTTGCAATTTAATTTTAAAGAGATTTGTTCCATCCAGGTTTTAATTTCACTGAGGCAAGTTGTGAGCTGAGAAAGCTCTGAAGTTCCACTTAACATTTGAAATAGAGTTGAGTGTCATCTGCAAAAACATTAGCTTTTAGCTTTGTTGTTTTATTGTGTGCATCACACTAAATTTGGACAAGAGAAGTAAAAGCAGAGCTGTTTGAGGAGGCTAAGCATGATCAACTTGAAGCTCTTTGGTGATGGTCTTGAAGCCTTTATGTCCCTGTGACCTGAGAATGTAATACTTTCAAAAATTTTGGATGCCTTGGATAAAGGTGTCTGTCAAATAAGAAAGAAGAAAAAAAAATTAAAAGTTCCACGGAACAGTAGGCAACCTCCCTAAACATGACCACAAATTAAATAGGATGTTCGAATGGTGGAGACATAACCAAGGAAATATAACGACAAATTCAGGATGATCTCTAAGATATATTTTCAAGTTACACAATCCACCACTGTCTGAAAGAAAGTGGGTTCCATCGTAGACCCCACTTTACCGATAGTTGATAGCTTAGAGGCCACTATGACTCCCAAGTCCTTCTCATAAGGTTGATTTTCCGACTGCCCATTGTGTATTCCAACCTAACATTTTTACTTCCTATGTGTAATACTTTACATTTACTGACAATAAATTTCATCTGCCACAAATCTGCCCAAGCTTGTAAACTATCTAAATCCTTCTGTAATGTCATATTTGGATTCCAAACTATCTTCCAATCTACTCTTATCTTGGTATCATCTGTAAATTTACCCAGCTTGTGTTTATAGATATAAAAATAGCCATGTTTCCATTATTGCTATAATCATTATGCTCTGCTACATACAACTCCTCCAACTCACTTGCCTTAATGCTAGAAGTATCAAAAATAAGGTAAGCTATTTTTAATGTGTTACTCCTTTTACATTTAAATGTTTGCTTAGAATTTACATTACTATGCATTTTAATTTCTACACTGTTTGTTCCTCCATGCATACATCTAAACCTGGCCTGTCCTAAACTATCCTCGACTAGAGTACTCATATGCCTCCCCAATACATTGGTTCCTCTCCAGTTCAGATGTAACCATTCAGGGTGGAACAGGTCCCATCTGTTCCAAAAGGAGTCCCACTGCCCCATAAACGTATACCCTTCTACCCTGCACAAAGATTTGAGCCACGTGTTAAACCTTCCAATCTCCTTAATCTTACCTGGACTGACGCGTGGCACAGACAGAACTTCAGAGAAGACCACCGTGTCAGTTTAGGCTCCTCCGCTTGGCACCTAACCTCTTTGAATTTAGGTAGCAGAACTGACAGACTACCCTTATGTAAGCACACCTGCGCTTCAATCCCCCTAATGGTTGAGTCCCCAACTATATTACCTCTCTCTTTCTGGGAACTGGTTTTTGGGGTGGCCTGTTGGGGCTCCTCATCCTTGCTTACCACCTCCGAATCATCAGAGACACCATCCAGCTCCGTAAGGATGTGATAACTTTTTGACAGTTCTAATTCTGGGGTTGATGCCCCCGGACAATGTGCATCCTTTACCTTGCGACTGTGACCCACCTATTTCTACCTGTCTGATCTGGAATCTCCTCCTGTGCCACCTTGGGGGTGCACACTATCTCTCTGACGGACATCTGGGCCAAATCCGCCAATTCTTTATTACAACGCAGGTCAGCCAACTCCTCCTCCAGTTCATTGACCCTGAGTTCGAGGTGCTGGATCAGCTGGCATCTCCTGTGGATGTAGCCCTCATAGACAACTGGCTCTTCCAAACCATCATCTAAACAGTCCAACATCCAACAGGAATTGCATTGCACTGGCCTCATTATTAAAATTTGATTTAAGATTAGTAAAACTGCCTTAACTTTTTTTTTTTTTGTCTTCTTAAATGATTTAACTTAAATGGTAACACTAAGATCTACTACAGATTTACACCTTAAGCTCCTGTACTGTTCTCCCCCTCAGCTACCTGCTGTTTGTCCCTCTGAGGTTAACTTTACTTTACTCTTCTTTGTCTTGCACTGTTTGTATTCCTCCATATTAATGAACCCTTATGCTGTCGCCCGCTGAACTGTTCTACCTCTGGACTGCTAAGAACTGTTCAATCTAAAATAAAAAATAAACTAAATAATAAAAAAAACTTTAGTACCTTATCTGCTCCTACAGCTTCTTGTGCCTGATCAGCTTCCTAACGCTGGCCACTTACCTGCGCACTGCTTACCCTTCCCCTTTACTGCTTTTGAAGTCAGCCAAGATTTATTCTTTTTTTTTTTTTTTTTTTTTTTAAACCTAAGGAATCGCTATTATGACGGCATGGTTATTTGCTTACAAAAGCCAATATCAGTTACTGCTGCTTTCTACCCTACCTCGTCGATGCTAGTTCAGATACAGATAACAAGAACAAGTACAAGGAACTTTTCCAAACGCACCTCCAAACACCCATCTACTTTTGCTCTTGTGCAGGCAAAAAAAAAACCTTTCTAAAGGGAAAAAAGCTTTAAAAATTCCAACACGGTTCCTTAGCGGCAACCAAAACCCAAGTTTTTAACAGCAAAATATATATTTTTTTTATTTAAGTCTCACACCACAGAAAACACCAAAAACTGTCAACAGCCTCTAGCGTTTGCAAAGTTCACGTCAGCACGCCTTGGGCCTCAGCACGTCAGCCAAGTTTAGTTCTTGTTAAAATTCACATTGGCAGCTGGATGCCAATTTTTCTGTATAGTGTGAGTCTTACTGCTAATTTGAATTAATATTAAAGATGCTATATAAGTGTGTTGTGTTTTTTTTTTTTTTTTTTTTTGCACATATTTTTTTATTAAGATAAGAAGTTTGCTTTTAACTGTGCAGGATAGTCATCAGTTGATTAAGTTGATGTAAGGTATGTTTTCAGTATTAGCGTTTATTATAACAATTTAAATAGCTTTATGCTCATTTTAATACAAAACATGCATATTAATTCAAAATAAGTTGTGTTTTTTTTTTTTTTGGTAAAGCTCTTGCTTTATAAATTGCAAAATTGATTTTATCAAAAATGTTTGGTTTTTTTATCCTGATTGTCATTTCTATAAGATTTTTAAAAGATTTTTTTACAACTTTGTATAAAATATTTGAAGAATAAATTATGCAGGTTGACGCCTTCTTTTTCAGTTAATGCTGCCTAGTTTTTAGAGATTTATATGAATGGGTGTTTAGTTGACTTATAAACTGAGTTTGTGTACTTTGAGGCCAGTAAAGCTATATTTATTCCCTTAAACAATCTCAGACAACAACAGGAAGGGGATTACTCAAATAATATTTCAGACAAGGATTGTAATTTCATTATTAAGATATAGGCTTTTTATTCATTTGTGCAAAGCATAGAGGAACTCATTTTAAAATTTAAATTTATCTTAAACTTCTCAAAGGTCTGTATCCTAATTTCAAACTATGTCTAAGTGCTGGCCTCACTAGGTTGTATGTTTTAGGATTTTCCCAAATGTATGTTTGTCAGGATTGTATTTACAATCTCTCCCAATTTCCTAATGGCATTACTTGGAACTGCTGTGATTTGCTGGTAGCTTGTATATTTGTATTGAGTAACCTGAAGAAAAGACATAGGCAAAAAAAAGGGTCGACTAGAATTGGAGTCAACATTCAAAACCAAAAGGTCGAAACTGAAATAAAAATAATGTAAGCATTATAATGTTTTCAAACAGAAGAATTTTGGAATCTGAACTCGGATAAAGAGTAAAAGGTGACCTTTTGTCCTGTCAAGTCGTAAGCAATGTGTCACAACCTCTAAGAACATGCCACCTAACAATACAGATAGCTGCCCTAACGGTGAAAGACAAAATCTGGCTGCCTGATAATAAACAAATATGGCACAAATAAATGATATTAAAAGTATACAAGTAACAAAAAAATGATACCAAACATGGATGACCTGGGTCAGGAAACCCCCAAATCAAATGCAGTTAACACTAGATAAAACATGGCCAACGCCATTTCTCATTGTTTTATTAGTGTGGATGTTGCACGCCTGTCTTTCCTTTACTCTTCCTAAATTACTAGGGGCAAACTCTATTACTGCCCCGGGCAATGACAACTCTGGCCACGCTACTGACTAAAGTCAGCATAAAACATCTATCCATGAAAAGGGTCCGTTTTATTTGCATAAGAGACAAATATGAACTAAAACACAAAGAAAGCAACCAAACCCGACTCCTACTTTTAACAAAAGTCTTACATCTTCGCCTTTACTATGTCTTGTATTTTTTTTTTTTTCCAGAGTGTATTCATCTTTACAATATACAGGGAATTCAGAAAGCACAGAGACTTACCCAAGACTCAAAGCTGTAAGTGCTGTCAAAATACCAAATTAAAGGTCGGAACACAAATATGAGTAACACTAGCCATGTGCGCCCAACTACGTTGCGCATGTTAAAGTTGTCTGTGAAGGGCTCCCTGTTTAAACACTGCTGCCAGTCGTGAACTGGGCCCTTCGTCGCACAGCATTATGATTTTTTATAAGGGAAACAAAATTACAAAAGAAAACCCTTGGACATTGATTCGATAGGAACGGCCTACTCGGAATCACTGTCCGAATAGTAATTATGTGATAGTGTAGGAGCAAATTTTCTGCTTCTGTCTGTTCACAGTTCGTTTCGTTTTCATGACGCTATCATTTCCTCTCACTATGTCTTCTCAACCTTTCTCCAATCTCGCAGGTTGCTTTGTGGCAATCCAAAGAGTAAGGCAATATACACGGAGCAATGGTTATAAAAGGGGGACACATAGGTATCCAGGCTCTTTAAAGCATAAATAGGGATCACTTCACTGACATGTGAGCAAGGCACAGTACAACTGTGAGACGCGCAGCACTCGCCGGCTACAACGTAACAATAATAATTTCCGGAACGTGCTGTTACGTTGTCATTCACTTTACCCACTGTCTGTCTTTCATTCATATGTTACGTAGGCACGTACCTTTTATCTTCGGCAATCTCATTCTCTAACCAGGCTTCAGGAGCTAACCAGCATAACACTGTCCACCACCCCTTTCGTTATTCCGGCACATTGTTGACATCCATGAGTAACAACAACGTACTAAACTGGAAGGTGGTCTACACATGCGTGGAATTCGCGGACAAACAAAGATCAAGATCTAAATGAAGATCTCTTTAGTTAATTTAAAGCACAACAATTTGTTTAGTTTGAATTTCTGTGTTTTGAGGTGTGACTGGAGTACTACAGTCTTCAGTAGTATAAGCCTGGAGGAGATTCTTAATGCAATGCCTATGTTTTAGCTGTCTCTCTACTGCCATCTAGTGCTTCTTCTTCTAATTCATTCGCGGACAAACAAAGATCAAGATCCAAATGAAGATTATATATAGAGATTTCAGCTTTTGATTTTAATACCTTTCCAAAAATCTGTTTTCATTTTGTCATTATGAATTATTGTTGGGGATAAAATAGTAAACTTACTCATTTGAAATAAATTCTACAACACAATAAAGTGTGCAGAAAGTAAAGGTGTCTTCATCTTTCTGAAACAACCTTCTAGTGAGGTACAGTGGGTTCAGAAAGTATAAAGTTGTAAAAAGCTGCTTTGGACACCTTTTGCGAAGGTCAGAGTTCTTAGAGTGCTGGTCGAGTGAAAAGAAGCAGGCTGGACCTCCTAACCTCTAAAATTCAGTGGAGTTATTTCACAGCAAAAGTCAATGTGGTGTGTTGTATTTTAAAGGTTAAATACCGGAATTCTTCAGTGTAAAATTACCTGTTGATTTTTTTTTTATTATTATTATTTTATTTGGCAGAAACCTCAAAGTTCAGAAAAGTCTGAATACTTTATAAAGTAAGAAAAGTGAAAATCAAGTTTTATGCTACTGTGCTAGAGTTATTTATAAGAAAACGTACTTATAATCAAAAAGGTCTGTTTTTCTGTGTACATATTCCTAATTTGAGTTAGGGAGGAAATGCTATTCAGGGGGCACTGTGTATCTATTTGAAAAGCTTCTTGGGTTACAATTTAGTGAGTCACCATTCTGTTCATATTTAACATGCACATCAAAAACTAAATCTGTCATCATAACTACCATATAAACATATGATTTATTTTGAATAGAAACAAATGGTAAAGACTGCCTTTCCATAATACATGTAAGAAAAGTTCACAATTAGGATTAAAGTGTTAATGGCATTATCGCTTAATTTCTGTTAATGCAATGAAATCTTTGTAAATAGTTGTTTAACACTGATATCCAGTTTTAATCATCAGTTTATTAATTCCTAAGCTATCTGTTCAGATTGTATGTTCAGAAAAGGGTATTAATTTACTGTATATATTTTTGTTTATTTGCATGTTTTCATTCCTGCTTAATCCAAGCTGAGGACACTTCTTAGATAAAGTATATAAATGGCAGAAAAGAAAAAAAAAAAAACAAAGCAGGACATGATCACAGCCCCATTAGCAAGTATACTCCACATGTTGGACATAATTTGGAATTGTTAATCAAAAACGCTGTGTCTTTGAACTACCCAGAAACCACCAGGAAATTATGCCAGATTTACACAGAAAGAACTTATGCCTGTGTCATGCCATGTGACTTAGTGTGTTGCATATTTTCATAAAACAAGATTTATTCCATTTATTAGTGAATTCACTGTTTTTATACTGTTGCAAATGAAATTTAAAATGCTACCTAGCAGACTTTGCTAATAAGTAGATGCACTCTTACATTATCTGTTTGTGGCAAATTATTTAATAACCAATTATTATAAGGTTTTACTTTATCTTGGGGTTTACACGGTGGGTCAGTAGTTATCTCTGTTGCCTCATAGATCCAGCATCCTGAGTTCAACTTCATTGTCTGTTTGGAGTTTGCACTTTCTCCTCTTGCATGTGTGGGTCTTCTACAGATGTTCATGTGACACCAAATTGGCCCTACGTGACTTTGCACATGAGTGGGGCCCTGAGACTTGCTAAGTGTTTGTTCAAACTTTGTGCCTGATGCTACCAAGATAAGCTTAATCCTTCATGACCCTGAACTGATTTTAGTAGGTGTGATGTCTGGGTTTGCCTCCGCTGGCATTACTTCCTCGAAACCGGGGCATCGATAGTTGTTAATAGAGATGGACCAGGGTTACTGAGAACACATAACATGATCTGTGGAAGTGCTTTGTTTAATTCCAGGTCACTCGAAGTTTAAATGCTGCAGTGAAGTTATCCAGTAAATGTAATAAAGTCACTAAAAACCATTGCACTTGTGAAGATAAAAACCATAAATAATCAAGTACCTTCTTCTTTGACTGCTCCTGTTAGAGGTTGCCACACATCTGTTTCCATATCTTCCTGTCCTTTGCATTTTGCTCTGCTACACCCACTACCTGCAAGTCCTCTCTCACCACATCCGTAAATCTCTTCTTGGGCCTTCCTCTTTTGCTCTTGCCAAAGGAAAAGAATAAACAAGTACCTTCAATATGTTAAAATCTAAGAATAAAATTATAAAGACATGTTTCCTTCCAAGCATGTGTTTCTCTCCCAGATTTTTTTTTTTTTTTTTGGGGGGGGGGGGGGGGGGGGGGGG
>JANRMT010062806.1:106524287-106567531 GCA_026402145.1 Polypterus bichir lapradei | reverse complement strand
CTTCTCCAACAGGACCATGGAACAGTTCATCACACCTGCTTCTCTGCGATGTTCAGTGAGAAGGAGCCTTCCCTGGAGTGCATTCCTCCTGCTTCCTCATGGGGTCACTGATCACTCCTCACCACCACACTAGCTCACTCTCCTGATTCTTACTTCCCTCATTCTTGTAGCGTGCTTTTTCCCACTCTCCTCCTGTAACCTACTGAGGCTCCTTTTAAATTGATGTTGGTGCAGGTGCCTTTACACCCCACAGCAGCCACACCCCAACATTTCATCTGGGCTCTAGAATTCCTTTTCAGTTGACGACAAAACTTAAAATATGTAAAACATTGGCATGGCAAATTGAATTGATTGGACATAGTTTAGAGCTCGCCAACACTTCACACTGCATGGCAGGACAAAAATCAAGCCATGAAATCTAAGGAACTCTCTGTAGACCTCCACAGTAAAATTATGGTGAAGCATAGATCCAGGGCATTGATATAAAATCATTACTAACACTGTGAGTGTTCCTAGGAGGACAGTGGCCTCATTAGTTGTGAAACTGGAGAAGTTTGGAATCGCCAAGACTCCTTCTAGAGTTATTAACTGTGAAAGAAGGGTTTTGATCAGGGAGGTGACCAAGAACCCAATCGTCTCTCTCACAGATCTTCAGAAGACCTGCTTGGTTAGACAATGTGACTCAAGGGATTTCTCGCAGGAGATCAGCGATAGTTTTGCAGCAATAATAGATTGAGCGATTACCCACTGCTACAGTACAGAGAGAGTGGAGTAATCCAAAAGAAGGAAAACCTGAGATGACAAGGGAATATGCACAGAAAGAATTATGGAGTGAGGGAATTTGGCCATAAAAGATCAGAGAGAAGTAACTGGGAGACACTGCCAGAACATGTGGAAGAAAGTGCCAGGGGCATTTAAGGAACAGAAACAATGCACCTATTCTTATTGATTAGTTTATTTAAGCATTCTCTAAACTATTTTCCTCCCCCAAGTAACCTCAGAATAGAATGGAACTTTGGTAACAACAATCGTCTGGTAAAACATCTCCAACAGCTTGTCTCAAACATTAAACAATCTAAGATTCAACAAAATGAAGAGCCTGCTATGGGCCATTTTGTACAGCATATCTGTGTTCTCCATATAATCCAGTCTACTATTCAGGTGTACACCCTGGTATTGCTTATATACCTACACCATGTCTAACAACTATCTGATTAATAAATCGTACCTTCAATTCATATACCATCTTTAAATTAACTAAGCAAGTAAAACACTTTTTAATGTCTTGATGAGCAGCTGGCTCTACATATTATAAAATACATGGCACAAACACCTCAAGCAAACTCCTCAGTTTTAAACTCTTACAGTATAAATCTTACCTTTTTTATAAGTTTGCTGTTCCACAATCAAAACCTGGCATGACAATCTCAATAACTGAAAGTGAATGCAATTATTTCTGGCTCTGTTCTCAACAGAAGAAGTTTATTCCACATTAAATAAAATTAAAACTGATATCTTCACCAAAATATTGCGTCTACTAGGTGCATCTAACAGAATGGGTTAGTATTACTTTTAGCATTAATATTTTATGCTCTTCTTGTAGGAGTACCTTCATGTGTTACCAAACCATTACAGATGATTCAAAATGCAGAGGCACGTCTTGTTTTCAACAAGCCAAGATGGTTATGTGTCACTCCCCTTTTCAGATCACTTTGTAGGCTCCCTGTAATAGCATGTAATAAGTTCAAATTATTGATGCTTGCTTAAACAGTAGAGTGTTGGTCAGTACCAATGTATGTAGAGTGTGAACGGAACCTGGGCACAGACAGGCAGACGTTGTTTCTCCACCACCACACGTTTATTTACAAAACTATGTACAATTCAAAGTGCACCCAAAACCCCCAAAATCCTGGCCACACAACGCCTTACACTCTTCAGGCCGGGTCCTTGACTCCTCCAGCAAGCTCAGTCCTTCCTTCTCTCCCGACTCCAGCCTCGAATGAAGGGAGGCGGCCTCTTTTATTCACACCAGGATGTGCTTCCCGGCAATCTCCCACCAACACGCCCCCCTGTGGCGGAAGTGCCGACTGTCCTTGCTCCTCTCTACCCCCCAAACACCCCCAAGCACTTCCTGGCTGTGGCAAAAGTGCTGAGGTCCAGGGTTCCCAAGGCATTGGGGCGCCCCCTGGTGGTGACCACGGGCCCCTACAGGGTTGGGCTTCCAAGCCCTCTACCCGTGGTCCAAGGTGGGCGCACGCCCTCTTCCGGTCCTCCAAGGCATCCCGGCCGGGTTGTCGCCCCTGGCATCCCTGACAAGAGATACGTCTGGGCCCTTTTCTACTTCTTGCCCACTCGGATCTGCTGATGACGGGGGTCTGGTGATGCCACCTCTGCATGGCATCAAAGCTCAATCCAGTCTCTTTTCATGAGTAGCTCCTGGCTGATGGAACAAATTGCCTACCTCCATCTAAACTGCTGACTCCCTCATTGCATCAAGAAGCTTTTGAAGACTCTATTGTTCAGTGAATATCAGCCTAGATCGTAATGGCTTTGGTAGGTTCTTATCCAAAGATCTTGACCATACATTGTTCTTTCTCTTGTTAAATTAATCTTAGCCTGCATGAATCTATTAATTTTTTACATTTAAGATTTTTCATTTAAAGATTTACCAATGTTGTTTCTTGTCCTGGTGTGTGTATATAATCACTGGGAACTCCAGTTTCTGTATTACATCTTACCTGAAGAAGGGGCCTGAGTTGCCTCGAAAGCTTGCATATTGTAATCTTTTTAGTTAGCCAATAAAAGGTGTCATTTTGCTTGGCTTTTCTCTACATTCATAATGGCTAACATGGTACAACACCCTAGTACTATAGGTCCTTTTAAATAAGGAAGGATTACCTATTATTGCATTAATCGGTTTGGTTCAAAGCTCCTCACTTGTGGTGATCAATTTTATAGCCTTGTCCTGTAACACTTGTTTCTAAACAGTCACCCAGACCGATGTTTACTCAACTATGTTGATTTCTTTTGTAAGTTGCTTTGGATAAAAGCATCTTCTAGGTGAATAAAAGTAAATATAAAGATGCCTGCAGCAAGGACAACTTAGAAGAAAAATAAATCCTATATCTTGAATGTAGAAACTACTGCATGTTGTATCTAAGAAGCAAAATTACTGTACAGTGTGTGGACTGCCAAAGACTTGAGGACTCAGCAGTTTAAAGACACCTGGACATAGAAACAGATGAACATACACCGGCTTGGTCCACAATAGAAATAAAATCCTCTCCCCTCTTTTACTCGATTTATCTTGATTCGTTTTTTAATTTATCTATTTACTTATTTTTATTAGCTTAAAGTTTTACTCTGCTGGCCTAGCTCTCTTTCTCAAGGGTTGATTTGTTTCAAACCAATTTTTGTAAAACTTGACTTATTTGTATGGAATGTTTGATTTTAATAAAATTAATAAAATAAAGACACTTTGGCCTTGGCCTAACATTTGAAAAGAGCTGAAGTCTACAAATATCACGGATAAGGAAGAAGGGAACTATAAAACCCCTGGCACAGAGATACTAAAAGAGAAGTAACGATGACAATGCTCAAAAGCACACCAGGGTCTCAAACAATGTCCAAGGCAAAACAGTAGCACAGTAGATCTCGGCTATTACTTTAAAATAAATTCTGCCTGTGGGAATATGGTTGGAAAGTTGTTAAAGGCAGTTTCCACACAAATGTTAGAATGTTTTTTTCACACAAAGATCCACAGACACATGTAATAAATTACCAAATACTGTCACAGAGTGGGGGATGGTGGGGGACCTTCAAATTTCTCTGAATATCATAATTAGTGTTCTTAAGATAGATAGATAGTAGATAGATACTTTATTAATCCCAAGGGGAAATTCACATAATCCAGCAGCAGTATACTGATACAAAGAAACAATATTAAATTAAATAGTAATAAAAATGAAAAAAAAAAATGTTAGCATTTACTCCCCCGGGTGGAATTGAAGAGTCGTATAGTGTGGGGGAGGAACGATCTCCTCAGTCTGTCAGTGGAGCAGGACAGTGACAAAAGTCTGTCACTAAAGCTACTCTTCTGCCTGGAGATGACACTGTTCAGTGGATGCAGTGGATTATTCATGATTGACAGGAGTTTGCTTAATGCCCGTCGCTCTGCCACAGATGTTAAACTGTACAACTTTACTCCTACAATAGAGCCTGCCTTCTTAACAAGTTTGTCCAGGCGTGAGGCGTCTTTCATCTTTATGCTGCCACCCCAGCACACCACCGCGTAGAAGAGGGCTTAACTTAATTAAAACTTAATTAACAACTGACTATTTTATTTATTCATTTTGCAATTTAGAGGGTTTTTTTGGGTCACAGAATTCATTTCTTAACATTGGTGAGTTTCTGAAATGTGGTTTTCAGAGACTCATGAATTTTTTGCATGCTTTTGAATTGATTGAATGACTTTTATTGTCACTATGCACATGTACAATGAGATTAAAATCAGCTCCTCCAGTGCAGACATATGTAGAACACAAGTAAATAAACAGATGGTGCAAAAAGTTGCAAAAATGTTCTGCGACACTATATACATATGGAAAGAATAATAACTATTGCACTATTGGGTTATTGCACATTATTTAAATATTGCACAATAATGATTATCATGTGCAGTGAGTAGTGGATGTTGGACCCTGAGAGTAATGATATTATACAGTATACAGATATTGTACAGTTATTATCAGTACCATTTTAGATTTTGGATATTGCACAGTTGATGGATAGAAGGAAGTCCAGGGGTTGGGGGGTTAGACTGTATAGTTTAGAATGGTTATGGCTTTTGGGGAACAAACTGTTCTTGAGTCTGTTTGTCCTTGTGATGCACCTGTAGCGCCTCCCTGAGGGCAACAGGTCCAATGGGAGGTGTCCTTGATGATGTTTTTTGCTCTACTGAGGCAGTGGTAGGTGTAAATGTCCATCAGGGAGGGGAGAGGGCAGCCAATGATAGTCTGTGCTGCCTTTACTACACTCTGAAGCCTCTCCCTAGCTGCCATACCATACTGTGATACAGTACGCCGGCAGGCTCTCGATGGACGAGCGGTAGAAGGTCAATAGTAGGTTGGAGTGTTTTCTGAGGACCCTCAGGAAGTGTAGTCACTGCTGAGCCTTGATGACTGCTGTAATGTTGTCTGTCCAGGAGATGTCAGCAGAGATAAGGGCGCAGAGAAACCGGAAGGTATGGAACCTCTCCACACACTCGCCGTTGATGTAAAAGAGGGCTAAGTCCGTGCTGTGCCTCCTGAAGTCAACAATGATCTTCTTGGTTTTCCTGGTGTTCAGAGCCAGATTGTTCTTTGAACACCAGCCTGCCAACTTCAGGACCTCCTCTCTGTAAGCTGCTTCGTCTCCCTTTGAGATGAGTCCGACCACTGTGGTGTCATCAGCAAACTTGACAATGAGATGGTTGTTGTGGGCTGGACTGCAGTTGTGGGTGTACAGACAGTACAGAAGGGGGCTCGGCACACAGCCTTGTGGGGTACCAGTGTTCAGTGTGTGGATGGAGAAGAGGTGGGGGCAGAGTCTTAGATTTTCTTTCCAACCGGCTCCAGTCTTTTATCCAGACACATGTGAGAGGGGGGAGGCCTGGAGTGACCACTTTGGTAATGAGAATGTCAGGAATGATTGTATTAAAATCTGAGCTGTAATCCACAAAGAGCATCCGGACGTAGCTCTGCTGCTGCTCCAGATGGCTCAGCACAGAGTGGAGAGCTACGGTCATAGCATGTTCTGTGGATCTGTTCACATGATATGCGAATTGGTAGGGATCGAAGTCTTGGGGGAGATAGTCCTTGATGTGCTGGAGAACCAGTCTCTTGAAGCACTTCATGAATGCCGGAGTGAGGGCCACAGGCTGATAATCGTTTAGGCTGGTGATGGGAGACTTCTTCGTCACTGGTATGATTGTGGCTGATTTTAGGCAGGACGGAATGACTGCCTGGGCTAGGGAGAGGTTGAAGATTTTGGTGAAGATAAGGGTGAGCTGGTGGGCACACGCTCTGAGCACCCTACCAGGCACTCCACCTGGGCCGGCAGCCTTCTTGGGGTTCACTGCCAGGAGCACCCGTTTGACATCGTGCCCCTTTACAGTGATTGGAGTAGTGCAGGAACCCGGTGAGGGTGGTAGCAGGGCTGGAACATGTGAGTGCTGCTGTTGTGATGATTCAAAGCGAGCAAAGAAGCAGTTTAGCTCCTCTGCACTCATCTCCTGTTGCATCACAGTCTCTGTAGTTTGTGATGTTTTGTATTCCCTGGCACACCTCCTGTGTATTGTGGCTGGACAGGTGGGACTCTATGCTCCTCTTATGGTCCGTCTTGGCTTTTTTAATTCCACTTTTCAGAGCGGCTTGGGCAGCCCTGTACAGAGCTCTGTCACCTGACCTGAAGGCAGCGTCGTGGGCTCTGAAGAGTGTACGGACCTGGCTGGTCATCTAGGGTTTCTGGTTTGGGAAAGCCCGAATGTTTTTGTCCACAGTCATTTCCGATGCAGAACCCGATATAGTCCAGTACCGTTCCTGTGAATGTTTCCAGCTCTTGGTGTTCAAATATGTCCCAGTCTGTCTGTTCGAAGCAGTCCTGTAGTTTGGAGAGTGCATTTTCAGGCCAGGTTGTAACAGTCTTTATGTTGGGCCTGGCACTGCGGTCGGGGGGGGGGGGGGGGGGGGTGGTTGTTAGGCTGGGGAGAGCAGGAGAGAAAGTTTGTCGGACTGTCAGAGTTTGGGGAGGGGTATAGCTCTGTCCATGTGCTTGATATTGTAGTAAACATGGTCCAGAGTGTTCTCCCCTCTAGTAGAACACTTAAGATGTTGATAAAATTTCGGGAGTATAGTCTTCAAGTTGGCCTTGTTAAAGTCTCCTACAATTATATAGCACCATCAGGGTGGGCTCGGTGCTGTTCTTTAATGATATTCAGCAGGAGAGAGAGCTCCGTGTTTACATTGACGTTGGGTGGAATGTACACAGCCGTGACAATTACTACTGTTGGCTCTCTCGGTAGAAAAAAAGGCCGGCATCTTACAGACATGTAATCGAGATCAGGGGAACAGTGTTTGTCTATAATTGTCCCGTTGTTGCACCAGTTCGCATGCACACGTAAATACAGAGCCCTCCTCCTCTGCTCTTACTGGATTCCTTTGTCCTGTCCCAACAGAGCAAAGTGCAACATGCTAGCATTGGGTATCCCCGGGTGAAGACAGGTTTCAGTGATAACAACAACAACAACAACAACATTTATTTATATACCATATTTTCATACAAATGTAGCTCAAAATACATGATGAATAAAAGAGGAAAAAAAGACAAAGTAATAATTAAAATAAGACTCACTAATTAACATAGAATAAGAGTAAGGTCCGATGGCCAGGGAGGACAGGAAAAAAAAAACAAAACACTCCAGACAGCTGGAGAGAAAAAAATAAAATCTGCAGGGATTCCAGACCATGAGACTGCCCAACCCCCTCTGGGCATTCTACCTAACATAAATGAAAACAGTCCTCTGTATTTATTTAGGGTTCTCATGGAAGGAGTTGATGATGATGGCCATGTAGACTTCTGGCTTTTAATCCATCAATATAGACATCATGGTGCTTTGATTAGGTGGTGGTGGCACAGGTCACCACCACAGAAAACCAGGAAAGAAACAGAAGAGAGAGTAGAGGTTAGTATGGATTTTAGAGCCACCATGAATAGTTATGATAATAAGTTGAATATACAGAGTATCAGGATTAAATTAAGATGAAGTTATGAGAAGGCCATGTTAAAGTAATGAGTTTTTAGCAGTTTTTTAAAGTGCTCCACTGTATTAGCCTGGCAAATTCCTATTGGCAGGCTATTCCAGATTTTAGGTGCATAACAGCAGAAGGCTGCCTCACCACTTTTTCAAGTTTAGCTCTTGGAATTCTGAGCAGACACTTATTTGAGGATCTAAGATTATGATTTGGAATATAAGGTGTCAGACATTCTGATATACAAGATGGAGCGAGATTATTTAAGGCTTTGTAAACCATAAGCAGTATTTTAAAGTTAATTCTGAATGACACAGGTAACCAGTGTAGTGACATCAAAACTGGAAAAATTCTTTTTCTAATTAGGATTCCAGCAGCTGCATTCTGCAGTAGTTGCAGACGATTAATGTCTTTTTTTTTTTTTTTTTTAGGTAGTCCTGAGAGGAGTGCGTTACAGTAATCTAATTGACTAAAAACAAAAGCATGAACTAATTTCTCAGCATCTTTCAATAAGAGGTCTAACTTTTGCTATGCTTCTTAAGTGAAAAAATGCTGTCCTAGTGATCTGATTAATATGTGATTTAAAATTCAGGTTACAGTCAACAGTTACCCCTAAGTTCTTTACCTCCGTCTTGACTTTTAATCCTAATGCCTCAAGTTTATTTCTAATAACCTCATTGTATCCATTATTGCCAATCACTAAAATTTCTGTTTTCTCTTTATTTAGCTTGAGAAAATGACTATTTATCCATTTAGAATCATATGTAAGACATTGTGTTAGTGAAACCACAGAGTCGGTTGTCAGGTGCTATTGATAAATACAGCTGCGTGTCATCAGCATAGCTGTGGTAACTCACGTTATGCCCCGAGATAATCTGACCTAACGGAAGCATGTAGATTGAAAACAGCAGCGGACCCAGGATAGGGCCTTGTGGAACACCATATAGGATATCATGTGTCTTTGAATTGTAATTACCACAACTAACAATGTTCTACCTGCCAGGTAGGATTCAAACCAATTTAAGACACTGCCAGAGAGGCCCACCCATTGACTAAGGCGATTTCTAAGAATATTGTGATCAATGGTGTCAAATGCAGCACTCAGTTCTAAGAGGATGAGAACAGATAAATGGCCTCTGTCTGCATTTACCCGCAAGTCACTTACTACTTTAATGAATGCAGTTTCTGTGCTGTGATTTGTTCTAAAACCTGACTGAGATTTATCAAGAATAGCATATTTATTGAGGTGGTCATTTAGCTGCATAATGACTGCCTTCTCTAGAATTTTACTTAAAGGCATTTTAGAAATGGGTCTAAAATTTTCAAAAGCAGAGGGGTCAAGATTTTTTTTTTCAGCAGTCTTAAGACGGTCTGGGAAGACCCCTGTATCTAATGACGAGTTTACTATGTTAAGAATACTATCAATTAGCACGCCCAATACTACTTTGAAAAAACGCAGGTGGAGGGTCTCAGTTGAGAAATTATTCTATGTAAATCAGTTAAATCTATCCTGGTGAAAGAATTTAATTTGTTTATAACGGAGTACTGGGGCTTAGGAGGATCAGCAGTGTTGGGGAGATATACTATATTATTTCTAATATTCATTTTTTGATTCAAAAATACAGCAATAGCCTCACAGGTTTCACTGGAAGTATTCTGGAGGCATTCCTTTGTGTTACCTGGGTTTAGCAGATGATCTAATTGTAGAAAATAAGACTCTGGGATTACTAGCATTGTTAATTATAATCTTGGAGAAATATCAGCGCCTCTCAAGATGGACTGTGTTGTTGTATTCTGTTATTTCAACCTTCAATATCTCATAATGAATTGTTTAGTTTTTCTCCATTTATACTCAGCTCTACGGCATGTTCTCTTTAAATCGCACTCTTTGAGTCTTCCATGATATAACAATGCTAGAAGATTATCTAACTGTCTTTTTAGGTGCAACTATGTCAACAGCAGCTGTCACCTTAGTATTACATTTTTCCACCTTACTATTTACATTATCCTCACTATTATAGTTGGCACTATAAACGGACCGATTGCTTAGAATGTTTCTAAGTTTTAAAGATGCTGATGAATCAAAGAAGCATTTTTTAACAATATGCTTGTCTTGAATGTTTTCTATCATTATTTCTATGTTAAACAGTAAAAGAAAATGGTCTGATAGACCAATATCAATGATCTGCTTCACATCAACTTTCAGTCCTTTGGTAATTACTAAGTCTAACGTATGACCTGCTTTATGTGTAGGCTGATTAACGAGCTGTCTCAATTCATGAACCTACTGGACTCTTTTGATCTCTTTTACTTTTTGGTCACACTGATTATCGATATGAAAGTAAGTCGCCGACTATTAAGACTGTGTCGGTTCTTAATTACAGTTGACATTAAGTCTTAAAAATTCCTCAAAAAAAGACGCATATAATTTAGGAGGTATATACACGGATAATACTAGAAAGTGAGAATCTCAATGAATAACAGCAAGATACTCAAAGGACTTGAATTTACCAAAACTGACATTTTTACACTTTAACCAGCTCGAGTCAATGTTTGCTAAGCCGCCACCTTTCTTACCTTGGCAATCCGCATGAGTAAAACTGTCATTCGGAGGCACAGATTCGATTAAAACAGCCATGCCATCTGAGCTAAGCCACGTTTCACTTAATGTAATTAAATTATTAGTGTTTATACTGCACTGCCTAGATTTTTTATGTGCATTGAGATTAGTTGAGTAGTAATGTAGTGCACTTTTGCGGAAGATTTTGTTAAAGAATTAGCATGTCCTAGCAAAGTATTAGCATTACAGAAGGGGTTACAAGTAGAAGTAGACAGTCAAGAGAGACAAATTACCTTAGCGATGTTTTCGGGGAGGACCCGGGCGCCAAATCTATTCTGATGTAGACCTTCCCGCTTGAAGAAACGCTGCCTTTCCCAGAAGAGGTCCCAGTTGTCAATGAACCCGATGTTTTGATTCTCGCAGAAGCCTTTCAGCCAGTTTAGCCCTAGCAGATGACTGTAGTATTCATTTGATCGTCTAATGAGAGGTGGTGGACCCGAGATGAAGATCCTTGCCAACGGGGTCCTCTCCTTCGTGTCTTTTAATTAGTGCTGAGAAGTCAGCCTTGAGGATCTCTGACTGTCGGTGCCTCACGTCGTTTACAATGGATCCCACTACCCTGTTCTTGTGCTTCTTGTAGACTGTCGGTGAACGTCTCAAAACATCTCGGACACGAGCACCGGGAAAACAAACAAAAGATTTCAGATTAGGGCATGAGATGTTGAGATTTCTTACAATTGAATCACCCATCACAATTACATCACCCGGGGTTGAAGGCAAACTGGGGGCGCGGAGGGGGTCGAACCGGTTCTGGGTCGAGATGCTCTCCTGTGCCGATGGAGGTGTTCTAGCCTTGAACCCCTGCCTGCATAGCTGAAACATGCCGAGGTCTTCATCGGTGGCAACGTCACTCCGACGAGGCATGGGGGTATGAAGCTCACTTGTCCTTGGAGGTGAGCGGCACAACATGGAGTCAATGTTACTGAAACCCAGCATGTTACATCGATTTCAGGTGGCGAGGATGGTTTTTCCAGAAGCCGAGCCTTCAAATCCCTAAGGTACCTTCATCTGGACAAGAGTTTCTGGATCTGTTTGTCGAGAGCCTGGAGTTCTTCGACGGTAACGCGATTCATCTCACTGTCGGCCATTGTCTGCTTCTGCTTCCGCTTCCCCTTTGTGCTGTAGGAAAGAAAGAGAGAGAGAAGTTAGATACTCACTAATCAAAACACAGCAATCACAAACATAGCGATTTCCAGCAAGCTGTAATTCCAAGTCATCCGTTTTATGCACCAGGGATGTGGCATTGGTGAGATACGGGCTCGGTGGAGGAGGCTTGTGTGGTTGTTTCTTTAGCCTTAGCATAGTGCTGGATCTGCAGCCCCACTTCTGCTTCCTTTCCCTCCTCCATCTGCGCCATCTCCTAGACCTGACAACAATCCATGGAGAGCCTGCTGGTCTCGCTCTGTTGTCTGGGATGTTGTGTGTGTGTGTGTGTGTGATGAAAACACTCGAAATAGATGTCTGGCACTGGACATGATGTCTGAGGTTCTGACGGGTGTAGCAGATGTTCTCAGAACCGATAGTGCACAACCAAGCAAAAAAAGTACAAAAACAACAAAAAAGAGCACTGAAAAGGAGAGCCGTGACCCACTGCGACCATGCGCGCCACCATTGGATTATTTTTAACACCTTCTTACTTTTCATGGTGGTTGCCATTTTATTCATACTGTTAGGATGTACTACTGGTTTTAGTACATAAGAAATCTGACCATTCAGTCCATCAAGCTTATTTGTTTAGCTAATAGCTAAGTTGTCCCAATATCTCATCCACATTCATCTTAAAGGTTTTCAACTCCTTGCATAAAAAAGTGATTTCTGGCTTTAGGCATAAATGCAGCAATCAATGGTATCCTCAAGTGCTTGATTTGTACAAGTTAAGTTGCCTATGATTTTTTCCTCATCTGAGTTTGCATATTTTAAAAAGAAATCATGTGTAGTTGTTGTGGCGGGGCGCTATACAGGCGGCCGACCCCAGCACAAAGGAGACAGGGAGGTACGCATGAAAATGAAAATAAACTTTTTATTTTTCTTTGTCTGTGGGCTACGTCTTCCCCGTACCCACAGACATAACACAGTCCCAAAACACACCAAACGAAAACACCTCCCTGAAACTGCTTCCCCGGTCCCAGTGTCAAAGGGGGTCCCGGCCATCTACCACATTGTTTTGGTGATTTGTATTACAGACCCCCTTTTGACATCAACTTTCATTTCTGTTTCAATGTCAATTTATTTATATAGCACATTTAAAACAACATAGTAATGCTGTGGCCAAAGTGCTTTACAATAATAGAATAAAAGAAAAACAAAAACTATTAACATAAATAGTAATAAAATATATGAACATAAAATAATATACATAATAAATAGAAATAATGTTATATAATCACAAAGAGGAAACCATCAGTATTACTGAAGGTCACAAAGCAACTGAACAGAAATGAGTCTTTAATCTCGTTTTGAACAGTTCAATTGTAGACGACTCCTTTATATGATGAGATAAAGAGTTCCACAGACAAGGGGCAGTAGCTGCTAAGGCCCTGTCCCCATTGGTTTTACATTTGGTACGAGGGACAACAAGAGACAACTGACCAGAAGATCTAAGCACTCTGGATGGCTGGTGTAAAACACACAATTCAGATAAATAGGCAGGAGCGAGCCCATGTAAAGATTTTAAAAACTACCAACAAGATTTTAAAATCAATTTGAAAACTGACAGGTAGCCAGTGTAAAGAAGCTAAAATAGGAGAAACAGTCATACTTGCCCAATCAGAAAGCGAGCAGCAGCATTCTGGACCAACTGTAACCTGTTTATCAGAGATTTGTTAATCCCAGAATACAGCGAGTTGCAGTAATCGAGACGAGAAAAAATAAAAGCATGAGTACTTTTCTCAAGGTCTTTAGAAGATAAAAAAGGCTTGATCTTACCTAATAGACAAAATTGGAAAAAGCAACTCTTGACTACAGAATTTACTTGTTTCTCAAAAGAGGTTACTATCAAAGGTAACACCAAGATTGCGGACTTGAGGTTTGGAAAAGACGGAGAGAGAGAGAAGTCCAAGACCAATTTGGACTTTAGCTGATAGACCCACTATAAGCACCTCCATTTTATTTTGATTTAGATCAAGAAAATTAGCCATCCAGGATCTTAGTTCAGACAGACAGTTGTAGAGTTGATTTGTTGCAGACGGGAATATAAACCTGAGTATCATCAGCATAGCAGTGAAAAGAAATGTTAAATTTCCTAAAAATCACTCCAATAGGGTGAAGGTATATAGAGAATAAAATAGGACCCAAAATGGATCCCTGAGGAACACCATATTTTAAGAGGAGCAGTAGATGAAAAAGAGGAATTAAAAGTCACTAAAAATTGTCTACCAGTTCAATATGACCTGAACCAGTTAAGAGCAGCCCCTTTAAGCCCAACAAGATGTTCAATCCGCATCAGCAATATTTCATGGTCAATGGTGTCAAAGGCAGCGGACAGGTCAAGGAGGACAAGGACTGCCGCATTACCTGAGTCAGTAATAAGAGAGATGTCGTTGAACACTTTCTGGAGTGCCGTTTCAACACCATGATAATGCCTAAAGCCAGATTGGTACATCTCAAATTATTGGAGTTAAGGTGATCAACCAATTGATTATAAATAATTCTTTCTAGAATTTTAACCAGAAATGGCAGTTGGGAAATTGGATGAAAATTGGTTAAAATTCCAGGATTTAATCCTGCCTTTTTTAGATGGGGATGGACTGCAGCATGTTTAAAAAATGAGGGCACAACCCCCGAACTAATAGAATCATTTATAATGGTTAGGAAGGATGGGCCCAAAACATCAAAGGCTTCCACTAAGAGACATGGTGGAACAATATCGAGGGGGCTGGAAGCTGGTTTAAGGGTGTCAACAGTTCTTTTTAGCATTGAAAGTGAGACTTGATCAAAGGAATCTAGAACAATGTCATGATTAACAGTAGGAAGTTTATATTCCGTTTGAACAATGCCCCGGCGGCTAGTATCAATTTTGCTGACAAAGAATAATAGAAACTGCTCACATGAATGAACAGTGCTATTTAATCCCATCACAGAATGAGGGTGAATGGCCACATTAATTGAATTAAATAAAACCCTAGGATTCTTTGAATGACGGGATACTAAATTGGCAAAGAAGTTATGTTTCGATTTCTTAACTTCAGCCTGGAAATTGAAAGAGAAGTCCTGAAAATCTGTTTAGATACAGTTTTTTTTTTTTTTTTCTCACTTTTTTTTTTTTTTCTCTCTCGCAGCGCAGTGAACGTGTATTTTCATTTAGCCAGGGAGCAGGTCTTACCTTATTACTGCGTATCTTGGGCGGAGCAATTGCATCTAAACCCGTTTTACAGGAGGAATCAAATTTTACGACAACCATCGATATCATTATTTTGGTCATGCACCTAAAGACTAGAGAAAATTGTTTTAAAATCAGATATAATGGAAGAATTTAAAAAGCGCGAGCAGCGTGGGGGACAGCTATCAGTCGGGACATCAACAATAATATTCAGATCCATCATTATAGAAAAGTGATCAGTGAAAGAAACATCACACAACTCAATATTATTATTCACTGAAATATCACGAGTAAGAACGAGATCAAGGGTGTGACTGAGAGAGAGTTGGCATATTAATATGCTGTATAAAATCAAATGAGTCCAACTGTGATAAAAAGTCATTGACCGAAGGTTTCGATTGACAACAAACGTGAATGTTGAAATCACCGACAATAAATACTTTGTCGACATGTAGACTTTGATAGACAGGACGGATTCTCGGTTCTGATCTTTTTGCTCATATTTATTGTAGTTTCTTCTCCTGGTTGCCTCTATTATTCAAAGTTTGCCTCCTTTATTCTAACAATGGGACTCACAAAATGGAGAGGTTATGTTTGCAATTAAACTCCCAGTTTGCAGGGGCATCAGCTTGGAGGTTGCAGCACTTTATGTCATTGACGAGGCAACTTAAAAAGTTGCCATATGTGACCTTTCCTTATCCAAGTTATGTATCTCACATATTAGTTTTCCTAGTTAGATTTCCTGGTTGTTGACTTTTTATTTTCCTTGGATGATCTGAAATAAGAGTGCTGTTCTGCTTTCAAATATTTGCTCGTATTACATTTCCTCTCTGGGTCATCCCAATTAACTCTGGTACCTTTCTCTGTGAGACTTAACAGAGCCCTGGAAAAACTGTAATAGCAGGAACCAATAACGGCAGTGGTGCTAAGTGAGCAAAAGTAAGCATTCAGAGCTGGTAGAAATGAGCACCTTGAGTGCCAGCCACAGTGGGGGAAACCTATAAAAAAGTGAAGTGCCACAGCCATGCTGTCGTGCATCTTAGTATGGCATGGCTACAAATCTAGAAGCACACTTTGCTTCAGTATCTTGTATTATAATACCTGTATGTTGTCTCGCATATAGAGCATTGGAAAGGTGCTATATTATTACTAATATATAAGATATAAATGCCTGGACATTGACACAAATAGATGAACGCATACAGGCTTAGTCCAGAATAGAAATATAATTCTGCAGTACTTCTTTATATTCCTTGCTTTGTACCCCAATAAATGCAAGTTATCGCCAATATACTAACAACCCAATTGTGCTTTACTCACTCAGAATATGGAACGAATGTAGGAAGTACTTCAAGATAGAGAAGCTTTTATCTGTGGAACCTTTGCATGAGAACCACCTTTTGACACCCACTCAAGTGTAGAAAGTTTTTAATGTCTGGAAAATAATTGGTATCAAATCTCTTGGAGATCTGTACACAGACAACGTCTTCACATCCCAGAAACATTTACACTCTAAATTTAACTTTCCAGCAACACATTTCTTTCACTACCTTTAAATTAGAAACTTTACTAAAGAAAACCTGCCTAGTTTTCCTCACCTCCCACCTACTTTACCTCTATTCCAGAAAACATATTGACCAGTTTTGAGGACTCCAACAGCATTTCTATAATATATAAAAACATTTTTTTAAGTCTCTCCCTTTCAAAGATCCCGGAGTACAGTGGGAAAGGGATCTTTCACTCAATATCTCAGAAAAGGAGTAGAAGGTAGCAATGCACATAATTCACTCGAGCGCCACATGTGCAAAGCATTTAATAATTCGACTTAATTACAGTATATATTACACATCTGTCTCATTTTAAAATTGTCCAAAATTTTTCCAGGTCAAGATCCAACCTGCAAACGTTGCACTCGAGCTCCAGCCTCACTGGGCCACATGTTCTGGGCGTCTACCAAATTAACATTTTGGACCAAAATCTTTAAACGCCTGTCAGACAGCCTTGGTGTCACAATACCTCCTAATCCGCTAACTGCTGTTTGGTGGACTTCCAGATTGGCTTAAAGTGGAGAGGGACAAACAAACTGTAATCACCTTTAGTTCACCATTAGCATGTAGACTTACCTTGCTCAATTGGAAGAATCCTAACTCTCCTATTTTAAGTCGGTGGGAAACTGATGTGTTATACTATTTGAAATTGGAAAAAAACAAATTCACACCTGGAGGATCTGTGCAAAACTTTATCAAAACCTGGCAGGATCTAATCAACAACATTTTAAAATAAGTTCTTTCTTTCTTTTTCTCTTGTTTTACTCTGCTGGCCTAGTTCTCTTTCTCATGGGTGGGGGTTGATTTGATTCAAACCTAGTTTTGTAAAACTTGCTTGTATGAAATGTTTTTTGATTTTAAATAAATTAACTAAAATGTTAATATTACAAATATTATTATTTTATCATTTCCCCAATAATTGTGTTATGTTTCAGCCGTGATTCCCCAAATTCTTATTTTTCATCCTTTTTGTGTCATTTATTTACGGTAATGTTGCAGTACTTCTGTTAATCATCTGCTTTGTATTGTGTGCCTTCTGTCTTGTGGGTGATTCCCTACCCATCACTACTTATAGACTGCCATCAGTCCTTTAAAGGCAAGGGTCTCCCACAGTTATGGTCGGCTGAGTCATTTGATTTTGCTGCTAAGTTGGTGAGCTGACTTGTGTTTTTGTGTTTTTTTTGTTTTTTGTTTTTTTTGTTTTTTTCCATTCTTGCCATTTCTAGATTTTGTACTTGAGTTTCCTTTTGTGCTCCACAGAACTTTCTTTAGTGCATTGGAGCATTTTTGTGAAAATTAATCTTTTCATTTTTATAAATATCCTGTGTTTGTGAATTGCGTGAATCTTTGTGGTTAAGAACTCCCAGGAGAAAAAAGAAAACATACTGGAAATCTAATTTCTAGCAACTTGACCTTTTTAAGAAAAACTAAATTAGTGGTATTTTTAATTTATAATGGACCAGGGAAAAGTAAAATCCATCTTCAGGCATTCATCTTGGCTTTTCTTTCTGCTGAAGAAAAAAAAAGAAGCAATTTGGTCAATGTGGTTATTGTCTTATATTACCGGCAGTAATTCAGGACACATCTGTCACTGGTGTCATATGCTTTCAAGAGATTTATTTCTTGTAAGTACAGTTAAGCTGCATTCTTTAGCAGAAAATAATTCTCTCCCAACAGTTTTTGTTTTGAATGCAATTAAATAATGCTCAGCTGCACAGGACAAATCCATATTAAATATTTAATAAAGAGAACATCAGTAAACCTAAAGAGTGTTAAATCATTACTCACTTTATTAATGTCAGAGACACTGAACTATACATTAGTATTTTCATTACAGCATCATTTCACTCTAATTCCCTGGCGCTTCTGACTGCTGTACATTAATTTTAATGATTTTTCTCTCACAATCTTGTCTTGACTAACATGCGTACCTTCATTCAATCCTTCTGTAATGTAGTGAGGTTACACTGAAGGCATCTCTGAACATAAGTTTTTCAAGCTGGATGGAAACCTCTTAAGTAATGAATTTTTATAAGCATTGAACCAGGCACACTACCTCAGATACAGAAGTTAACAAAACAGGCAACAAAACACAAGAAGAGAAACAAAGAGAAGCGGAAAAAATGAAATTAGCATTTCTCTTGAACGTCTTTGAAAAAGTGTGGGAATTAATCATTTCTATTGAAAAATCTGTGAATGGCTTTGTACAATGCAGGCACCGTTCTGAATTGAAAATGTTCCAGTAGTTGTCTCTTCCACCGCTGTGTCTATAGAAAGTGACTTTAAGGTTTATCATCCCTGCTCTTCTTAAAATTAAATGTCCTGCCTGGATTTTGTCACATAAATCGGATTTATTCATAATGTGGTGTTCAACAGCTGCAGCCTATAGCATTACAAGTTTACAATACCCTCTGTTTGAAGATGCACTCTTAAAATTAGATTAGATAAACTTTATTTATCCCATGGGGAAATTCAGATGTATAAAGCAGCAAAAACATACAAAACCAAGGATCCATACTCATAGGACAAAAAATACAACCAACTGATTGATTGATTGATCAATCAATCGATAAATAAATTAAAAATAAACTTAACATGTAGATCAGGTTGAAGCATTGAATTGCCTGATAGCAGTGGGCAAAAAAGACCTCCAGAGGCGCTTCTTATTACAAAGTGGTGGAATAAGTCTGTGTCTCAATGTGCTCCAAGAGAGCGCCACCTGGAGGGGACGGAGGGAGATTTTTCATGATGGAATCAAACAAAATACCTTATAAACACCAGCCCTGCTAAGAACAGCAGTAGTTCAGTTTTGTGTTGGGAGCTGACAAATAGTCTATGTAATGGCACATGCTTACAAATTGTAAAACTGCATAAACTTTCAATTACCAGCAAAATCATTACTGGTGATCATGCAGGACAAGTCATATTCTTTCTGCATATTTATTTAGACACTAGCGATACGTCATCAACTAGATTACCATTCATCTTGCTTAGACATCAATTTCCAATAGTTTTAGCATTTGTTAAGTAACTCTCCAGAGTTTTGACCGTGTTGGAATATACCTGTGGACCGATAGCGAGTGATGCGTGCTATCAAGAGGGGGTTGGGCCGTCATAGGCGGCCAGGGGGCACACCCTCATATTGTGTATTTTATAACTAATTTAAAATGATACAGACTACTGGAATTAAACGTAATCCATAACTAAATATACACACTTCTGATTTAAGGCAAGTCTTTGATTTAATACTGATGGTATTTCCCATAAGTAATGTAGGTTATCATCATATGCAATGAACGTTATTAACAATTCTTTTGTTTCATTCCAACTAGTTACCAACTACTGAAAAAGGGTTTCAGTGCAAGAGCAGGAATGTAAAACACACACTTTCTGTTCAGAATGAACCTAAATGGAAATTAAATAATTTCTAAATCCTGATTCAAATTAGCACCACCATCTATGTGGAAGGTTTATATAAAAAAATAATAATACAGCCATACTGTCACCATCACAAGCTAAGCAACCTGCCTTTGTAAGGATAGTGTGCCTACAAAGATTCCTGCATGTTAGCCTTGCCAAAGAGGTGCACATAAGATGGCAAGATAGGTTGTCTTCCACAGTACACCCATGAGGCCAAACGATTGCTCCCTCATGGTCTCAGGAACCTCAAACCTCTGTAATAGTGCTTATATCATGACCTCCGCAGTCTTGAAGGACCTTTTGCTGTGACGGTAGCATCCTCTAGGTACCACTACTCAGATTAACTTCATAATATATCTATTTTATGCAAGTCCGTATTTAATTATTTTTTTACATTTTTTTTTTTTTTATTGTTGTTCTTACCTAATTTTAATTTGTTTTTCTATTCTTGCAACTGTTTGTCTTGTAAAGCACTTTTAACCTATGTACCAAACTAAATGATGTTGCTCTTGGTTAAAGGGTTTTTAAAATAACAATTTAATTCTGAAACATTTTAGATTTGTTTTGTTCCTGGTTTCAATTATATTCATTGAAAAATTGTTTGTGTTCAGTTTTCATTTTTGTTCCAGATAATGTTTCTAATTTCTGATTTGAATAATAGCCCACCATCTCAACAACAACATTTATATAGCACATTTTCATACAAATGTAGCTCAAAGTGCTTTACATGATGAAGAAAAGAGAAATAAGACAAAGTAAGAATTAGAATAAGACAACACTAACATAGATTAAGACTAAGGTCCGATGGCCAGGGAGGACAGAAAAAAACAAAAAAAAACCAAAAAAACTCCTTACCATGAGACCACCCAGCACCCTCTGGGCATTCTACCTAACATAAATGAAATAGTCCTCTTTGTATTTAGGGTTCTCATGGAAGGACTTGATGATGATGATGGTCATGTAGACGTCTGGCTTTTAATCCATCAATGTAGGAACATCATGATGCTTTGATTAGGTGGTGATGGTGCAGTTCGTCATCACAGAAAGCCAGGAAAAGAAGCAGAAGAGAGAGTAGGGGTTAGTACGGATTTTAGAGCCACCATGAATAGTTATTATAATGAATTGAATATACAGAGTATCAGTATTAAATTAAGGTGAAGTTATGAGAAGGCCATGTTAAAGTAATGTGTTTTCATCAGTTTTTTTTAAGTGCTCCACTGTATTAGCCTGGCGAATTCCTATTGGCAGGCTATTCCAGATTTTAGGTGCATAACAGCAGAAGGCTGCCTTACCACTTCTTTTAAGTTTTGCTCTTGGAATTCTAAGCAGACACTCATTTGAGGATCTAAGGTTACGATTTGAAATATAAGGTGTCAGACATTCCGATATATAAGATAGGGCAAGATTAAGGCTTTGTAAACCATAAGCAGTATTTTAAAGTCAATTCTGAATGACACAGGTAACCAGTGTAGTGACCTCAAAACTGTAGAAATGTGCTCGGATTTTCTTTTCCTAGTTAGGATTCTAGCAGCTGCATTCTGCACTAGTTGCAAACGATTTATGTCTTTTTTTTTTGGGTAGTCCTGAGAGGAGTGCGTTACAGTAATCTAATTGACTAAAAACAAAAGCATGAACTAATTTCTCAGCATCTTTCAATGATATAAGAAGTCTAACTTTTGCAATGTTTCTTAAGTGGAAAAAAATGCTGTCCTAGTGGTCTGATTAATATGCGATTTAAAATTCAGGTTACAGTCAACAGTTACCCCTAAATTCTTTACCTCCGTCTTGACTTTTAATCCTAATGCCTCAAGTTTATTTCTAGTAACCTCATTGTATCCATTATTGCCAATCACTAAAATTTCTGTTTTCTCTTTATTTAGCTTGAGAAAATTGCTATTCATCCAATTAGAAACACAAGTAAGACATTGTGTTAGTGAAACAGAGTCTGGGTCATCAGGGGATATTGACAAATACAGCTGTGTGTCATCAGCATAGCTGTGGTAGCTCACGTTGTGCCCCAAGATATTCTGACCTAACGGAAGCATGTAGATTGAGAAGAGCAGCGGACCCAGGATAGAGCCTTGTGGAACACCATATAGGATATCATGTGTCTTTGAATTGTAATTACCACAACTAACAAAGAATGTTCTACCTGCCAGGTAGGATTCAAACCAATTTAAGACACTGCCAGAGAGGCCCACCCATTGACTAAGGAGATTTCTAAGAATGTTGTGATCAATAGTATCAAAAGCGGCACTCAAATCTAAGAGGATTAGAACAGATAAATGGCCTCTGTCTGCATTTACTACTTCAACGAGTGTAGTTTCTGTGCTGTGATTTGTCCTAAAACCTGACTGAATTTTATCAAGAATAGCATGTTTGAGGTGGTTACTTAACTGCATAATGACTGCCTTCTCTAGAATTTTACTTAGATTTCTTGAGTAGAGGTTTAACTACAGCAGTCTTAAGACAGTCTGGGAAGACCCCCGTATCTAATGATGAGTTTACTATGTCAAGAATATTATCAATTAGCATGCCCAATACTTCTTTGAAAAAACTTGTTTGTATTGGGTCAAGGATGCAGGCGAAGGGTCTCAGTTGAGAAATTATTTTATGTAAATCAGGTAAATCTATCCTGGTGAAAGAATTTAATTTGTTTATAACGGAGTACTGTGGCTTAGGAGGATCCACAGTGTTGGGGAGATATACTATATTATTTCTAATATCATTAAATTTTTGATTGAAAAATATAGCAATAGCCTCGCAGGTTTCACTGGAAGTATTTTGGAGGCATTCCTTTGTTACCTGGTTTAGCAGACGATCAATCGTAGAGAATAAGATTCTGGGATTACTAGCATTATTTATAATCTTAGAGAAATAGCAGCGTATCTCAAGACAGACTGTTATTGTATTCTGTTATTTTAACCTTCAATATTTCATAGTGGATAGTTACGCTCAGCTCTACGGCATGTTCTCTTTAAATCACACTCTTTGGGGTCAACAGCAGCTCTCACCTTAGTATTACATTTTTCCACCTTACTATTTACATTATCCTTGCTATTATAGTTGGCACTATAAACGGACTGATTGCTTAGAATGTTTGTAAGTTTTAAAGCTGCTGATGAATCAAAGCGTTTTTTTTAACAATATGCTTCTCATGAATGTTTTCTATCATTATTTCTATAATAAATAGTAAAAGAAAATGGTCTGATAGACCAATATCAATGATCTGCTTCACATCAACTTTTAGTCCTTTGGTAATTACTAAGTCTAACGTATGACCTGCTTTAGGTGTAGGCTGATTAATGAGCTGTCAAATCAAGAGTCCAGGAGGTTCATGAATTCTTTTACTTTTTGGTCACAATGATTATCAATATGAAAGTTAAAGTCGCCGACTATTAAAAGTGTGTCATAGTTCGTAATTAAAATTGACCTTAAGTCCGAGAGTTCCTCAAAGAAAGACGAGTTAAATTTAGAAGGTCTATACACGGATAATACTAGAAAGTGAGAATCTCCATGAATAACAATGGTGAGATACTCAAAGGACTTGAATTTACCAAAACTGACATCTTTACACTTTAACCGGCTCGAGTAAATGTTTGCTAGATCGCCGCCTCTCTTTCCTTGGCGATCCGCACGAGTAAAACTAATTCGGAGTCACAGATTCGATTAAAACAGTCGTGCCACCTGAGCTAAGCCACGTTTCACTTAGTGCAATAAATCAATTTTTCTATCATTAATATCGTTGAAAAAAAAAGTCTTGTTAGCTAATGCTCATACATTTAATAGTGCCATTTTTAATGTTTCGGAGGAGCAGAGCTGAATTCTGTGCGTTATTGGTATTTGGAACAGAAACTAGGTTATTTTTGTTAGCGCCGTTCTGTGTGTATTTTTTATTTAATCTTTGATCTGTGTTTATAGTTTTAATACATTGTTCATCTAAAGTAGTAATTGTAATTAAATTATTAGTGTTTATGCTGCACTGCCTAGATTTTTTTTACGTGCATTGAGATTGGTTATTAGAGTATTAATGTTGTGCACTTTTATGGAAGACTTTGCTAAGCAATTAGCATGTCCTAGCAAAGCATTAGCATTATGGAAGGGGTTTAGACTAGAAGTAGACAGTCAAGAGAGACAAATTACCTTAGCGATGTTTTCGGAGAGGACCCTGGCGCCAAATCTATACGGATGCAGGCCATCTCGCTTGAAGAAACGTGGCCTTTCCCAGAAGAGGTCCTAGTTGTTGATGAGCCTGATGTCTTGATTCTCGCAGAAGCCTTTCAGCCAGTTTTTAGTCCCAGCAGACGGCTGTAGTATTCGTTTGATCGTCTAACGAGAGGTAGTGGACCCGAGATGAAGATCCTTGCCGACGGGGTCCTCTCCTTCATGTCTTTAATTAGTGCTGCAAAGTCAGCCTTGAGGATCTCCGACTGTCGGTGCCTCACGTCGTTTACGCTGGCGTGTAATACAATGGATCCCACTGCCCTGTTCTTGTGCTTCTCGTAGACTGTCAGCGCATGTCTCATTACATCTCGGACACGAGCACCGGGAAAACAAGAAACAAAAGAGTTCTGATTAGGGCATGTGATATTGAGATTTCTTACAATCAAATCACCCATCACGATTACATCACCCGGGGTTGAAGGCAAACTGGGAAGTGGAGAGGGTTGAACAGGTTCTGGGTCGAGATGCTCGCCTGTGCTGATGGAGGTGTTCTAGCCTTGAACGCCTGCATAGCTAAAACATGCCTGGGTCGTCTTCGGTGGCATCATCGCTCCGACGAGGCGCGGGGGTGAAGCTTACTTCACCTTGGAGGTGAGCGGCACAACGTGGAGTTGATGTTACTGAAACCCGGCATGTTACGTCGATTTCAGATGGCGAGGATGGTTTTTCCAGCAGCCAAGCCTTCAAATCCCTAAGGTACCTTCGTCTGGACAGGAGTTTCTGGATCTGTTTGTCGAGAGCCTGGAGTTCTACGATGATGGCAACGCGATTCATCTCACTGTCAACCATTGTCTGCTTCTGCTTTCGCTTCAGAACACTATTTTTCCTGCCATGCAGCTACCACTGTTGTTCATTTCAGCATATTTTTGTATAGCACTCTTCACTGAGTGCATGCGCAGACTGCTGTGACAGGTTCTCATGTAAAGTTTACAAATTACTAAAAACTAAATTAGTACACAGACAGGCATAGGTTTGTTTAAACACACAGGAAAACAAAGTAGTTTGAAACTAATTAACATAGATGGAAACTAATATCATCTGTCCATTAAGTAATTGTTGGACTATGACAAGCCGACTGCAGAGAGGAGGACAACAAACTCCAGTCAGCAGCATAGCTGGAGAAAATGAACCTCTCATAGGTCAATGGTCAATTGTAAGAGGAAAAAGTCAGACAGAGTCGGAGTTCTGGAGACTTCGGCCAACTGGCCTCCTACCTTGGGATTCTATAGTAGAATCTGTAGTGGGCTGACCATTCTGATAACCAAATTGTTACATCCATTGATTGTAAAGCTCGTAGTATCTCTGACATTTCAATTAGCAGGAGAACTGTTTGGCAATAAAACAGTGGCACCAAGATACTGAGAAGAGAAACAGAATAGAGCTTTAAAGGTTTATAATTATTGTATTACTTTATATTTCTGTACAAATGACTAACGACCAAAGATGCAGTATGCTCAGCTAATCGGCAGCTCTAGTCGGGGTATGCTATACTAAAGTTGTGAGTCTTTCAGTCAGGATTTAAAAGCTGAGACTGAAGGGACATCTCTTATATAAGCAGGCAGATCATTCCACAGGTTTGGGGCCCTGTAACTTCGGCATATCAATGTTATCTTATTAATTTTTGGAATCTTAAGTAAGCCGGCATCTTGAAATCTTAATGTGTGTTTTTGTCCAGATTGGTAAGCAGGGCTTTGGCAATTTAAAGTTTTATTCATTAAAAGGAGGATTTTTAAATCAACCCTAAGCTTAACAGGGAGCCACGGTAAGGCCTTGATAACTGGAGTTACAGTATGTGTTTGTACTTTTTAGTTCTTTTAATGATTCTTGCACCAGCATTTTGAATGAACGGTAAGCTGCATAAAAAAAACCAAACACTGTTGTTGGCACCCCTCCACACTTAGTGCTGGTCAATTACAATAATAAAGATTTGAATTTATTCTAAATTAAAGTCAGTTATAATTTTATGTGGAAAAAGGTCAGCACTGTTACTTCACGGCAGCTGTACTCTGTGTTTTGAATGCTCTGTTTGGTTGGTCCTTGTTTTTTTTTTTTCCAGCCTTCCAAAGACATGTGTTAGTAGTGCTGAGGGAAACAATATTCCCAAAGTTGAATTTTCAGCAAAACTCAGTATTTCACTTTGCAATAAATAATTAATAGAGAAACCAATTGTGTTTCACTTATTGTAAAATTCTGCCTTTGATACTTGAATGTCTATTTCTCGTCAGGAAACATTTTTATGCATTCATTCCACATGCTTCTGCCTATTCTAAAACAAAAAATAAACCAAAAAATAAAAACAGAATAATTTCCTGTCAAGTTTAGACATTGTCCTGAGCCATCAGAAGTGTGTTTTGTTCTGGTAAGGGGATGACCACTTTGCCAATGATGACAGTCTTGGCGACCAGGGTCCTAAAGATATATAGGAGACAAAAATGAAACTTAAAGCTCTGTGGCACATGTACCATCTGCAGGAATCAAGAAGGAGGAAATGGTGGTTGCAGAGTAGTCTGGGAAGGTTGGCAGCTTTTCTTATAGTAAGTTTTCCCTGTGAAGAAAACTTAGTAAAGTGCACAATGCTGCGTTTTTGTGTGGAAAATATGCAACATCTCATGTCTTTAAAAAAAAAAAAAAATGCAAAGCACCTCTACTACAAAGTAAACAATAAGCATAAGTAACTGATTTTACTGGTTTGTGCTGGCTTTCATTATGCAGCAGTAGAAACAACACTGGTACACGCAGAAGTATGAAAAAGTCTTTAGGACGCAATATACTCTTTTTCCACTCCAAAAAAAAGAAATCGCCAGCAAAACAAATCTTAGTACCAGTTTCGCAAAACTGTGTGCAATTCGAAATTTGGCTGCATTGCTCATGCAAATGTGGCTGCAGGTCTCAGTGTATGCGTGAGTGATTATTGCAGTGGCTTAGGACTCCTTTTAGGGTTGTTGTCTTTGTTCTGCCTGATGCTGCTGGTGCAGGTCCTGGAATCCCTTGTTAGATTAACCTGTTGTGACAATGTTATGTTCTTATTGTGTGATCACTTCAGGTAAAATATTGGTCATGTCATCACCCTGGAAGCTGTGGTTTATTATTGGAACTTGTGTGTATGTTCATGTGGACATTATGCAGCATCCCAATAGCATGGGGTCTGCCCAAAAATTGAGGGTAAGTCAGCAGTTATCCAATTTTTTGTAACAAAGTTGTTAGGGTTGACTGAACATCTTTCCCCACACACATGTGGAAAAATTAACAACATTTGTATGAAAATGCTATAGAAATAAACAGCGTAGCTCAAAGTGATTTACAAAATGTAAGAGAATGCTACAATAAAAAAAAACAAATAAGATTAGGGAATAATATTAAAGAATAAGTAACAAAGAACAAAAATCTATATGATCTTTAAAAAGCAGATGAAATATCAAGTAGATGAATAGAATCCGTATATACAATATCATGATATAGGTTTTTAAAGATGCGTCCAGTGATAAGGTCAGATGGCTGGGAGGACAGAAACATTTAAATTGGAGAAACAAACAAAATCTGCAGGGGTTCCAAGGCCGAAAGACCGCCCAGCCTCCACTGGGAATTCTACCTAACATTAATGTTCTTAATTCCTCTGTGTTTCAAGGCTTCTATGTCCATATGGTCTATTAGTACAACTAAAATGTAGCTAAGAAAAAGCCAAATTAAATTTTTTTAGTAGTTTTTCAACTGTATTGGCCTGGCGAATTTCTATTGGTTAAGTATTCCAGGTTTTTGGTGCGTAACAGCAAAAGGCCACCTCGCCACTTCTTTTAAGCTTACCTCTTGGGCGGAGTGGTGGCTCTGAGGCTAGGGATCTGTGCAAGCAATCGGAAGGTTGTCTGTTTGAATCCCATAAATGCCAGAAGTGACTCTGCTCTGTTGGGCCCCTGAGAAAGGCCATTAACCTGCAATTTGGGTAAGACGTTAAACCTTGGAGGTTGGTGGCAGAATTTGCACTCCAGCCACTATTAAAACTCACACTGTTTAGTATGGTGGGTACAGCAATGTGCTGTAATCAGTGCATGCTCCCAATCTCTCTCTCACTTGGAATAATAAGCAGACCACCATTAGAAGATCTAAGATTACGACTAAAATATAGGATGGAGCGAGATTATTTAAGGCTTTTTACACCAAAGTCGATTCTAAATGACATGGGTAACCAATGTAACAATGCTAAAACTGGTGAGAAGTGTTCAGATTTTCTTGTTCTGCTTAAGATTCTGGCTGCTGCCTTCTGCAATAATTGTAATCAATTGATGTCTTTCTTAGACAGCCCTACTAGGAATGCATTACAGTAATCTAGTCAACTAAAAACAAAAGTGTGAACTAATTTTTCAGCATCTTGTAAAGTTTTAAGAGGTCTAACTTTTGCTATATTCTTAAAGTGAAAAAATGCAGTCCTAGTAATCTGATTAATATGTTATTTAAAGTTTAGGTCAGAGTCCATAATTACCCCTAAATTCTTTACATCTGCCTTGACTTTTAAATCTAAGGGATGAAGTTTGTTTATAATACCCTCACTATTTCCATATTTGCAATCACTAAGATTTCATTTTTTTTTCCTTATTTTAGTTTTAGAAATTTACTACTCATCCATTCGGTTGTGGGCAACAAATCAAAGGGCTTGTGTGAAAGGAGACATTGCACTTTTTTTTTTCTTTTGGACTCCAATTGTTATCACAAATAGTTACTTCCAAAGATACAGCATAATAAGTAAAAACCTCTTTCTAAAATGAGAGGTAAAAAAAGTCAATAAATGATAAAATGGAAGTTTTCAAGCCTCACAAATTACCATAAAAGATTTCAAATGGTCAAAAAATAACTATTTATGATGATGATGAGATGCATGAGAGGTTTTTTAACTTCAGTAAATGGGCAACAGTACATGAATAAAGTAATATGGGATAGGAAGATAATTTCTTCTTCTTTTTCCTGAAACCACTCTGTAACTGTTAGGGGTCAGTAGCTAAATTGAGTGCAAAGAGGATGGAGTTCAGGACTGCCTGTCTTCTTTTTGATAGGAATTTGTAATTTAGGCACCTGAAATATTCTTTTCTGAAATAAAACATAAATGGGTGATTTTAAGTGACTGTTGCTGATGGGCTTTGTAGTTTGTGTTCACCATTTTTTAAAGGCCCAGTAGTTTCCATTTCTTAAGCAAACTATGATGTGTGTATTGTAAGTACAATTAAACATTGAAAATGTGCAAATGGAAATTGTAGATAAATTTTAATAGTACATGGCATTAAGAGCCTGGATATATTTTAAATGTTTTAAACTACTGAGAATAATGTTCACAAGTTAATCAAATCCATTATTATACAGTAAAAAAGCTGTCATGAAGCCAAAGACACTGCAACTGAAACAAAGGAGTCAAGTTATATATTTTCAATTATATATCAATGTTTTTACATGGTGAATTATCTATTCCTGACTCAAATAGTTTCTTCTATTTTAGCAATGTACAATTGATGATGTAGATTAATATTCTGGAATGTAAGATGTACCGTAAATGGACTATAAAAACATTTGTTTTCTGTTAAATGTATTTTGCTATGGAGTTGTGTATTTTTGTCCTTACTGTAAATATGAGAGGAAATAATGTCATCATCTTCTTATTATCCCACTTCTGTGTGAGGTCAATGTTCTTCATCAACTGTCTCCATACAGCTTGGCCCCACACCTCCTCACCAGTCAGACCCTTTTACTTTATCCATCCACCTCCACTTTTGCCTCCCTTGTTTTCTCTTCCCCTGTACTTCCATTCCCCTCACTCTTTTACCCACATAGTCATTGTCTCTTATCATCACATCTCCATACCACTCGATCTACTTTCCTGTGCTTTCTTAGATACCTCTCCCAGTTTTTTCGTACCTCTGGTCTCATTTCTTCTGTCCTTTTTTGTAACTCCACACATCCATCTTTAACATTTTCCTTTCTACCACATCTAACTTCTTCTCTGGCACTCCCTTTACTGCCCGCGTCTCAGCTCCATACATCATTGGTGGTCTTAGCGCTGTCTGAAAAAAATTACCTTCAACCTTTGCCTTAATTCTTCAATCACACAATACTGCTGATGACATCTTCCAGTTCTTCCATCCAGAAAGCACTCTTCCACAAAAGTTGTCTTTGCATCTAGTTTTACATCTTACACTGATCCTAGATATAGGACATATCCACTATTTTCATTAGCTCTTCCTTAAGACTAACTTCTGAATCCTGATCATCGTTAAACTTCATATATTCTGTCTTCTTCTTCCTCTTTATCTTCCATCTCCTGTCTTCCACGGCCTCTCTTTGTTTTTTACAACTTCCTCTCCATTTCCTCTTTTCTGTTGCTACACAAAACAGTGTCCTCAGCAAAAAGCCTGCACTGGAGGGATTAATTTTTTTTATCCCATGATTCAACACATCCGGAACCAGATCAAAGAGCTAAGGAGTTAAAGATGATCCCTGGTGCAGACCTACTCTAACTAGGATCTTGTCTGTTACCCCAACACTGTTTTTAACCCTGGACAGTCCTCACATATTTCTCCGATACTCCATTCTTTCTCAGGCATCTCCAGACCTCTTGATATGACACTCAATGATAAGCCTGCTTCAAATCTATAACCACCATATGCAAACCTCTGTTTTTCTCGATGCTTCTCTATCATGGGGTGGAGTGGTCGCTCTGAGGGAAGGGATTTGCACTGGCAATCGGAAGGTTGCTGGTTTGAATCCAGCAAATGCAAAAGTGACTCTACTTCGTTGGGCTCTTAAGCAAGGCACTTAATCTGCAATTGCTCCGTCCTGGGTACGATGTTCATCTGCATCTAACTCTGTATGTAGACCCTCCAACCTGTAGTGAAAAACCTGGATGGTGGTGGCAGAATTGGCACTCCAGCTACCATAAAAACCTCACACTGGTTCCATTCCATCTGAATTAACGTGGTGTTGAGGTGTCACGGTTTGCATGGCTGCACTCGGGTCCTAATCTGGGATCCTGAGTCGGTTTGTCATGTGGTGGGTGCGGCAATGCGCTGTATCGGCACATGCTCCTCTCCTCTATCAGCTGTCTCAATGCAAAAACTCCATAAAACCAAACTGCTCCTCCCCTCTGGTGGTTTCTTCACTAAGCTTTTTCTTTATAACCTTTCCCCAGACTTTCATTGTGTGTGACATCAGCTTTATCCCTCTATAGTTTCCACAATCCTGAATATCACCCTTCTCCTCATAAATGGGTACAATCAAGCCATTCCTCCACTCCTCTGGTATTCTCTCCTGTTCATGGATCTCCAGCATTAAATCCCACAACACATCTACTCCTTCTCCTAAACTCTTCTAAACTTCTGCTGGTATTTCATCCGGCCATGTCGCCCTTTATGATAGGAGATAACATCTAATGGAAAATATACTGTACCTGCTAGATCTATGAGAGATCAAGTCTCAAATGTATCTTTTTTTGTTACAGAATTCAACATAAAGACCGATTAAAAATATAAGATAACGCGAGATAATATACGCTGTATGAATATGTCAACAGGCCACAAAGAAGTATGAGGCATGAGTAGAGTTTATCAATGTATATTTTAATCTGATAAGTGTTTAGAATTATGACTAGCCCTTTACTATTCCTTGGATATCTTATTACTTATATGACAAATATGTTTCTGGTACAATTATTTCAAGATATTATTAGCTTTAATAAGTTACATTCTGCATATTTAATGTATAGTGGATTCAGGAAGTACGTATTCAGACTACTTCCCTTTCTGTATGTTGTATTGTGTTGTAGTTTTAATTATAAATTGAACAAAGTTCCATGTTTTCAAAAATGTTTGCAGATTTATTAAAAATCAGTAACTGAAATCTCTCATTCATATAAGTATTCAGGCCTGTCACTGTGGTCAGGTGCATCTTGTTTACTTTAATCTCCATTGACATGTGTCTAGAACTTGACTGCAATCCACTTGTGGCAAAATGAATTGATTGAACATCATTCAGAAAGGCACACGTGTTCCTGTGTATACAAGTGTATATATTCTGCATGACGGAAGAAAACCAAGCCAGGAAATCCAAGGAAATCTCTGTAGACCTCCATGATGAAATTTTGGTGAAGCATATATCTGAGCAAAGGAATAAAACCATTTGTAAAGATTTGAGTGTTCCCAGGAGCAGAGTGACCTCAATAATTGTGAAATGGACGAAGTTTGGAGCTACCAGGATGATTCTTAGAGTTGGCTATCTTATCAAGACTAACCCGGCAAAAGGGCCTTGGTCGGGGTGGTAGCCAAGAACCTCATGGTCACACCAAGAGAGCTTTGGAAATCCTCTGATGACATAGAACAACCATGTCAAAGGTTCAGCAGCACCCCACCAATCAGGCTTTTATGGTAGATTGCTTAACACCCGCTTGGACTTTGCCAAACAGTATTTAAAAGATCCTGAGTGCATGAGGAAAAAGATTGTGTTTGAAAAAGTAAAAATGAAACCGTCTGGTCAAAACTTCAAACACTGTCTGGTGAAGGCCAGGCTCTGCTCATCACCTGCCTAATACCATCCCTAAAGCGAAGCGTGGTGGTGGCAGCGTAATACTATGGGGGAGCTTCTGAGTGGCAGGGAGAGGGAGACTGGTCAGAATATTGGGAAGGAGTTCCTTGAAGAAAACTTGGTTTGGATTGTTAACAACCTCAAATTTTGGTGATTATTCATCTTTAAGCACAACAGTAACCCAAAGCATACAGCCAAGACAGAGATGAAGCAGCTTTGGGACAAGTCTGTGACAGTCCTTGAGTGGCCCAACCAAAGTCAGACTTTAACATCGTTTTTAGGGAAATCAGAATATGGTAGTTTAAAGATGCTTCCCATTGAATCTAATGGCACTGGAGATGATCTGCTAGGAAGGATGAGATAAACTGGCCAAATCCAAGTGTACAAAGCTTGTACAGACTTACCTAAGAAAACCTAAAGCTGTAGTTTCTGCCAAAGGGGCTTCTACAAAGCATTAAAGCAAGAGTCTGAATACTTATTTGAATGGCAACCGTCAGTGTTTCATTTTTATTAAATTTTCAATGTTTTCACTTTGTCATTATAGGTTATTTAGTGTAGATTGGCAAATGTGTCCACTTAAAATTAAATCTAAAACTGTGCAGAAAGTGAAGGGCTCTGAATCCACTGTATTTCAGTAAAAGTTCAGACCTCTCGAATGTAAATGGTAACCAGTATATTGACCTAGGAAGCAAGTTTTATTATTATTACAGGAACATTTTAAGTTTACTAGTATATACCTGTAGTTTACCACCTAGTATAAAACCAAACGTCTCCACTCCATGTAAACCTTCGTTCCGAGTTACCTTGCCTGAACACTGCTCTTTATTTTATTTTTTTTTTATGCATCCATGCATTTTTTCTGCATATTGTTTTCAGATTCAGGATTATGACGACAAAGATGTTCAGTAGTAATAAAATAAAAAACTAAGCATTCTGGTCTCACTTGATATAACAAGAACACAGGTATGATGGGCTTTTCTTAATAGCTTTGTACAATTAATGGGGATTCTAAATAATGATTCCAGGTGAATGCCAAAGCAAGCAGAAATTAAAACAATATAAATTTGTTTATTATTAACTACAATTAATAATATTGTAATTTATGTAGATGCCATAATTTATGTAGATGCCAGGAAAATGGTTATTGGAGCAGTTTTTCTATTTTTCTTGTGTTGTTGTTTGATTTGACTTTGTGATTCTATTTTCAGGATCTTTTGTTTTCAGGAGAAATGTGAAATTTCCATATTAAAACAATGGTATTTAATTTTGTGTTCCATTTATGGTCAAATTCAGAACAGCTGCAATGAGCTGTTAAGCAGAAGTCTGAAAGTAATACAGGTAATCCATATTAAAAAGGCTTTAGCTTCTTATGTTTTTACCCTTTCTCAGTTTAAATTATTTGTAATAGCACATGCACATAAACTCAGATCTTAAGTCCAACATTTTTGTGCAGGATAGATTTAAGAGGTAACAACAAAAGTAATGCCTTTAGTCTGTGTCTTTTTTCCTTTTTTTCCCTGGTCTGCTAGAAAATTAGACTTCTGTGAATGGCAGTATATTTACTGTTCCCAGAGTGATGATGAAAGCAGAATTCATCTGTTTCTGAAAATGCTCTGCTGCTGCTTGGATTGTCCATCAGTTGTTATATGAAACTGTCTGGTATTCTCTGCAGGTGGGCCTTGTAAAAGGATAAAAACAATCTTCTTTATCCCAAGTGGATATTTTTACTCTTTCTATACAAACTCTTTTGGTAAGTGTAAGGGCTGAAGACAATTTATGCTAGCAAAGGGAACATTTATGCCATACATTAATGTCATTGTGCTGTTATGTGACATGGATGTGATTTGTATCAAATAATTAATTTATTCAAGTTCCATCCATCCATTATCCAACCTGCTATATTAAGTTAAAATCAAAAAGCTTACATGTTAAAGTATAATTTTTCCACTGAAAAGGTCACATTCACCTGCTTTAAACTATTCCATCCACATGTTGTCGCATACCTGTCACAGGAAATTGCAGTTTCGGCAATAAGAAATTAGATTAAATATAACAGAATACTTGGCCATATCCTTTACTAAGTGGTGGCTCTAAGGCTGAGGATCAGTGCTGGTGTCTGGAAGGTTGCCGCTAGAGCCAGCAGGGATTCTACTTCATTGGACCCTTGAGCAAAGCCCTTAACCTAAAAATTGCTTGGGGACAATGCTGTACAATGGCTGACCCTGCCCTCTGACCTCCAAAGGTCATGTGAAAAGACAATTTACCCTTGAGGATTAATACAGTGTACTAAATACCAGATGAAAGGTATAAATAGAAAAAAAATGATTGGCCTAAAGTAATGCAGATGATCTGATATCATTCTGTTTCTGTTGTTCCTGGAAAAACATCAGAGTTGTCATTCCAGGACATTTGTTAAACCTTCAACAAGTCAGATTTGAACTCTGCTTCTAATACTATAAAGAAAGGTACGTTTTAATTGAAGATGCATGATTTCACATCCATCCTAATAAAAGGATAAGTGTCTGTGTAAGGTGTCTGCTTGCTATGTCTCTGTCATTTCAACTGATGACGCATTGCATTTGTCATTCTAACAGATGGCACATCACAAACATTAACACTACTTTTACGACTATCATATCAGAGCCACTGAATAATAAAAAAGCACTAACTTTTACAAGTGGCACTTTCAGATCTAAACACTAGCGTGATGAATTGCTTGCACACTGAAGTGACTTTAGCTGCAGGTAGAAGTCACATTTTACTTATGGTGCCAAGCAGAGTTGCGTAGCGGTGCAGCAATCTATTAGCCAGCGAAAGCTCTGTGAAGAAGCTGTCTCTTTACGGTTCTGCCTTTGTCCAGTCTGATAGCGATCACGGGACGTTGTATCTTAGATTGCCGGTACAACAAATAGTTCTGAGCAGGCATCAGCCCCAGCAATGCTCTTGTGAAAAGAATGGAGATAAATGCCATCAACTCAGAGAAGGAGAGGCAAATTTATTGACAGAATAAAACTGAATAATAAACAAGTGCTAACTTTTACAAGTAGCCAAAATTATATTATAGTAATAATAGTAATAGCAGCTCACTACTCAAAACATGAAGCACTGGGACTCAACCCTTCAACCTTTCGGTTATGAGACCGCAGCTCATACCTCTGCACCATCCAAGACAGCAACATGTAAACTGAATGATTCTTTTTTTCATTGGTTATATTCTTGAATAAAAGCGCATGTGTTTATTTGATATTTGTACTAAAGTCTTCACACATTATACACTTCACGTCATTATTAGTATAACATGGAAAATGTTTCTGCTTTAGGTATGTGTTCAACATTTCTTGCCTCACATTTATTTCCTTTCATCCTACACTTACCCAGATCATTTTAGACATGAAATGCATGTATTCCAAATAACAATATATGGTATTAGTAACCCTATACAACTCCAGGAACCTCACACACAGATTAGGATCCTTGGCTTGAGCGGGGAGAACTTTTTGAGTTAAGCTCCGTTGGGGGATGGGACAGCAGGCTGCTTGTGCTGATCGACACATTTGCAAAACAAAAGACGCTCATGGAGAGGTGAGAAGGAATTTAAGGTGGGCTAGGATTACGAGTCTTTTTTGTAGGCTTCAGGGATTCTAGTGTTAATCCTTGGAATCATAAGTAGATTGGCATCCTGAGATCTTAATGTTCATTCTGGTTTGTAAGTCATGATAAGTTCAGATAAGTAAGCCGGACCTTAGACATTTAAGACTTTAAACATTAAAAATAGGATTTTGAAATCTGCCCTAAACTTAACTGGGAGCCAGTGTAAGGATTTAAGAACTGGAGTTATATATTCATATTTTCTTGTTCTTGTAATAATTCCTGCAGCAGCATTTTGGATTAACTGGTAGCTGTATAAAGAAAAGTGTGAAAATGCAGTGAACACTGCATTGCAGCAGTCAATCCTACTAGAAATAAATGCATGAATTAATTTCTCAGAATCCTGCTTATTTAGAAAATGCCTTAATTTCCCAACATTTTTAAGATGGAAGAAACACGATTTAGACAATTTTGTAATTTTTGTAATGACATCGATACCAGCATATTTAGTAAATCTGTGAAATTTGCAAATGAGATTAAAATGGGAACAATGTTAGCCACCCTGGAGGCAGCAAAAACAACTCAAAGGCTTGGACAAGCTTCAGAAGTGAGCGAACACTAGGAAAATGCAGTTTAATGTTGAAAAGTGCTACACAAGGGCAAAAGAAACATCAATTATAAGTACAATATTGAGAAACACTTTCATGGAGGAAACAACCTCTGAAATGGATTTAGGGGTTAACATTGACACATTTTCATCATCAAAGCATTGTGAAGAAGCAGTTACAAAGGCACATAAAATGTTAGGTTATATCATTTAAACTGTTGAATATAACTCAAAGGACATTATGCAAACGCTATATAGTACACTAATGAAATTGAATCTGGAGTATGCAGAATTTTTGCAGTGCAGAATTATTTTAAAAAGCTTCTTTTGAACTCTAAAGGTATAACAAACAGTAACCAAGGGGAGGATTAAACATTTCCTGCAAGTCTTACTCAGGGCTGTCTATTCATAATGGCAAGTCTATCGTCTACAGTACTGTTCTGTAGTGTAACCTAAACTCGCAGAGAGAGGAGACTTTCACAGTTTGATTAAACATTTTTTCTACTTCTGTTAGAATCTCTCTCTGTCAATATATATTCCAAGGCAGCCAGGCAGAGAAGAATCATAGGTGTGATAAATTAACAAAGGGCAATCTTGTTTAAGATTTTGCAACGATTAATAATGCAACACACCAGAATGTCACAAAAGACAAACATTTTTTGTTTTCAATACTTAAGTGATAAATGATTGACCAAGTATTTCCACAATGCTGATTATGCTATAGGAAAATAAAGATTCACAAAAATAACTTCATTATCTGTTTCTTGAGGTAAAACACAAAGCTGCTTTATGATAATTTATCTATCCTTTTGTTTGAGTCCTGGTTTATGGCCATGTGGTCTACACACTCTTAAGAATACAGTATTACTGTCTCATATACTGTGTACTATGGACAAAACATTCAGGAGCAAATTAAAAGGCTATCTGTAAGAAAAATAATATACCCATTAGCAGCCATCATATGTTTACAAGTCTTTTCTGCCTTTTCACAACTAACGTTCCTAAGCCACTTACGAAGTTATTTGCCATTATTTTCAAAGATGCTATTCACATCAAATCCATTTTGAAAACACCTGCATGCAGCAGATTTTCAGCAAAAACACTTCATTGAAATTAATGATGTTCGTAAAACATTAGTAAAAAAAAGGGTTTTTTTCCCCCCCTGTTTGTTTCTTAGTGTTTTTACAAAAAGTCCCTGTTTCTACCTTGATAAGCCAGCCTTGAAGCAACTCATCAAAACTGGAAAGAAGAAAAGAAATGCTGGCGTCATCATGCACATGTGTGCTTCATTTGTCTAGTAACAGCTATTGTTGAGAGATTACTTAATCTTACTTAAGCATATAGCTTGCAATAAGGTGATAAGAACTGAACAGAAGTTATAGGTGTACAGATAGTTTTAGTCAGGTAAAAAATATAGTAAGTTTAGTACAGATGTTGTAACATAAATGGGCAGAATTGGCAGTGCACAACTGCCATTGCTGCCTCACAGCACCAACTGTACGAATATTCTCCCTGTTCAGTTCTGGACTGATTTATATTAGCAAGTGTGCTTAAGTGTGGATGACTAGTAACGGTGAGTAATAGAAATGATTGGATGAACTGTGCAGACATCAGCTCCTGCCCTGGTGCCAGTCGCAGCAAAGTGGCAAGGAGAAAGCCTCTGTTAGAAAAAAGAAATAGTTTTCCAGTAGAATCAAGTCAGTTGGTAGAAAGTTAAATGTTCTGCTGAGCCCAACATTGAGCTTTTTTGGTTGCAAGGCTAAATGCCATATTTGACTTTGTGGTATAGCAAGTCTGCGGCTTAAGAGTCAGGAGCATGTTTTAATAAATAAATAATCGAATGGTTGGTCCGATTTCCGTGGGTGTACGTGCTCGCGCAGCAGTGGGAGGTAGGTGGGGTAACTGGGGTAAGATCAACTTGCCTGTGATGGTGTGGGCCGTCTCGATTGCTTCATCGGCTTTTTTGCAGTGTGATTGAAGCGCTGCATCTACGAAGGTGGATAAAAGGGAGCCGGCACAGTCAGAAAGGGGGAATGAAAAAATGAAAGGAAAAGAGAAAGAAAGGAGGTTAAAAGATGGGAGAGATGAAGAAGGCAGGAAGCAATGCTTTTAAACGAGTGGATGAGAGAGTGCGAGATAAGGCAGGCAGGTATGAGGAAGTTCCTTGAGGGAGCATTCGACTGACGCTCAGGGGCTGGTGACCACTCCAGCTGAGCAACCTGGAAGCTGGAGTGACTTGCATGATGCTCGGTTCGAGTGACTCCCCATAAGGCCGGGAGAGCAGCAGCGGGAGCTGTAGGGATAATTTAAGACTCCGTGAGGGTGGTGCTATGGACTGCGGGGACTCAAGTATGGCAGTGGGAGTCGAAGGCTCAGGGTGTTGCCCTGCCAGGAGCCAAAGACGGCTACATGGGCCCGAGCCTAGGAGGAAGCATTTAGCAGGTTGTCTGAACTATTAGCTGTCTCTTCAGCTTCAGACTTTGCACTGGGGATGGATACCTGCCTGTGTTTTAACTTCGCTTTTTTGGATTATTTTTAACCTCCACTATTACTGTTTTTTTTGTTTTTTGTTTTTTTTTTTTTAAATTTGGTTATTTATTGAACATTTTTGTACTGGACTTTTGAACACTGATTTGTTTTTTATTATTTTAATAAAAGCACTTGTGCACTTTTATGCACCTACCCCTTGCTTTGTGTGTGTCCTCATCTGCTGGCTCATCACACAGGTATGTTAATGGCAGTAGCGGGTTGAAGAGGCTGCCAGAATGCAACCAGTAGTGTGGAACTAACCAGCATCATCACAGACCTAAGAAAAACACTGCACATTATAACAAAAACGCTATCTGCACCATGAAGTGTGGTGTTGGCAACATCATGCTGTGAGGATGCTTCTCTGTAGTAGGGCCTAGAAAGGTAAAATGAATGCATCAAAATATACGTAAATCCTGGAGGAAAACCTGATGCATTCTGAAAGAAACTAAAAACTTAGGAGAAGATTTATTTAGTAATAGCTTCAAAATAACAATGTGAATATCATGGGGCCTCATTTATAAAAATTTGCATTGGATAAGAGTGTGAAAATAGGTGCACACCAAAAAAAAAAAAAAAAAAAAAATCTGATTTATAAAACTAGGCATATGCACATTTCAACACAATTTACCCTTTTTAAAATCACAATCGCCTTATGAATATGCACACGAGAACACCGCCCGCAAACATCCATACATAGAACCTGCTAATCAACCTTATACATATAAGGTTTAAGGTTTCTTTATTTAGTCATATTTACACAAGAAAACATGAAATTTGCCTTCTCAGTTGCATCTAATAAAAGACAGAATGAAATAAAACAGAGAGATAGAAACAAGAGAGGTTAAGGTAAGGCAGTTCAATAATACATATTTACAACAAAAAAAAATGGTTACAGGATATATATCAAAACCTTAATCATTATCTCCGATATTTCTTATTGAAAGTCATATGGCACTAGGAAGAAAGGAGTTTCTGGAGAGATTTGTGTGGGTTTTCAAAGCGACTATCCTTCCTGATTTACTGAAGCTTAGTTCTACATGGAATGGATGTCTGTCATCAGTTGAGATGATTTCCAGTTTCTTTAAACTGCCCTCTGACACACACTAATCAAATCTACATCAGCCCCAATAGCTGCATACTTTGTAATCTGCTGGAGCTTTTTTGAGTTTTGGTTTGTCAGACTATTAAACCAGGCAATGAAACTCAAAGTGATCACAGACTGGATCATACTGCAATAAAAGGACAACATGAGGTCCTTGTCTACTTTTAAATAGTTTGAGTTTATGGAGGAGAAATAATCACTGGTTGCATTTAGAGAATATTTTTTTTTTGTATTTGTATGCACATAAAAGCGGTTTGGTGATGTGAATTATGCATGTGAATTGTGTGGCTGCTTGATCAAGGGTGTGGTCACTTCCCAGTTTCTCTGAAATGTTGCATATGCAAGAGTCAGAGTTGCCGTAAATATATACAGGTTCCCCCTTCAAGTTTTTCTTTATAAATCCCGATGTTTACATGGAAAGTTGTGTAACGACATTTCAAGCCTCCTTATGTGGCATACACAGGCTTTATAAAATGAGGCCCCTGGAGTGGCCGAGTCAGAGCCCATATCTCAATTCAAATTAGAATTTGTGGCTGGACTTGACAAAGGTTGTACATTTATGATCAACATGCGACTTGACAGAGCTCGAGCAACTTAGTAAAGAAGAACTGGGAAAAATGGCAGAACCGATATACAGAGACCTGTGCACATGGACTCAAGGCTGTCATGGATGCCAAAAGTGCATCTACCAAACATGGAATACTTATGCAATTAATTATTTTGCGTTTTATATTTGTAGTTCATTTATATCATTTTGCAGGGATTGGTTTTCACTTTGACATTAAATAGTATTTTTTTGTTGTTCAATATAAAAAAGCCAAATTAAATCCACTGTGATTCCAATGTGTTGTATGATAATTAAGTGTGAAAACTTCCAAGGGGGTAAATACTTTTTTAGACAAATTTTTATTTTATTTTTTCATTTTTTACTTTATTTTTTATCACCCAACAGATATAACTTATTTGTCCCCAGGGAAATTTGGCCTTTAATTTATTTATTTTTATCAATTTTATTGTAATCATTCCATACAAATCAATTTTTACAAAAAATAGGATTGAGAACAAGTCGACCCCCACCCCTGAGAGAGAGCATGGCTAACGGGGTAAAACTTAAACTCATCAATTTAGGTATGTTTACAAGCCTTGATAGGCCAATAGAGATAAATGGAGAAGAAAAAGAAATGCAGAAATAATTGTTTCCTCTGTGCTATAAGAGCTTATTCAAAAATATTATTTATTAGATCCTGCCATGTTTTGAAAAAAATCTGTATAGATCCTCTAAGTATTTGATTTTTTCCAATTTCAAATAGTCTAACACATCGGTTTCCCACTGACTTAAAAGAAGAGAGTTAGGATTCTTTCAGTTTAGCAAAATAAGTCTGCATGCCAAAAGTGTAGTGAATGCAATCCGTTTGTTTGTCCTTCTCCACTTTAAACCCACCTGGAGGAACCCCAAACACAGCTGTTAATGGGTTAGGAGGGATTGTGAGACCAAGGCTGTCTGAAAGGTAATTTAAAAATTTGGTGCAGGCCCAAAACATGTGACCCAGTGAGGCTGGGACTTGATTGCAGCGTTCGCAGGTTGGATCTTGCCCTGGAAACATTTTGGAGAGCTTTAGGCGAGACAGATGCTTGATATATAATTTTGAGTTGAATAATTATATGCTTTGCGCATATGGAGCTAGAGTAAATTCTCTGGATTGCTATTTTCCACTCCTTTTCTGATATATTGATTAAGAGATCTCTTTCCCAGTGTCCTCTTGGATCTTTGAAAGGGAGGGACTGTAATATGATTTTATAAATTGCAGAGATGGTGTATGAGTCCTTGAAATTGAGCAATATTTTTTCCGGCATGGACGAGGGTGCAAGATGAGGAAAATTGGGCAGGTTCTGTTTAACAAAGTTCCTAATTTGAAGATAGTGAAAGAAATGTGTAGCTGGAATGTTAAATTTGAAATGTAATTGTTCATGGGATGCAAAGATGTTGTCTATATAAAGATCTCTAAGCAAGTTAATCCCAAATTTTTTCCAGATATTAAAAACTGCATATGTTTGCGAAGGTTGAAAGAGGTGGTTCTCTTGCAGAGGTGCCACAGATAAAAGCTTCTCCATCTTAAAATGCTTTCTACATTGGTTCCATATTCTGATTGAGTGAAGCACGATTGGGTTATCAGTATATTGCCGATAACTTCCATTTATTGGGGTACAAAGCAGGGAATATAATGAAGTTCTGCAGGATTTTACTTCTATTGCAGACCAGGCTTGTGAAATTTGGCTTTTTACAGCAACTTTTTAAATAAATAAATAAATACAGGGTGTTGTACCATGTTAGCCTTTATGAATGTAGTGAGAAGTCAAGCAAAATGACACCTTTTATTAGCTAACTAAAAAGATTACAATATGCAAGCTTTCCAGGCAACTCAGGCCTTTGTCATTTTTGCTTGACTTCTCCCTACAATAAATAAATACACAAATTAATAAAAATAAATAAATAAATAAATAAAGGGCATGACTATGGCACAGTGATAGAGCTGCTGCCTCTAAGTAAGGAGACAAGGGTTCACATTCTATGTCCTCCCTGAGTGGACTCTACATGTTCTTCCCGTGTCTGTATGGGTTTCATCCATCTGTCCAAAGACCATCCAGGTTATGCGGACTGGCATTGCTAAATTGTGTGTGTGTGTGTGTGTGTTTGCCCTGCGATGGACTGGTGCCCTGTCCAGGATTTCATCCTGCCTAGCACCCTTTGCTACCTGTGATAGGCTCCAGCAGACCCCCACATCCCACTTCAGGACTACACAGATTAGAAAATGACTGATTGAGAGCAATAAATAAATATACACACTATGGTCTGAATACGCACCAAAATGACTAAAGAGCAAGAAAATTAAAAAGAAAAAACTTCTGACTTAGCAGTTCCAGCCTCAGCAAGGCATTATGCAGTTA
>JANRMT010062806.1:106447637-106499287 GCA_026402145.1 Polypterus bichir lapradei | reverse complement strand
AAGGTTGTTGAGCAACAGCTGGATATTTTTCTTGAGAAACACAGGCTTTTGGATCCTTTCCAGTTAGATTTTCGAATACATCTCTCTACAGAAGCAACAATGGAGTTTTCTAGTCTCCAACAAGCTCACATAGGTGTTGTAGCATTGCCATATAGGAGGTTTTCCTTTTGGTATAGTAGGTCCTATTTGGCGATTGCTAAATGTTAGTAACAAAATTAGCCAGCTCTGATACCTGGTTTATAAATATGGGGTCTGTGTCTTGAAACAGGTTTGCATGGATGTGGAGGGGGGCTTGTGGGAATTGTAGTATGTAGTTGTAGGCACTGTACATATAAAACCAGAAGAGGAGGATGTGGTGGGACTTTTTGACTATTCCAGTTTCCACCAACTTCATCATCAGTAGCACCCAAAAACCCTTCATGAATTTGATGTTCGTGGCAGAGGAGGTTTTTTCACGGTGATTGGATACAGGGATGGAAGTGGGTATTTTTTCCCCATTCCTGCCTGCAGTTGGTGTTTGTGAGGATTTGCGCCTCAGACAATCACACACTCTTTGAACTTTGGTGGTAGAACTGTGTTTATTATCCATTTTTCCAGGAAGCAGTTTACCAAAGGGGATTTTTCTACCACATCTTTCTTTCTATTACCTGTTGTTTGCACACCCATCACTTACAGTAAATACTTTTTCAGGACTGTACATATCGTTTGCGTGGAGTTGTTCATGCCATTTGTTTTATATATTTGTCATTAGCACATGCTTCCAACATCCTTCTCCTTCTCATTACCTTTCTTTGCTGTGTTTGTAAATCGTTACATACATATTTGGTGTTAAATATATTTGATCTTTTTTGACATCTTTCTGGTGTGTTTTGTTAATATCTGGGTTTTGGAGTAATACTGTAGGGCTTAGGTGTTGGCCTAATTGCATTCATTCATCATTTTAAAAACATGCTCATTTACTTTTGGCCATTAGTGTATAAACATTAATATTCTAATGACTCAACAGAAAGGGCTAGTAACGAGTTGGAGAAACGGTGCACCTGACTCATGTCAGAGTACTACTGAATATGTCAAATGAGGCAGCCAACCAGCAAAAAGAAGTGGACCAATCACAGTCACATAGCCAGCAAGGGGCTGGCTTGAGATGCAAAGAGGGAAGTCACAGGGGACGTCTCTCCCTGGAAGAGACATAAAAAGGAAGGTTGGACCTGTGCTGTCAAACATCTTAATGCACGACGTGATGCATGTGGCTTATTCCAGGGCCATAACACTGGAATGATTTCAGTGTACAGCATAGCTGTAGTCAAGTGTATGCAGCGGATTCAGGGACTGTGACAACGGGATGGTCTCAATTTGCAATGCAACATGGTAGCAGGACATTTACGGTGTGTTCTGGGGCCACAACACTGGACAACAAATAGGGCGCCCCCCCTTGGTCACTGATTGTGGGGAGTATAGTTAAGTGTCATTTTTCATATGCTCTGTCAGCTGCATTTGAGTAAATAGCAGAAACGCTGCATTTCTTTTTTTTTGGCCTTCCTTTATTAGACTCACTATATGGGCACCACAATATGACAAAGTAAAACTGAAAGGTACTGTAGCAGTCATTTGAAATATGAGATAGCTCTTAGGTGTGGTTTATTGAAGTTGTCTCCCTTTTTGACAGACACTATAGTCCCACTTAATGCTGCAACATTAAGCACTGTATATCCAAATAATTACAGGTAAGGCATATTTTTGTATTTTTTTTTAACATACATATCCCTAAGTACATTCTGAGAATTATATGTACCTTAATCAACTACCAAGCAGTAAAGGATGTAAAATGTTAAATAAATTATGGGGAAGATATGAGACAAGACTGCAGAGCATTCTTTGCTAGCTGGAGGGCAACTATTAGAAGCCAGTTCAGTTTTATAGGTCCATGCTATAAATTAACTATATAGCCTAATGCACTTTAATTAGAGCTGCTCTTGAGGCTGCCTCTAAGGTAGTCTTCAATCTGGTGTTAAGGTGTAGGTTTAAATGGCCAGTAATGTGGTCGAAACTATAATTAGTACTTTTAAAAGAAACTTTAAACATGACTGCACTTAAAAAAAAAAAATATAATAATAATAATCAGACACGGTCAGGACTGAGAGCTGAACTGAAATTTCTTGGTCCTGAGTATTAAATGCAATTATAGCCATTTAAAAACTAATTAAATATCATATAGAGGAAATGAAATGTTAAAATATTAAAGATGCACTAAAACTTTAACTGGGTAATAAACCTCTAATGAAAGTGCTTGTTGAGTAGGAGGAAAGTAAAAGTGAAGTCCTATGGGAATTCAGGGGGTTGCCTTGTGCTGTGATTAGAAGACCGTAATGCGGTGGCTTAAATTCTCGTTCTACTTAAGAAATGATCCAGAAATGGCTGCAAGATTTGAGAAGACAGCAGCCGATTCCCCATCCAAAATTTGATCACGTGGCAGTGAATATTAAGGCAGTTACTGTATGTCATAATTTTATAGGATTAAGCACATCAGGAAAAAGGGTACTGGTGCTGTATATAGGAAAGCTTTCAAGATCTTATCATTATGAACTGTCTTCTATTGTTGAGGTTTATGACTAATGAAACACAAATGATAACGGACAAATAAAAGAATGGCAATCTAAACCTGAAACGAACTGTTAACACAACTTTTTTGTCTTCCTTGTATTGTTACTTCCTTGTATTCTTGTATTTTGGAAAAAAAAGAACATTATTGCCCATATCTTTGATAAGTTGTTGCAATGCCAGTCAGTACTCAGTGTTACAAGCTATATAGAGCATGTCCTATGCACATATTATAAGAGGAAAAGAACGGTAAGTCATGATGAAACATAACGATGTGTGATTTTTGTTTTTATAGTATAAAAGAGGACAAGACAAAAGACAAAGAGTTGGGGTGACCACGTGTCCCTGTATTTTATCAAGGCAAATAATTAAAGCTTTTTGGCAAATGAATATCTCTAAGGGGACGAGTCTCCGCATTGACTGGCTAAGATGGCAACGCTTCCTGTTAAGTACCAGCCAGGCAGGAAGAGGTGGGTCCAAGGGGACAGATACTGGAAGTGACATCAGAGATGGTCAGGTTGTCAATCATCTGGGGCCTCATGTATAAACGTACGTTTTGTGCGTATGCACAAAAATGTTGTGTAAGCCCGTTTCCACATTCAAATCGCGATGTATAAAACCTAAAGTTGGTGTACAGCCACACACGTTTTCACGGTAGCTCCAACCCTGGCGTATGCAAGCTCTCCGCTCGGTTTTGTACACTGGCGACACCCAACGTCAAAGCAGTGCTACCATTCCAGTGTGGTTTCCCTTTCTTTTTCAGATCTACATCCCTGACGCAGCTTTATAAATACACTGAAATTAACTGCATATTGTTCATTAGTTTAAGGCCTCTGATTGTAATTAACCTGTAACAATATAATGGCCCACAGAATGGTCAAACTATTCCAAATACCATAGCTGCTTTAGCGTTGTTACTCTCACTGTACCTTCTTCTACTTTCAGCTGCTCCCATTAGAGGTTGCCACAGCAGATCATATTTTTAATATTACTCTCATTGCACCACTCTGAGCAGCTGATCGGAAAGAGAATTATCGGTATACAGCATCAAGCACATACTGCCTCAGCCATGCGCTATTTGAACTGCTCTCTTCTGACAACCGCTTCAGAGCCTTTCCTGTACGGACCTCACAGTTCAGAAACAGTTTCATCCCAAGAACTATAAACGCACTCAATCAGTCCATCAAGTGCTCCTTGTAGAACTGTTTGTACTTATTAATACAATCACTTCACTGTAAACTTGCGATAGTTATAATATTGCACAACCTGCACCACTTTAAAGCACATATTAATATATGAAGGCTATCATTTTTAAGATGAAATGCAGCAAAATATGTTTATTACATTATACAGATAAAATGTTAACATCATTTAAATAATCTATATTGTTAATAATTAAACATGTGAGGACACGGTGTTGCAGCGCTAGCGACGAGCTGGTGCCCCGATTATTCCTGTCTAGCTTTGTATTCTTGCTTAGGCTGGTGCGACACTGGAAAGATAGATGGATAGAAGAATTAAACATATACTAGGGAGATATTTCAATGTTACTTAAAAGTTTTGAAGAATCAGCATTCTAAGTTTACAGATGGCTTGACATTTATTACAGAGCTGATTGTGTGGCGATTGGTAACTTGGAGAAAGAAAAGGAAGGACAGGAATTGGGGGTTAGTATGTTTGTGGGAGACAGTACTGCTGCAATAAATTATTTCATCGAAGGTCGAGCACGATGCAGCAAGCATCTTGCATGAGGCAGGAACAATCTCTGGACAGGGCGCCAGCTTGTCACTATCACTGTGCCACAGTGTTCTCATGTTTAAAAACATGCTTTAATTACTATCACCATGAAAATGATATCAAGTATACATCTCAGTATTTAAATTGTTCAGAGAGCTGTAATATCACGAATATAATGGATTCTGTGTCCTGTCGGAGGAAGAGAAAGCCCGGAAGCACGTAGTGATTCACACACACAGAGCACATAGAAGATCAAATACAAAACAAAGCATTTAACATGCTACTTTAGTTATGATGGGATTTGAGAAACTAGTAAATTAAACGATTGTAAGATTGTTTATGATGATCTACTTTAACGACAAAATAAACTATGTGATTAAAGTGGAAATTTTGAGATTAAAGTTGACATTTTGTGCTTTTTTTCCCCCCATGTGCCTATTTTTTTTTCTCTGTACCCTAATAAGCTTTCATATGATGGTGGGCTATGACTCGCCTTTTCTGACAACTTTTTTTATTTTGGGCACTGTGCGACTTTGTGAACTTGAGCTTTCGAGTTTCTCAACACGCTATGTCAGTCTATCAACTTCCTTTTGTTGTTTATACCACTGCTTAAACCAACAAATAGTACGTTTTTCCTTGCCTCCACTTGGTATTTTCTGAAATTCTATTTTCCCTTGTGCTTTTGCCATTCTCTTTTCACAGAAGGCTGATCTTAAGAGCTATTTATATTGTTTTGCATATTCAAAGAGGCATATTTCTGGGAGGAGTTTGGGTGGGGCAAGAGGCACATGCACGTTCGTTACTTTTCACACTGACCAGGATTTATGTAGCGGAAGAACGTGGAAGTTGGCGTTCGCACAGATTTATGCATCTGGATTATTTTGTGCGTAAGCACATTTCCGCTTTTGTCCATATGCCATGTTATAGTGTAAATTCTACATACTCCATTATGCATGAGGCCCATGATCTGCAGAGGGAAGAAGAGAAGAGGTGTTAGTATATTCTGACATCTTGTGGATTGGAATTGAATTAGCACCACCAGAACCTTTAAGTCAGGGGTGTCCAACTCTGGTCCTGGTGGGCCGCAGTGGCTGCAGGTTTTCATTTTAACCCTTTTCCTAATTAGTGAGCAGTTTTCACTGCTAATTAACTTCTTTTCCCTTCATTTTAACAGCCCTGTTTTTAAGGATTCAATTTCAATTCAATGAATTGATCTGTTTCTTCATAAAATGAGATGTGAAACAAGCCAACAGATGACCAACAAAATGGGAATGTCAAACACCTGCCAATTTCACTCCAACCAGTTTTGTGATGAGAAGCCAGTTCTTGCTGTTAATTAAAGCCATTATTGTATTTCATCACTTGTTGTTGCTCTCGTTCTGTTGATTTTCTGTTTTTTCTAAGACCACCGTCAAGATGTTTTGGTGACCTGAGCAGACCAGCAAGACCGAGACCTTCACCTTTCTTTATTTTCAGGTGAGCTGGTCATGCGGCAGCTGGTTTTGTGTCTCATTATTGTTTGGCTGTAGTCCACTAGGGCAGGAGTTGGACACCCCTGCTTTAAGCTGTCCGCAAAGTGCATATGTGTGACAACAGCCCATACCTAGTCACACTTGTTCAGTGGATGGATTAAAAGATGGTGTGTTTGAGTGAGTAAAGTAATATATTTCTTGATGCTTCACAGATTTGCTTTGTTGGCAGGCTCTCCTCTCTTGCTTTTGGGTGGGAGTTGAATTTTGTATTTTGTTAAGTTTGATTTGATTGTGTGGAAAAATCAGCCCCAGACACATACAGGTACAGAGACACAAGTGCAAATTCCACCCTTTTCTTCTTTTCAGCATACAGTGCACAAATCATCAACAATTACCACTACGCCTTAGATTCTGTTTCTTCTTTCTCCCTTTTTTTCTTTATCACCTACACTCCTCCACGCAAGCTCTGTCCTCCACCTCCCGACTCCGACTCCGGCTCTCGGAATGGAGGGAGGCGGCCTTTTTTATAGTGCACCAGGTGCACTCTGATCTTCTTCCGGCAGCACTCCCAAGTGTGACAGAAGTGCTGTAAGGGTCCCTGGATCCTCTTCCGGTAGCATTCTCAGTGTGGCAGAAGTGATGCAGTCCATGGCTCCAGGACTGTCCAGGTGTCCCCAGGGAGGCTGCCCTCTCACATCCCAGGGGAGGTATTGTGGTGGCTATGTCCTCTCCCTAGCTCTTTCCATCATTGAGGCAAGGGTCCCAACCGTCCGCCACAATTATTGTTTCCATTTAATTAAAATTAATAAAATACAAAAAGTAATAACTCTTATGTTTCTTGTTGGCAGGTATGTATTCAAACACATTTTATGAAGAGGCTCTTCTAATTTTTGTAGAGTGGTGGCTCTGAGGGTAGGGATCTGCACTGGCACTCAGAAGGTTGCCGGTTCGAATCCCGTAAATACCAAAAGTGACTCTGCTCTGTTGGGCCCTTGAGCAAGTCCCTTAACCTGCAATTGCTGAGCGCTTTGAGTAGTGAGAAAAGCGCTATATAAATGCAAAGAATTATTGTTAAAGAATTATTATTTGCTGCGGTGGGTTGGCACCCTGCCCGGGAGTGGTTCCTGCCTTGTGCCCTGTGTTGGCTGGAATTGGCTCCAGCAGACCCACGTAACCCTGTGTTCAGATTCAGCGGGTTGGAAAATGGATGGATGGAATTATTTGAGGCCAATACAGAGTCGTGATTTATAGCAATTTCAAATGAATGAAGTACCTTTGAATAATCTTTAATATATTACCAAATATCTTTACTGGTGTTTTGTCCTGTAAAACTGAGCCCTAAAATGAATCATTCCAAAGCACAGCACAACCAACATCCAGGCCTCCCCTACTGCAGATGCTTTCCACGGTCCATGCTGGTGAGTATAGTTGGACATGTTACTGTTGTGAACATTGCAATGGAAGAGACAGATATGGTGCATACAGTGGTGTGTGCCTTCATGTCCAATCATTGTATTGACCAAAGGTGGACTCCAAACAAGATGTGGAAACATCTCAATGATGATCAATAGTGTAGGATACACCTGACCGAGCTTTCAAGTGTCATAACAAATACATAACAAGGTCTGAATACTTGTGCAATTTTAATAAATTTGCAGATTTTCATTGTGTCAGTCTGAGTTTCTGAGTGTGGCGTTGTTTCTTGCTCTAATACGAGGGATATCCAGAAAAAAAGGTTACAACAGCTGTTAAAAATCGAAAAATGAATATATTTCAACCAAATTTACAGAGTATGTTCCAAAATATGTGTTTATTTTTCAACATAATCGCCGTCAACTTCGATGCACTTCTTCAGCCTTTTTTTATACCCTCGTCGAATACGCTCCACTCCACCTCCGAAAGCCACTTCTCCACTGTCTCCTTCACCTCCTCATTGTTGGAAAAACGTTTCCCACCCAAGAATTCTTTCACAATTCTTCCACAAGCTGACAATGGATCTCGGCCACGGATTCGCAACGCAAAGTGAGGAACTTGATGACCGAACGAATCTCGCATCGGGGGTAGGTGGAGCAAACGGCCTCAGCAGAGGTTGACGAACTCGCTTGCTGTGATGACATTTCACAACTGACTGACGCGGTCCCGGGATTATTTTGACCGTTAGGACCCCCCTACACGCAGGTATGCCAACCTTCGAAAAAAAAAAAATCTTTTTTTCTGGATATCCCTCGTAACAAGCCGTACTCCTTACAAGATATACCTTTTTTCCCACACAATGAAATAACCAGCAAATTGTAGACAGGAATGCAAAATCAAACATGGATATAATGTAAATAGATAAGAAACAAATATTCAATAACGTAGATATGTGCGTGCAAAATAATACTATCCCAGTGACACCAGTGACTAATTACTATGTAAAACATGAATATACCAATATTTACAAAAAACCCTCCCTTGCCCCTAAACAATTAATAGAAACATGGAACACAAATACAAACACAGATTAGTTAAACACAGCGATTGAAATGTGGTGAAAATGAGTTCAAAATAAAGTCCAGCAGTATAGATACTGGCTGTAGTGATATTGTGGGCCTTCCCGAAAACAAAACAACCTCACCATGAAAAGTCCTGGCAATGGCTGGTATGAATCTGAACCCCGGGGTTTCTTGGCTCTGTCTGTCGTGATGTTGAATCGGAGATTGTAAAAGCAAGCAGTGGAATGATGTAATAAACGGCAGTGATGAGTTTGTAAATGAATGGGTAAATTGTCTCCTCTCGATTTCTCTCCTCTCTCTTTCTCCTTTCCCCCTCGCCTTCGCTCCTCTTTTTAAAATACAAAATGTCCCGGATGTATCTGGTGAGTTTAACAGGTGATTTCCGTCTCGGGGCTGTGGTCTCTCTCCATCATCCTTCCCCTCTTCACTTACGGGGACAACATTTAAGGCCGAACATATAATGGACAGTAAATGGGACGATGAAAAAATAAAAGCACTCAGCACAGACAAAAAACAAATATTATTATGTAGCCCTGCTACAGCGTGATGTGGGGAAACAATAAATTTAAATGATTTTAACACATGGCCGCCATGTAACAAAATGTGAAAAAAGTGAAGGGGTCTGAATGATTTCTAAAACCACTGTACATTTATTATGTTTCTGTTATGAAGCTCTGGACCTCCCTATTCCCTCATTTCTAATTCCTGTGTAAACAGCACTGAATATAAATGTATTAACTTGACTGGTAGAATTTTCATTAGCAGTAACTTATTGTTTAAATTAATTACTTATGAAAACTTGCCTCCTGAATAACCAGTATGACAAAACACCCACATATGACTATTTGGCTCATCTTGATGTCTTGTTATACAAAACATCAAGCTTTTTTTTTAGGTTCCCCCTATTTTTGGCCCTCTAGATCAAAAATAAAAAAAATCCTAGTTTTTAGGTCATTTCTGTTCAATTTTTTTGTGCAGGAAATTACACCCTTATGATAAAGAGTAAACCAATAGGGGTCTTCAGTAAAAATAATCAGAATGATTTGAAGTTCTGCATGCCACATCAACTGACCCCAGGGGTTCATCCATAATGAAATATGAGGGTTCAAAGTTAGTCCTTTTCACAAGATGTAAAATAAAATGGGGATTGGTAATATAGGCACACAGAGTGTCATTTTATGCTATTTTGAGGATGTTGATCACAAATTTGCTCATTTTTGATATTTGATTTTTTACCGGTGGTCCTTAGTCCTATAAGAGCCTTTCCCAGAAGGCTAAAAATGACAAATTTAAAATATAAGCATGTGGGGTATCGTTTTAGACTATTTCAAAATCAGTGATTACAAATATGGTGTTATTTTTGATTTTTCATCCTTTATTAGGTCTCTAGCTCTCTATAAAACCTCTATCAGAGAGTGAAAAATGTCAAATTTCTATTACATTTGGGGATGTTTAGACTTTAACATTTTAAATGAAAGCTCACATTTTCTATTTTAAATATCTGCCACAACTAATCTCATTTATTATGTGCTTCTACCTCATGAAGTAACTCATTGCATTTTCCATGATCACCCCAAATTAGGGCAACTGACACTAATTCAGACTTTTACCTTGTTTTAGTTATATAATCTAGACAAGAAAGTGTCTTTGATGAGCTGGTCAGAAATTCTTATCAATCTGCCACTGTTCTGTGATGCCTGTCTCAGATAAAGCTCTCATATTGATTAACCTCATACGTATATTTTCCACTTCTTTATGAAAGGTGAAATGCTTCCACAAAGTAGAAACAATGTAGTGTTCTCTCATTCATCCAACTGAACTTTTTAAATTCAAATTAATAATTAAAATTAATTTTGTGAAGGAAAACTGGAGAAATCCAACATTGAATTCATGTTTTCTTACCAGAGACATCAAAACGGTAAGGATTTAAGTTTTTATTTTGTATATCCATCATAAGTATTTAATTAAAGAGACCTGAATTGCATTTTGTTAATTTGTGCCAAGCCAGAATATAATATACAGCTTTTATTCTGTGGTAAAAATTACAGCTCACATAGGTACATTTTAATTTCAAAGTAAATGTAGAAATTGAATAGTGTATTATGTTTAATTGAAAGTAGGTCAAAAAAACATAGAGTATCAGTGAGCTATTGTTTTGGAACTTTTTTTTTTTTATTTTGAGTTGTGGGAATCTCTGTGCCTGTTTGAGACGAACAAGGGGAAGTCAGGCTGTTAATGGACAGGGGTCAACTAGCAGTGGCAAAACAAACTGGCAGTGGGGATGTAATAAGCATAATATAAGTATTCAATATACTGTATACTCATGAAGTACTAATCAAGTATAATTAGAACATTCGAAAAATTGTGACAAGAATAGGTCATTTAGCTAAAAAAGCTTTTTGGGAAATGCAACTCTGACCTGCTAGGGTTTTTCTCTGGCATTTTGATCTTTTTTTTTTTAATCTCATGATAAGGACATCGTGCATACTATGACACTTGTAAGAGCCAATGTTAGAATGTTTCACGTTGCACGAGTGTTTGCCTAATTTGTTTAGAATGAGAGTTTCTCATAACTTACTGTATATACTCATGTATAAGTCAGAAAATCGATCATAAATCAAATCAAAATGTATTTATAAAGCATAATTCTAAAACACCATAGGTGTAAACCAATGTACTGTACAATAAAATAAAAAAAATCAATAATAAATCAGTAAATAAACAAAGGACAAAAATGACATAAATACTAAAACAAATATGTTAAAAGAACAAATTAGAAGATCAACAATTTACAGAAAAACAATGGATATGAAAAATTAATAAATTATTAAAATTGATACCAGAGTTACTCATATACAGTTTAAACCAATTGAAAACAAGTGTATTTTAAGTCTTGATTTAAACATTTGAGTTGAAGAAGCTAACCTAATTTCAATTGGCAGAGCATTCCATCACCCCTTGTTTTCATCTTAGACTTTGGCAAAACCAACAATTGCTGTTGAAAGCAATGTAAAAATATGTACACGGAGCCAGCAGTTCGGCCATATAGGATGGGGCAGCACCATTTAGCGACTTATAAACCAAAAGTAAAATTTAAAATCAGACCCCAACTTATAAACCTTATTAACTTATTAACCTGTTCAAAAATGTAACACCTATTTTTTTTTTTTTTTTTTTACATCTTGCCACCTCCAATCTTGTATCAGTTTCTCATATGCATCAAATTTTGTTTCAGCAGCGCAGTTATCAGTTTCTTTTGCTACTTTAACGACATTTAATTTAAAACTAGCTTCATATTTTCTTCTGATCGAACGCTCCATCGTAGATAAGGGATGCTCTTACGATAAAGGTGTATGAGGGTGTGAGATACAAATAAAACAAATCTGTGCAAACTTTGCTTCGAAACAGTTTGGATATTACCGTGTAGTTACATAGGCACAATACAAAGAAAAAAAGGGCAGTGTACTCTGTGGTTACTCTCTCAGGTGGGTGTTAGCATATCATGATCTCTTGGACCAATAGCATGAGTTTTCCACATTCGACTTATACGATCGACATTATAAAATACCAGAAATCATACGATAAAATCAAGCCCTGACTTTTCCACAGGAGAACTTATCCACGAGTATATACGGTACATAATGGATGATTCTGTGTGACCCCTAAAGTTCACTTTTAATGGAACTTCCATAATGCTCAGCTTTATATCCAATAATAGATATTTAGTCAGTCTTTAGTTAGCTAGGCAGAGTGGTGGCAATGAGGCTAGGGATCTGCACTAGCAATCTGAAGGTTGCCGGTTTGTATCCTGTAAATGCCAAAAGGGACTCTGCTCTGTTGGGCCCTTGAGCAAGGCCCTTCACCTGTAATTGCACCATCCTGGGTATGACGTTAATCTGCATCCATCCCTGCATGTAGGCCCTCCAACCTGCAGGGAAAAACTTGGGGGTTGTTGGCAGAACTGGCACTATAGCCACCATAAAAAAAAAAAACCTCACACAGTTCCATTCCATCTGAACTAGTGTGGTGCTGAGGTGTCACCCGTTGCAAGGCTGCACTCAGGTCCTAATCTGGATCCTGAGTCGGTTTGTCGTGTGGTGGGTGTGGCAATGCACTGTATCAGTGCGTGCTCCTAACCTCTCTCTTTAGTTAGCTAGAAGCAGAACTGTATAATTGGCCTTGTCTTTATTGGGGTAATGACAGAAAATGGTTTTCTGAATGTTCATGTATCACGTTTGCAAGTCTGTTATATTAGAAAACCAAACATCTTGCATCACATCGTTTCTTTTGTTTTATGAATCGTTCTCTTTATTTTTTTGTCAGCTGTTTTAATTTGAATTTTTTAATAAAACTTTTATACAATACACTTGAACTGTCAAATTATTTGTATATATGTCAACGAGTCACACTCATTGCCCATTAGAAAGAAGATGCTGCGGAAGGTTTGGAAACCAGACGACTGCATCTACAACATATTCAAAAAGAAGGTGGAGCCTCTTTAGGTAATTAGAAGAAGATACTTGTAATTAATTAAATTAATAATGTATTTTCATGCTATTAGGCATTTTTTAATGTAACAGATATTTTTAAACTGTTGAATTTCTGTTTCATGCACCTGAAAACTTAGAGACGGGGTGTGAAGCACAAACATCCATGTGAGGCTCAGAGTGAAGCCGCTACCCCTCTGCATCAGGAGGAGCCAATTAAGGTGGTTTGAGTATCTGATATGGGTGCCTCCCTGTGGAGGTTCTACCAGCACAACCAGCTGGGAGGAGACCCCAGAGAAGACCCAGGGCTCACTGGTAGAATTATACGTATCTCCCACATGGCCTAGTATCGCCTTGAGATCCTACAGTATGAGTTGGCAGATATGGCTGGGGAAAAGGAATGTGTGGACTTCACTGCTGAGATTGTTGGCCTCACAACACGGTGTCGGATAAGCAGTGGAAAAATGAATGAATGAATGAGTCTGAAAAGTCCTTCCAAGACTCAAAAGGTATTTGTGCAATACAAACTCAGAATGATGTTTTTTCTGTTAAAAAGTGAACTTAAATAGAAATGTTTAACCTCGGAAGACAATGCAGAAAAGTAAGATTAGAAATGTTTTTTGCTCAAGCATTTGACTCCAAAATCACACAGAAGAGAAAACGACAAGTTCATAATTGTGGTGTCGTCATACAACCTCGCCATTCAAAAGGGTGAATTAATGACAACACTGATGATAATTGGGGAAAAAAAAATCAATGGCTTTTGTTTCTCATTAATCAATAACATTTAAAAACATTTCTAAAGTCATTTCAATGATTTTTGGTACGCATTCTACAATCCATTAAGGGAGGGAAAAAAAGCCTTGGTAGAATATATGGATTTCTTTGTTAATTTCTTTAATTTAGGGCATCAAAGAATTGAATCCGTTTTCAACTTCACAGAATGTCTTTCTTATGAACTTAATTAGCTTAACAGCTCTTAAGATAATATTGTCTCTTGTTCACACCTTCCTTTTCAGTCACGTTTTGTGTAAATGGAGATTAAAGTAAAAAATCCTTTTATTCCATACCCGGCTTGAAAGCACCATTTAAAGCCTTTCAGTATTGATCCATTTCAAAAATATAATTATACGGTTTTAACATACTAATTTAAAGTGTGTTTCTTATTTTTGCAGAAATGAGAGATTGCCCAGCTAAGATAAATGTTTAGAGGAAGGTAGGTGATTTATTTGTCTTTAAGTAAGTTAAATAGTTCTTGAACAAATCATTTTAGATTTTCTTCCTGTTCTTCTGTCAAGCCGTTAAACATTATTCGTCATAGCCATCACCAGACCTTAAGCCATTCACAAATAGTCATCAATAACATGTAAACAATGAAGACTTTCTGAATTAAACAATCTAAAAGTTCTTACATTTTAATTGATTCTTAAAATCACTTGTTGTACTCATCTACGCTACCAGAGACTTAGCTTTTTTGGTTTTTTTTTTTTGGGTTGTGAGCATTGCATTGCTAACGACCCTTTTTTTGATTTAAAGTGACATTTCTTGTTTTGAGGCCAACCTAAGACAAGCTGATAAAGGCAACCACCCATATCCTTGAAAATTCCCTTGATATCTGAGTATTAATGACACTTAATTTAAATTGGAAATTTACAGAATGACTGTTATGCTGTTACCCATTTTTATTTGCGTATAATGATCAAAGCACCTGTTTCAATAGCCATGTCTGTCTACATGAGACAACTCTGCCCTCTGTGGACCAATTTTGATGAAATGTGGCACAATTTTTCCTTAAGGAAATTTGTCAACACCGTTCAATTTTCGTTGAGATATCTCGAACAGATCGTGCTGTATGAAGTATGGAAATTTCCAAGTGTCCTATTGAAAAGGATTGGTGAGTCTGCAAAGTCATCCATCTTAAAATGTAATAACATTCTGTGTGACTTCAACTACAAATTTTTTATGGTTTCATTTTTGCCTTGAGTGCGGTTGCTTGAACTTGTATGTAATTGGTATATTTTCCTCATTTACTTGTCTGACGGTTTCTCAGGATAATCTGTGCAAGTGAGGCAGAGACTGGGAAAAGCATGCGCAACCGACTCACAGAGCCACCTCATCCTTCTTTAGGTAAGTTAACCATAGAAGTACAAAAAAACAAAAAGTAATTTCCCTAAAAATAAATAGAAGGGGAAAACAGTTATAAAAACATGCAAGACTAAATTGATCGAAGTGATATTATCTACAGATTATTATTGTGAAAAACTGATATAATTAACTTAGCTAAATTGTCTTTGAACTAATTAATTACACGGAAAAGTTGCAGATTCCTTAACTGATAGAAACACAGGACGGATTTAACAATTGAACTACAGTTGATCTGTCACCAGAAGATTGGAGTAGCTGGGCATGCAATAAGGACCACAATGACCGCTATTAGCAAGGACATGGCAGGATTCCAATTTGCGTAATTCTGATTACAAACTGCACGGCATACAACAAACTGACTGTGTGTCTGTACCCTAATACCTGTTTTTGCTTTTGTGCATCTTTACACTGGAATTAAAAATTTTAAAATAATTGTCACCTTTCGTAATTCTGTTATACTATAAATCAGTTCTTTTCCAAGTTATTAGACAGTATATAATTTTAACAAATGACTGTCACTAACATTAATAGCTAGATGGTCAACTTATTTCAGCTACTTTTCTCTTTTCACGTAGTAATTTTTTGAGCAATTTTATGCTAGTGTGAATACTGCTTATACAGTATGAATGCATACATTAAAGATTCGTAGGCGTAGTGCAATGCGGAGGTGGATGAAGTGCTGGTGCGAGGTTATTTTGTGCCCTAGGCCAAGCTTATTAGTGCACCAACTGAGTGTTTGGTTCCTAACTCATGTGGTTGGATCCCACCCACACCACCATGATCTGTACCGTAGATGAATGCTTAATTCTCCTTAATGGTGTCCCCGTCTTTGGGGTGGATGGATAAAGTAAAGGAAAATCTGTGGGAAAGGGGTCTGACTGGTGAGGAAGTGCTGGACCGAACTGTTTGGAGAAGGCTGATCATACACATCGACCCCACATAGAAGAAGGAGAAGGAATACACTGCATGCTTACAACATTCAAAGAAAAAAATGTACAATCACAAATGGTCACAGAAATTGTGTAATGCCCCAATTAATGCTGCAATAATAATCACATTTTTAAAAATGATTCTACTTCTTTTTGTTATTTACAGTCCTCAATAGAGCACTAGAAGGTAACGTGTGCAGTTAAACAGATTCAGACCTACACGTATGTTTGATTTTTGATGTATCTTTTTATCTTCATTGCCTTTATTATTATTGTGATGGCCTTGTGGTACCTAAGATGAATGACTAAGATTGAAAATTGTGATCCACTGTATATTCATCAAATTATGGTAATGTAATCATTCATGCTAACAAGTACATTATTTTTCTAACTTGCATACTGTACATGTATATAAAAGAACAACAGAGTGTTTAATGCATCAATACATTCATTGATATATTTATACAATGTGAGACGTGGGTGATTTGTCTTCTCTGTTAAGGAGAACAGTTATTGAGAAGTCATTAAATGTCTACCAGTGAAGCTTTTTATTTCTTTAGAAATTACATTTTGCAATGTATTTTCATTCCAATGCATTTGTTTCCCAAACTATGCTATAGCTGGCTGCTTTCTGCTCTTCTCTAAAGGTAGTTTAGCTTGACAGAGCCATTTGTTGTTACCATTTTATGCAGTTTGCACGACCAAAATCTTTTATCTACTTTGTGCACCTTCCCATCAACAGAATCCTGCTTTTTATTCCAAGACTTGGCTTATATGGATGGTTGCCAAATCCTAGACATAATTACCACGTCTAAAGATAACAAGGAGGAAGTACAGGCATGCTCCAAATGAGGAGGAAATTAGGGGGGAAACCAAGATATTTCATGGTAGTCACAAATAACTTCTGCTCCACTAAAATACGAGTAAATTGCGGGAATCAAATTTTATGACAGCTAAATTGACTCATTACTTTAGTAAGTACAATCCATCCATCTGTCCATTCCTCAAAGTGTATTTAGAAAGTATTCAGAGCCCTTCATTTTTTCTATTTTGCAGCCTTGTTCTGTAATTACATTTTTCCATACATCAACCAACACTCAATATGCCAGAATGACGAATGTGAAAACTGGATTATAGAAATTTTTGCACATTTATTTAAATCCCTTGAAGATCAGTAATGATTCTTTCAGAGGTTCACCTACAGAAACCTTGTTACCGCTTTTACTCCCCTGTAGTCAGGTTCGATCATCTAGGTGCTCTGCCAGAGGCTGCTACAGACCACAAAGGCATCCATCTGAGAACTTCACTAAACCATCTGATCAGACGGTGTGTACAAAAAGCAAGGACTTGATCAGTTCAAGCTCATGATCTGAACTTGCTGGGGAACAATCACATGGTCCAGTCCCGAACACAAATGGGGTTCAACAGGTTACCCATGCCTCCCAAGCACTGGGTGGACACATGCTGATCCATAACATGTGTATCACATTTGCAGCCCCAGACATGCAAGAGCATCACAGACCTGTTATTGCCCAATCTCTCACATCGCTAAAGCATGATAGGATTCTCAGAATTATTTTGTTGCACATGGCCTTGAATACAACCACTTGATGTCTGTCTCTGATGCATTGTAAGGCCTCCAGCAAGGTCCTTATCAGTCAAAAGGTACAATTAGACTGTGGGTGTCATGAAGTGGGCGTCACTAATAAATGATAGACTTCTTGGAATTTTTTTTTTTTTTTTTGGTGCACATGGCTGCTGTCACACATGTGCACATAGGAGGCAGCTAAAAGGACCAAAAGAAGGTAATTCCATGCCAGACCAGGGAGAGGTGGGGTGTAGTAAACCTTTCTCTTTTATCCCTGTAGACCAGACACATGAAATTCTGCCTGATTCCAACAACGTCACTTCCAGTTCCTGCTTCAAATGACATCACTTCTGCCGACCAGCCATAAAAGAAACTCAATCACCTCTTTGTCGTCAGTTCTGTTGTGCACGCAATCTGTACACTACTGTACAACCAAAAACTCATTTTGCAGCCTGAATCCAGTATATAGGTGGCTGCCCCAAACCTCTTTTGGTATTAAGGTCTATTTATTTCACACTGCGAATACATCCAATTGATGTCTGTCTCCAACATATCCTGAGGCCTCCAGCAAGATTCTTATTTGTGAAAAGGCACAATTAGACTATGGGTGTCATGAAATGTGTTTCACCTTTTATAATAACAGATAAGTGAATGTGCGGAATAGAATCCACGAATAGCGAGGCTTTACTGTACATGAAGTGCTCTTTGTTCAATTTGCTACTTCACCATTACCACTTGAATTTAAGCAGGATCCCTGACTGGAGCTTCAACACTTTGAAGTGTTCTTCTCATTTGACTTTTATGTCAAAGTTATCAGAAAAAACAGTTTCCCTAATTGTAATATAAACTGCTCAAAAATATTAAAGGAACACTTTGAAAACACATCAGAGCTCAATGGGAAAAAAAAATCCTGCTGGATATCTGTACTGATATTGACTGGTAATGTGTTAGGAACAAAAGGATGCCACATTGTTTAATGGAAATGAAAATTATCAACCTACAATGGGCTGAATTCAAAGACACCCCTAAAATCAAAGTGGAAAAAAGGATGCGGCAGGCTAGTCCATTTTGCCAAAATTTCATTGCAGCAACTCCAAATCGTACGCAGTAGTTTGTATAGCCCCCACGTGCATGTATGCATGTCTGACAACGTTGGGGGGGGGGGGGGGGGGGCATGCTTCTAATGAGACGATGGGTGGTTTCCTGGGGGATCTCCACCCAGATCTGGAACAGGGCATCAATGAGCTCTTGGACAGTCTGAGGTGCAACCTGGCGGCATCGGATGAACCGAAACATAATGTCCCACCCAGAGGTGTTCTATTGGATTGAGGTAAGGCGAGTGAGTGTGGGGGCCAGTCAATGGTATCAATTCCTTCATCCTCCAGGAACTGCCTGCATACTCTCATCACATAAGGCCAGGCATTGTCATGCACCAGAAGGAACCCAGGACCCACTGTACCAGCATAGGGTCCGGTGATGGGTCCAAGGATTTCATCCTGATACCTAATGGAAGTCAAAGTGCAGTAGTCTAGCCAGTAGAGGTCTGTGTGTCCCTCCGTGGATATGCATCCCCAGGCCATCACTGACCAACCACCAAACCGGTCATGCTGAATGATGTTAGAGGCAGCATAAAGTTCTCCATCAGACGTTTTCACGTCTGTCACATGTGCTCAGGGTCAACCTGCTCTCATCTGTGAAAAGCACAGAGTGCCAGTGGTGGATCTGCCAATTCTGGTATTCTATTGCAAATGCCAATCAAGCTCCATGGTGCCGGGCAGTGAGCACAGGGCCCACTAGAGCACGTTGGGCACTCAGGCCACCCTCATGAAATCTGTTTCTGATTGTTTGGTCTGAGACATTCACCAGTGGCCTCCTGGGGGTCATTTTGTTCCTCCTTGCCCAAAGGAGCAGATACCGGTCAGTCCTCCTGATGGGTTAAGGACCTTCTACAGCCCTGTCCAGCTCTCCTACAGTAACTGCCTGTCTCCTGGAATCTCCTTCATGCCCTTGAGACTGTGCTGGGAGACCCAGCAAACCTTCTGTCAATGGCACATAATGATGTGCTATCCTGGAGAAGTTGGACTACCTGTGCCATCTCTGTAGGGTCCAGGTATAACCTCATGCTGCCAGTAGTGACACTGATCATACCCAAATGCAAAACTAGTGAAAAAACAGATGAGGAGGGAAAAATGTTAGTGGCCTCCACCTGTTAACCCATTCCTGTTTTGGGGGTGTCTCATTGTTGCCCCTCTAGTGCACATGTTGTTCATTTCATTAACACCAAAGCAGCTGAAATTGATGAACAACCTCCTCTGCTACCTAACTGACCAGATCAACAGCCCAGAAGTTTCATTGACTTGACGCTATACTCCTTTAATTTTTTTGAACAGTATATTTTGTAAAAATACAAAATGTGTGAGATTAAAACAAGACCAGAAGATGGTCGGTCAAAGAACAAAACATTTAACTACCAACAACTCAATGTTCGGAGAGCAACATGTGTGGATTGTTTTTGAGTCAACACACCATCTGTTGTTTGTGTAGACGATCATACCTCCGTGTTTTGCCGCTAAGACTGCTGCTCCTGTCTGCCCGGTGGATAGTTAGCCCCGCTAGGCTAATAGCAGTGTCGATTGTGGAGTTGGTGAGCCCGTACTCCTTAAAGATAAAAGCACAGCAATCCTTAATCTCCCGCTTCGATGTTAAATCCAGCCGAATATAGTCCAGTTTATTCTCCAGTGAGCGGATATTTCCGACCAAGATCGATGGTAATGGCGTTCTGCATGGATTAGCTTTAGCCTTAGCGCTCAGCCCACCGCGGAAACCTCGCTTTTGTTTACGCATGCACCGCCGCCATCTTGTTATCAGGGAACGGGTAGCACTGGTAGATGATTTCGGTGCTGAGCAGGCCTCACCGCTCGTCTGTAGCAGTCCGAGTTCTTTCAGCAGATCCGTGATGTTTGGATTTACTAGTCCTTTATCCTGTTCCGTACCCAGTGACAGAAGGTTTAGACGAGTGTATGTCTGGATTTCCATGTTGAGTGACATTAAATCACTATAGAGAACGTGTTTTTATCATAAGCCCGTGCAGCCGCAGCCTGCGTGGTGCCGCCTTTCATAGGTGGTGATATACAGTATGTTGTCACTTATATGTTGTCACTTCCGCAATTTCATCAGAATGATAGTCACATGGCACCTCACTTTGTCAAAATAATTTAAAAAAAAAAAATAGATCACAAGACAAACGTGAAATACAAAACAATATATGTTGTCACATGCATGTAAGTATCCAGCTGACTCTGCTAAGGTAAGGAATACCGACTCGGCATCTGAGGATACCCTGCTATCTAACAGCTTCTTTTTTTTTCATCTGCAGCCCACAGATTTCAGATCCAGTTCGGCTCTGGAGGTCCCACCTCTTCTGCTTCAAGGACTACTAAAAACCTAAACCGTCAGAAGACAGCATTCAATTCCAGACAGGATTCTAAAGACCCATGAGCTCCTCAAATTCAAAAAGATACCTGGAGAATGAGGCATTGCAAGGACGATTATTTCATTCTTTTGAGTTTTCTTCACTTTATTTTGCAAGAATTAAAAAGGGTCACGGCTAGTCCCCATCCCTTTATCTTCTCCCTCCTATTCTTTCATATATTACAATGTTTTATTACATATTTAAATGTATCTTTAGGCACGTTGGACATCCTCGTCTTACATAATGAACTTTGATTTAACATCCATTCATTTTAGAAATTCATTTTCCAGTATGGGGTCATGGGAAGCAACGGCCTTTCCTGGCAGCACTTGCCATAAGGCAGATACCAATCCAGAGCAGCTGTCCAGTTCATGGCCTGGCACACTTATCACATCCATGCATTCTCTCATACTAAACCAATTTGCACTTGCTAATTAACCTAACATGTAACCTACAGTATATTACTTACATATTTGTTGGCAAACTTAGAAATCTAAAACAATAATATTAACAATATTTAGGTTACTTGCAGGCTTGGCTGCACCATAATGTAGCCTTTGCATCCCAGTATAATTGCTGGCTGGCAGCACAGCCAGCAGGCATGTATAAATGAAAATATGATAAGCACAAAATGTACTGCTAAGTTGTCAAAAATTTTATCAGGAACTAGAAGACAAACAAAGGAAACAGCATGTGGTGTGAAATGGACCCGACAGGCCATTTTGCTAATCTAAAAAACAGGGCTAATTACAATGGCCTTACATGTGCCTTAGGCAGGCAATGTGGTGTGGTGGCTAAGGCACTGGTGGTGTGACCGCTTTGATCTTTCCATATACTGTATATATAACATATCAATGAGTAATTGCAAATCAGAGTGGTCATTCATAAAAGTTGTCACAAATTGTAAGGGTCAAGAAATTAAAAATCAGTAAAATCATATAGAGAAACAAATTGTCAAAATATTAAAACTATTCCTTAAAATAATTTTGCTCAAGAATTGTTGTTTATTTTTTCACAGCATCTTTCATTTATGCAAACGGCAAAATTATTCTTTCTGCCCATTTCTACCAAAAGAGCACTTGCTTTGCTCTGCTGGGGAACACAACTGACCAGGTAGGTTGGCAGGATCCAGAAGTCAAAGTAAACTTGTCACAGTTCTACAGGTTAGTGTAGTAATTAATTATGTTACCTGCATATTTCCTAAACCGTGATGTGTACAGGTCCTCAATAGATTCCATTTTCAGGCCCACAATCCTTTTTGCTATCCCAGTGACACACTGCAGTTTACATTTTGATTGGACGGATGCCGTGCCAAACCAGACAGTTCGGGAGAGAGTGAGGATGCTTTCAAAAGCCACTGCATAAAACTGAACCACTACTGACTGGGACACGTAACACTTTTTAAGCTGGTGGAGAAAAAAAAGGCATTTGCTGCTGATCAGAAGTTAGGTTTTCATCCCAGTTCAAACTGTGTCATAGTGGTGTGCCGAGGAATTTAAATAATTCCACCTTGTTGATAGTAACATTCTAACTAGGGGAGCAGGATATGAGGAATGTCTCCAAAAATCCACAAACATATTCACTGTATTTTATTTAAGATTGTTGAGGGGTGCAAGCCGATCCCTACCCAAGATAAGACACTTCCTTCCTGTCTGTCAATCAGACTGGTGTCATCAGCAAACTTCATCCCTTCAGGTGCAGTCATTTGTTTAGAGAGAGAAGAGGAGAGCAGGCAAAAAATAGCACTGAGTGGACCCTGTGCTCAGGTTCAGGGATCCTGACTGATTTTTCCCAACTTCACTGTCTGTTGTCTGTTCCTTTGATCTGGAGAAATGTGGCATAGTCCATATTCATACTGAGAAGTTTGCTATGCATTTTGTTCAATGCAGACGTGAAATCCACACATCAGATCCTGGCATAGTAGCTGGAGAGTCTGAAAGCTGTCAGGTGTAGTGCAGAGCCACATTTACTCTATCCTCTTCTGACCCGTCGGCACGGTAAGCACCCCTTAGTGGGCCAAGGAGAGAATCTGAGACAGACTTGTTCAGACATTCAAATGTCTTCTTTATCACAGAGGTCAGCACAACTGGCATTTAATAATTTAAACAGGAAATATTTTGTTTCTTAGGCATAGAAATGATTGTGGATATTTTGAAACTGGCAGGGACTTTGCGTTGAGATAAACTATTAAATAATAATTAAAAAAAGAGCTAAGTGATCAGCTTAGTGTCAAGGGAAACACATTGACTGGAGCAGGAACTTTATGATACATTTGTCTCCAAAACAGCAAATGGACTAAACATTCGGGTGTTGCATAGCAAGACACAGAGAGGAAGGTCTAAGGGCAGACCCTTGGCCAATTTTTAACAAAGGAGGAGCTTACTCTACAAGCGTGTTACTGAAGGTTGCACTGCTGACTCAAGGTGTAACTCTGACCAAGTTACTTAACCTGCCTGTGCTGCAATTTTAAAAAAATCGATGTAAGCCAGTGGTTCCCAACCTTTTCTATGCCCTGCACCCCTTAAAAATGTTTGATTCATGTTCGTACCCCTACAAAAGTAATACCACATTAGAAGATAAAGAACTCAAATTTCTAATTTTTGAACCAATACAGTACTGTGGGTGAACACATTGAAATAAAAAATAAATAAAATGTAAATATAAATTGAGCTATTTAACTCTATAAAGCTCAGTCTTCTTGTAAATGTGTCCCATGTGAAGCTTAGACACTTGATCCAGGGATTGGGGTATTCCATGAAGTATCAAGCATCACGAGAATGACGTATCATCAACAATCAAACGGTTTGGGGAATGGAGACCCCCAAGAAGCAATGGGTGCTGCTGCACCTCCAAGCAGTAAGATACAATTTAATGAGCTTTGCTCCCCGATAGTGTCTGCACTGCAGTTCAGAAACAGATGTGCTGCACAGTTAAATTTGCTGTGCTACTACCAGGACCGCTAGCAGGAGAGATGGGGTGAGTGTAAGAAGCAGGTGTTGAACCCAATTCTGTCCCCCTTGTCCTCCCAGGCATAAATGTCACTCAAATGTCGAAATCAGTGACATTTCACGATCAGGGCTTACACAGAAATCAATACTAGACCTCACCCTACTGTATGGATCATTGCATGGTCCAAATTCCGTTCTCTCAAAAAAAGTTATTTGTCTTTATGAACACTCCATTTGCACCAAAGAAAGAACAAGAAAGTATATTCCCAGATAACACATGCACGTGCAATACTTTATTCTTCTCATATCACAGAACAGGAGCACTAATTAATAAGTGATCTACAAATGACACTGCACCACGATAAAGTCTGACAATGCATCTCACCCAATTATGGGGAATCGTGATGCAGCCTTTATATTTTTCACACCCTCTAAAAATGCTATTTCGCACCCTTGGTTGCAGGCCCCAGGTTGGGAACTCCTGATTTAAACAATTGTAATAACAATTATGTGGAATGTATGTGAAAGATCCAGCTTGTGGTGGACTACCATACACAATGAAGACAAGGGACACTCGAGTTAAATCAGCTACTAAGAAATGTAAGGATTATGGCAGAGCTGTAAATCTGCCTGGAGTAAAACTGAGTGATCATGCAAGAAGAACACCACTGAAGGAGGCCACCAAGAGACCTATGAGAACTCTGAAGGAGTTAGAAACTACAGTAACTGAAGAACTGTGTACACAATAACTGTTACCCATGTGCTTTACTAGTCATAAGTTTATGAGTGAGTGTCAAAGAGAAAAACACTGTAAAAAAAATGTTGTGATAACTGAGCACATAGGAGAATTGGAAGTCAGCTGGGAGAAGATTCTACAGTTTGATGGGACCAAAATTGAGCTTTTTGGTCGTTACCCTAAATCCCATGTTTTGTGTGTCTAAAACACACCATTTCCACCGTGAAGCATATTGGTGGCAGCATCATGCTGTGGGAATGCTTTTCTGCAGCAGGCCCTAAAAGACTTGTGAATGAATTACAATACATGGAAGTCATGCAGGAAAATCTGGTGCAATCTGCAAGGAGCCTGAACCCTGTGAGAAGATTTGTTTCTCAGCAGGACAACAATCATAAAGCCAAAGCTACACAAGAATGGCTTAAAAAATAACAATGATTATGTCCTGGAGTGGCCTGAGTCAGAGATCGCAATCCAGTTGAGTATTTGTCGCTGGACCTGAAAAAGGCTGTTCACTCACAATCATCATGAAAACTGATATATCTTGAGCAGTTACATGAAGAAGACAGGGGGAAAATTTTGTGTTTTATATTTGTAATTAACATAGACAACTCTGCTGAAATCTATTTTCACTTTAGCTTTTTCTGCTGATTAATGTAAAAAAAAGCCAAATTAAGTCCATTGGGATTCATTTTATATAACTATAAAATATAAATACTTACCCTCCTTGTAAGTAAGAGCCAAATCCTTTAAGTTAATGCTAATGGTAAATTTACCTTAGTTTCTTCTTACTTTGTCTTTGCTTTTATTGTAACCTTAACATAATAAAAAAAAAATAAGAATACATTTTATTTATACAAAACACCTTTTTAAGCACTCAAGGACATCGAACAAACAATAAATAAAAAAGCACATTATTAACAAAACTTAAAACATCTTAAAATATAAAAGTTAAAACCAAACAAAGCCACTGTAATCATAAAGAAAAGGCCATTTTAAACAGATGGGTTTTAAGTTTACATTTGAAAGTTGAGAATGATTCAGTATTTCTAAGCTCAGTAGGTAGAGTTCCAAAGCTTGGGAGCAGAATGGCTGAATGCTCGGCTCCCTATGGTGGTTAGATGGGCGAGAGGGACGGTCAGGTGGATGGAGGAGGAGGATCTAAGGTTACGGGAGGGAATGGCAACATGAAGAAGGTCGGGCAGATATGGAATGGCTAGATTTTGAATGGCCTTAAATGTTAACGGCAGAATTTAAAAATTAATTCTAAACTTAATAGAGAGTCAATGAAGCTGCTACAAGACCAGAGTAATATGGTGAATAGACAGATTTCAACTAATGATGCGAGCAGCTGGACCAGCTGAAGCTTGTGGAGAGATTTATTAGAGACACCAAAGAGGAGAGAATTGCAATAGTCCAGATGAGAAGTAACAAGACTGTGAACAAGGATGGCAGTGGTATGAGGAGTGAGGGGACATAGATAATGGAAGATTCTTTTCCACCATCTATAAGTTAAAGTTAATGGAATGTATTCAGTGTTAGCTCTGGGTGATAATAGTATGTCTCTTAGACTGAAGTCAGACAGCTAGAAAAAAATGAACTATTAGACAGATAGGCATTAAGGGCGTGTTGCTTTCTGACCGTTGTGTACGTTATGTACGCATGTGTGGAGAATGAGATCACACATAGAAACCTTAAGAAACGTAACCTATATATATAAGGCTCAAGCAAAAAAACATAAACAATATATTTCCCTTTTTCCCCCTTTTTTACTTTCTTGTTTGCAAAGTATAGGGAAAGTATTGTAATCGTCCAAAAATTTGACCTCGAGATTTTGATGAATTTCGACATTTTAGACCTCTAGGAGTCCGAAAATACATTACCATTTTTGGAAGTATATCTGTGCGTCTCTGTGTCTATATGTAAACACAATAACCTGAGTATGCTTTCAGGTAGGGTTAACCAAATTTTGCATACAAGTATTAGGTAAAAAATACAGATTTCTATCAACTTTTGAGCCACTTCCGCTAACCGAAAGTGGTACTTTTTTATTCAATCAGCTGCAGAGACCGATTTATTCAACTTTACTTTTATAATAATCTACTCTCTATATATATAAAATCCTAAGCCTAAAAGTGCAACACTTTTATGTGATGTTTTTATGTCACATTTTTTGTCATGGCTTTAAATCTGGCTTATTTTAAAACCTACATATATATGTTTGGTATCATTATTTTCAGAATTTATTGAACTTTAATGTAATGTTGTTAGATTTTCAGATTCTTATTCTGTTTTTAAATTATAAAGTAAAAAATATCAAGAGCTCACATCCTGCGACTTAAGACTTTGTGCCAAGAGATTTAACCACGCCCGGGGCAGGAAATAAAAGACAAAGAGTAGGACAGCTGCTGTACAGGCTTTTAAATATTCGAAGTGCTGCGTCAGATGCAGATCATTTGGCATGGCAGCGGCAGCAGCATCAAGACAGCAGCTGATCGAGCAAAGAGGAGGTAAAAAAAAAAAAAACTGTATTTGTTTCCCGTTTAAGAGGGTGTTTCGGAGGAGCAACCGTGTATCCTTCGGGTGCGTTCAGCCCCCCTCTTCACAGTGTGAGTGAGAGAAGTGGCGAGCGAAGCGACAGGGGGAACCCCCTAGTTGTTTAATATATTACTAATTTGATTTTATTTGTTGTTGATAGTTCTTTAATGTACATAATATGAAAATATAATCATTGTCTTGCAGTTTACTTCTCAAAAATTCATCCCCATACCTGAGTATACGAGAAAGTTTAGGGGAGACCACTCCCAATTTTATCAACTTTTTTCCTATTTATTGTGCTTCAAATTTCAGTAAAATCTTTAAAATAAAGACACTTGGATGGGGGAGTTTTGTTTTTGTATAACAAGTCATACAATAGGTGGAATGCCTTTCTAGTCACTGCATTTAAACTATTTTGAACTACTTGAAATCCCTCAACAAACACAGTTACAGGGGTGAATACTTTAGCAGAATTGTATATGAACATGCTCACAATGCTCCCAGGGCCACACTTATGTGACACCATCACACCATGGCCATTTTGGGTCACTGAAAAAATATAAGAATGCTAGCTGGATAAAACAAAAAAGGAAATTATGAAAGGTTAAGAACAATTTACTCAACTGACTGTACAATCTGATACGTGGCTTTGTATGATCTTCTTGTGTTTACATGAGTTTTATCATGTTATGTACATTTCCAGTCATGGTCCAAGTTACTATATTTTTATTAATAAATTGTCCAAGGATAAGTGTAGCTGTGGGTGGCGAAATGCCCACCTGTGGTTTTGTGCCAAGTCAAGTGTTGATTTCTGCCCTGTACCTGATGATTTGGCTGCCCATATTCTTTTCTACAAAAGAATGAATGAATAACTGAATGAATTCTTACTTTACAGTAAGAAAATCATCTAAAATACTCTATTTATGTCATTTGAATGAAAGGATCAAACTCTTAAAATCGGTTCTCCTGAAATGTAAAATCATTTTGCCTCCAACACCTGCATACTAAATGTCCTGCCAGCTCACTGTATTTACACCTTTTGCATGTCTAACAAGGCATGTAGTGGTAATTGTTCATGCAAGTCACACAGTCCTATGTTAATTTTTCGGTCTTGTAGCAGTAGGTTTATTGAACATTGATGGTCTGCTCAATTTCATGCAGAATCGTTGGGGTCGTGGCTTTTTGCTGGCTCAGAATTTTAACTAGTTTAATATTAATTTTTAATGCAGACCTGACCTTAAACATATCGGCATGGCTTGAATTTATTCTATAACTCCCACACACTGACAGACTGTCATAACCTTTAGACACAATTAAGTCGGATTTTACAGTTGTCATTGGATATCAATCTCATTTCTAATGATATTGTCTGCCTGTATGCAGCTTTAAAATGTGTGCAGAACTAGGATTTAAGATAAGCCTATTTTTCGTTTAAGGTTTTAATTAATTTTTCAATGGAGTATAAGTGTAAAGGAACTGAACCTTTGGAAGTCTAATGAGTAACAAATATCCATCCATGTACAATATATTGTATCTAGATATTAAAAAAGTGATGCAACTTACTTCTGATAATACATCAATAGATTAGTATAAAAGATAATGTCTAGAGGGTCAGACTCCTTATAGTTCTCTTACAGTGCCTTCAGAAAGTATTCAGACCCCTTCACTTTTTCAAATTTTTGTTACAGCCTTGTGCTAAAATCATATAAATTAATTTTCCCTCATCAAACAGCACTCAATACCCCAGAATGATAAAGCAAAAACAGGATTTTAGAATTTTTTTCCAAGCTTTGTTTGGATGGAGATTGTGAGTGGGACAACTATTTTCAGGTGTCTCCTGAGATGCTGTATTGATTCCAAATTCCACTCAAAGACATTCCCATAGTTGTTCCTAAGTCACTCCTGTGGTGACTTTGCTTTGTGTTTAGGGTCTTTGTTCTGTTGGAAGATGTACCTTCGACTCATTCTGAGGTCCACAGCACTCTGAAGAAGGTTTTCATTAAGGATATCTTTGCAATGTACTCCGTTCAACTTCCAATCAACCCTGTCTAGTCTCCCAGTCCACAGCATGAATCTGCCATCGCCATGCTTCACCATTGGAATGGTATCAGGCAAGATATGAACAGTGCCTGGTTTTCTCAACAAGTGACACTTAGAACTGATGACAAACAGTTCAAACTTGGCTTCATCAGACCAGAGAATCTTATTTTGTGCAGTCTATAGAGTACATTAGATGCCTTTTTTGCAGACTTCAGGCAGGCTATCATTGTTAGTCTGGCTGCTCTACCATAAAGTCTAGATGAGTTCTTCTTGCAGCTTCTTCCATCTCCACACAAGTTCACTGCAGTTCATCCATAATGGCCAATGAGTTCTTGGTCACCTCTCTTACCAAGGCCTATCTCCCCCAGTTGCTGAGTTTGGCTGGACAGCCATCTTTAGGAAGAGTTGTGGTTGTTCCAAACATCTTCCATTTAAGAATAATGTAGGCCACTGCATTCTTGGGAACTTTCAAAGCCTTGGAAATTTGTGCAGCCTTCCCCAGATCTGTGTTACAGCACAATCCTGTCTCTAAGCTCTGCAGGCAATTCCTTTGACCTCGTGACTTGGTTTTTGTTCTGATACACATTGTCATCTGTGGGACCTTCTACAGATAGCTGTGTTCCTGTCCAATCAACTGAACTGACCACAGGGGAACTCCAAATAAGGTATAGAAATATCTCAACGATGATCAATAATATGGTAAGCCCATAAGTCAAATTTCAATTGTAACAGCAAAGGGTTTGATACTTATGTCAATGAGATATTTTACATTTTTATTTTACAAAAATTTGCAAAATTCTAAACGTCCTGTTTTCACTTTGTTGTTCTGGGATATTGAGTATTGTTTGATGTGGGAAAGAAATTAACTGAAATGATTTTAGTACGTGGCTGCAACATGACAAAATGTGAAAAAAGTGAAAGGTCTGACTACTTTCTGAAGACACTGTATATGTTGCATGCTATCTACTGTATACTTTTTATTTATTTGTATTTTTCCTCAACTGCTCTGAGGAGTCATGCAAGGACAAATTTCATGGTACTGAGTACTTGGGCAGTAAACTTAATTTTTTTTCACTGAGGCCGACTTGAAAAAGTCTGGTTGCAAGTGAAATGGCAGTGCCTTTTCTTTATACCTGTTTTTGCTATATGTGATTAAAAATTAATACTTGCTATAAAATTAAGTACTGTCCAAGTAAGTAAAAAAATAATTTAATCCCACAGTATTATGTGAATATGCCATAAAAATGTAATCAATCAGTACTGTGGACTAATCTTCAGTTTTATAGCCATATTCCCTGAGGAATCATCACTTCTCACAAAAGCCAGATTTCCTTTTATGTGTCCTCTTTTTCATGATTATCTTAAACGCACGCATTCACTGGCTTTTTGCCTACTTGTCCTTGTGATGCTTAGGGTGAAAAAAGTGTGTCCAGAAATAGCTCTCACCTTCTCCTTGGGAATTCTTAAGCACTTCCAGGCCTTGTTGCTTTTATTTGAGTTTCCAGATCCAGCCATCCATCCATTTTTCAAATCTATGTATTCAGTTCAAGGTTGCAGAGACCTGGGGCCTCATGTATAAAACTTGGCTTTGATTCTATACTGAGATGTTGTTTTCTGCTAGAAAGTCAAAACAACATATGAGTACAAACAAAAATAATCATATATATAAAACCAAACGTATGCCAGGTCCCAGGCCAAGTTCCTTTGTAGATCTCAAATGAACATAAAATTATGCTCTTATGCACACACTTTTAACCACACCCCTTCTCCTCCCACCAGTAACCACATATGACTTAAGAAAACACTCCTTCATTACCAAATCACCATAGAAATTTAGTCATGTTCCTGGTAGAACACAGAAAACTCAATGAATGTGAACTTGAGGTTTTACTGACATTTGTCAGCATTTCAGAGATTTCTGGGGGCATACTCCCCCTACCACAGATGCACTATGTTACCAAAATAAGTCTCAGATAAAGGCTATTTTTTCTACAACTTCTGAGGCCACAGTTAATATAAATATATTATTCAATGTATTAGATCCACTGTGATGCAGTGGTAGTGCTGCTGTCTCATAGGAAGGTCACATGTGGGTGTTCCCATGTGTCGAGATTGCACGAAGGTTTGCTCCTGTTTTCCCCAACAGTTCAACGACATGCAGGTTAGGTCAATTGGCCAAGCTAAATGTGCCTCGATGTATGTCTGTTCACCTTGCACTGGATAAGCAGGTTTAGAGGATGGTTGGATTAATTAATACGACAACAACAACATTTATTTATATAGCAGATTTTTATGCAAATGATATAGCTCAAAGTACTTTACAAGATGAAGAAAGGAATGTTTATAAAAAATAAAAATATAAAAATAAGATTAGGCAATACTAAGTAAGGTTCAATGGCCAAGAGGACAAAAAAAACAAACAAACAAAAAAAAAAAACTCCAGAGGGCTGGTGAAAAAAAAAAGAAAATGTGCAGGGGTTCAGAGGCTACGAGACCACCCAGCCCCAACTGGGCATTCTGCCTAACATAAATGATCTCAATCAGTCCTCATGGTTTTCAGGCTTCACATGGAAGAACTTGATGATGATGGTCATGTGGACCTCTGGCCTTCAATCAATGTAAGGACTGCACAGTGCCCTGATCAGGTGGGGGTGGCGCAGATCGCCAACACGGAAAACAGGAAGAAGAACAGCAGAGAATAGTGGAAACCAATACAAATTGTGGAGCCATGATAAAAATGATAATTAAATGCATATACAGAATATCAGGGTTACACTAAAATGAAGCTATGAGAAAGCCATGTTAAAGTAATGGGTTTTTAGCAGTTTTGTGCTCCACCGTATTAGCCTGGTGAATTTTTATTGGTCAGCTATTCCAGATTTTAGGTACATAACAGCTGAAGGCCACCTCACCACTTCTTTTAAATTTAGCTCTTTGAATTATAACCAGACACTTACGTATTTGAAGATCTAAGGTTACGCTTTTGGAATGTAAGGCATTCTGAAATCTAGGATGGAGCGAGATTATTTAAGGCTTTGTAAACCGTAAGCAACATTTTAAAGTCAATTCTAAATGACACAGGTAACGGAGTGACATCAAAACTGGAGAGATGTGCTCGGATTTTCTTTTCCTAGTTAAGATTCTAGAAGCTGCGTTCAGCACTCGTTGTAATCAATTGATGTCTTTTTTGGGAAGTCCTGAGAGGAGTGAGTTAGAGTTACAGCCGACTGAAAAGAAAACTAATTCTCAGCATCTTGCAATGTTATAAGAGGTCTAAATGTTGCTATATTTTTTAGGTGAAAAAATGCTGTCCTAGTAATCTGATTAATGTGTGATTTAAAATGTAGGTCACAGTCAATCGTCTTCTTTTGACTGCTCCTGTTAGGTGTTGCCACAGCAGATCATCTTCTTCCATATCTTTCTGTCCTCTGCATTTTGTTCTGTTACACCCATCACCTGCATGTCCTGTCTCTCCACATCCATAAACCTTCTCTTAGGCCTTCCTCTTTTTCTCTTCCCTGGCAGCTCTATCCTTAACATCCTTCTCCCAATATACCCAGTATCTCTCCTCTGCACATGTCCAAACCAAGGCAATCTCCCCTCTCTGACTTTGTCTCCCAACCGTCCAACTTGAGCTGACCCTTTAATGTACTCATTTCTAATCCTATCCATCCTCGTCACACCCAATGCAAATCTTAGTATCTTTAACTCTGCTATCTCCAGCTCTGTCTTCTGCTTTCTGGTCAGTGCCACCATCTCCAACCCATATAACATAGCTGGTCTCATTACCGTCCTGTAGACCTTCCCTTTCACTCTTGCTGATACCCGTCTGTCACAAATCACTCCTGACATTCTTCTCCACCAATTCCATCCTGCCTGCACTCTCTTTTTCTCCTCTCTACCACAATCCCCATTACTCTGTACTGTTGATCTCAAATATTTAAACTCATCCACCTTCGCCAACTCTACTCCCTGCATCCTCACCATTCCACTGACCTCCCTCTCATTTACACACATGTATTCTGTCTTGTTCCTACTGACCTTCATTCCTCTCCTCTCTAGAGAATATCTCCAACGCTCCAGGGTCTCCTCAACCTGCTCCCTACTATCGCAATAAATCTCAATGTCATCAGCAAACATTATAGTCCATGGGGATTCCTGTCTAATCTCGTCTGTCAACCTGTCCATCACCATTGCAAATAAGAAAGAGCTCAGAGCCAATCCCTGATGTAATCCCACCTCCACGTTGAATGGATCTGTCGCTCCTACCGCAGACCTCACCACTGTCACACTTCCCTCGTACATATCCTGTACAACTCTTACATACTTCTCTGCCACTCCCGACTTCCTCATACAATACCACAACTCCTCTCGAGGCACCCTGCCATTTGCTTTCTCTAGGTCCACAAAGACACAATGCAACGCCTTCTGGCCTTCTCTAAACTTCTCCCTCAACATCCTCAGAGCAAACATTGCATCTGTGGTGCTCTTTCTTGGCATGAAACCATACTTCTGCTCACTAATCATCACCTCCTTCTTAACCGAGCTTCCACTACTCTTTCCCATAACTTCATGCTGTGGCTCATCAATTTTATTCCCCTGTAGTTACTGCAGTCCTGCACATCCTCCTTATTCTTAAGTATTGGCACCAGTACACTTCTTCTCCACTCCTCAGGCATCCTCTCACTTTTCAAGATTCCATTAAGCAATCTGGTTAAAAACTCCACTGCCATCTCTCCTGAACACCTCCATGCTTCCATAGGTATGTCATCTGGATCAACGGCCTTTCCATTTTTCATCCTCTTCATTGTTGTCCTTACTTTCTCCTTGCTAATCCGTTGTATTCCCTGATTCTCTATCTCCACATCAACCAACCTCTTCTCTCTCTCGTTCTCTTCATTCATCAGCCTCTCAAAGTACTCTTTCCATCTGCTCAACACACTCTCCTCACTTGTGAGTACATTTCCATCTTTATCACCCTAACCTGCTGTACGTCTTTCCCAGCTTGGTCCCTCTGTCTAACCAATCAGTACAGGTCCTTTTCGTCTTCCTTAGTGTCCAAACTCTCATACAACTCATCATATGCCTTCGCCACCTCTCTCTTCACCTTGCGCCTTATCTCCTTATACTCTTGTCTACTTTCTGCATCTCTCTGACTATCCCACTTCTTTTTCGCCATCCTCTTCCTCTGTATGCTCTCCTGTATTTCCTCATTTCACCACCAGGTTTCCTTTTCCTACTTCCTCTATTCAGATGTCACGCCAAGCACCCTTCTTGCTGTTACCCTTACTACATCTGCTGTAGTTTCCCAGCTGTCTAGTATCTCTTCACTGCCACCCAGTGCCTGCCTCATCTCCTCCCTAAACTCAACCTTGCAGTCTTCATTTTCAACTTCCACCATTTGATCCTTGGCTCTGCCCTCACTCTCTTCCTCTTCTTGATCTCCAACGTCATCCTACAGACCACCATACTATGCTGCTTAACTACACTTTCCCCTGCCACCACTTTGCAGTCTTCAATCTCCTTCAGATCAACACTTCTGTATAGGATGTAATCTACCTGTGTGCATCTTTCTCCACTCTTGTACATAACCTTATGTTCCTCTCTCTTCTTAAAATACATATTCACCACAGCCATGTCCATCCTTTTAGCAAAATCCACTATCCTCTAACCTTCTTCAATTCCTCTCCGTGACACCATACCTACCCATCACCTCCTTGTCTCCACTGTTCCCTTCACCAACATGCCCATTGAAATCCGCTCCAATCACTACTTTCTGTCCCTTGGGTACATTGTTCATCACTTCATCCAACTCACTCCAAAAATCTTCTTTCTCACCCATTGCACACCCAACTTGCGGTGCATATGCACTAACAACATTCATCATCACACCTCCAATTTCCAGCTTCATAATCATTACTCTGCCTGACACACTTTTCACCTCCAAAACACTCTTGACATACTTTTCCTTCAGAATAACTCCTTCCCCATTTCTCCTCCAATCCACAACATGATAGAACAATTTGAATCCTCCTCCAATCCACCTGGCCTTACTCCCCTTCCATTTAGTCTCTTGCATGCACAATATAACAGCCTTCCTTCTCTCCATCATATCTGCTAACTCTCTCCCCTTACCAGTCATACTGCCAACATTCAAAGTTCCTACCCTCAGTTCAACTCTCTTTACTTTCCTCCTCTCCTCCTGCCTCCGGACATGTCTCCCCCTCTTCTTCTCCTTCTTCTTCTTTGGCCAATAGTAGCCCAATTTCTGCCAACACCCTGTTGGCTAACAGTACTGGTGGCGGTCGTTGTTAACCCGGGGCTCGGCCGATCCAGTATGGAAATTTGTACTATTGTCCGCATATTGATTTGGCAAAATTTTACACCGGATGCCCTTCCTGACGTAACCCTCCCCATTTATCCGGGCTTGGGACCAGCATGAAGAAACACACTGGTTTGTGCATCCCCTGTGGCTGGGTTGTAGGTCAAAGTCAATAGTTACCCCTAAATTCTTTACCTCCGTCTTGACTTTTACTCCTAATTCATCAAGTTTATTTCTAATAACCTCATTATATCCATTTTTGCCAATCACTAAAATTTATATTTTCTCCTTATTTAGTTTGAGAAAATTACTACTCATCCATTCAGAAACACAAGTAAGACATTGTGTCAGTGAATCAAGAGAGTTGGGGTCTTCAGGCGCTATTGATAAATACAGTTGTGTGTCATCAACATAGCTGTGGTAGTTCACGTTATGTCTTGAGATAATCTGACCAAATGGAAGCATGTAAATCGAAAAGAGCATCGGACCCAGTATAGATCCTTGTGGAACAACAAACAGAATATCAAGTATGTTTGAAATAAAATTACCACAAAAAATTGATGTCTTTCTTGGGTGGTCCTGAGAGGAGTGCATTAAAGTAATCTAATCAACTAAAAACAAAAGCATGAACTCATTTTTCAGCATCTTGCAAAGATATAAGGGATCTAACGTTTGCTATGTTTCTTAAGTAACAAAAATGCTGTCCTGGTGATCTGATTAATATGCGAGTTAAAATTTAGGTCAAAATCATTAATTACCCCTAAATTCTTTACCTCTGTCTTGCCTAATGGATCAAGTTTATTTCTAATACCCTCATTATATCCATTTTAATATTATCCATACTAGAATTCATCCTGCTCAATGCAACTCTTACTTGCACGTCGCCAAGCTGTAAATCAGAAAGAGAAGCACTCTGTAGATTTTCTATTACAGGTTAGTTTACTGTTTCAGCTTTAGCTTGAGACCCATTATTTAAACATGAATATGTTCTATACCAGGAGTTCTAAACCTAGTATAACATTTAAGGGGGTGCAGCAAAGGGGAAGACTGCATTGTGATTCATCAAAATTGAGTGAGATGCTGTGTCTGACTTTATCATAGTGAAATTGGTGTCTTGCAGTTTGCCGTCATTTCTTAATCAATGCTCCTGTTGTATGATATGAAAAGAATTGAGCATTGCATGCGTAATTGTTGTCTGTGAATGAGCCAAAGAAATGTGCATTCTCACTGGTTCTTTGCTGTGAGCCGAGCACTTGTAATATATATATATATATATATATATATATATAAATAAATAGCTAAGAGAATGGAATTTTGCCCTAGCATTGAGCCCTGATCGTGAAGCGTCACTGACATGAAGGTTGGATTGAAAATTTTGCCAGTGTTGGGGACAAGGGGGACTGAATTGGATGCAACACCCACTGCTCAAACTCATCTGATCTCTCCTATTGACAGTCCTGGCAGTAGCGCAGCAATTTTAACTGTGTGGTGCATCTGTTTTTGAACTGCAGTGCTCCTGTTATCAGGGGACAAAGCTCATCGACTGTGTTTCAATGCTTAACAACGTGCCAGCACTCATTGCTTCATGGGTCTGCAATCTTCAAGATGTTGATTGTGTGTCATTTCCTCTCAGCACTTGATGTTACATGAGTTATCCCAACCCTAGGATCGTCGATTGAGTGTGTAAACTTCACAGTAAACACATTTACAAGATTATTGAGATTTATAAAGGTAAATTTGCATTTACATTTTATGCACTGAATAAAAAGCTTATTTTCCTGAGTTTCGTTCACTCGCAGTACCATACATGTTTCTATTTGCAGGTCAAAAATCTGAAATTTGACTTTCTTAGGGGGTGTGAACATAAGTCAAACATTTTCTAGGGCTTTGAGGCATAGAAATGTTGAGGAACAAGTGCTATATGCAGTGTTTTCTTTTTTATGTGTCTAAAAGCTGCTCTTGTTGCTAAACAGATCCTCAGCACTTAGCACAAGCAATTAAGCTGCCATTCATGTGTCTGTGGCTTATGTCTACCTGTACAATCAGCGCATTGGCGATCTGAGCAACTCTCCATCACATATCACACTGTGACAAAATATTTAAAAAACTAAAAACTGTCATCTGTATCTTTGATGAAGCAAATGAATAAGAAAAAACACTCAGATTTTCAAATTCGTTAACTAAGTTGCACCTGATTGTTACGTTATATATACATTTTGCCACAGTTAAAATATGTAGAGAAACTTAAAAACCTAACGTTTTTTGTTAAATAGTGTTAGTGGTATTTGTGTCCTTTTTTGTGATGATGACTGACTTGTAAGCTGACTTTAGGCATCCTAGAGCCATCCTCTTGGAGTTTTGTGCTAAATTCGAGCCAACATCATACTGAAATCATACAATCCCTGTTCCGTTAAAGGGTTAGAACAATCAGGTGTAGAAAATGGATAAACTGACATCAGAGTGTGACTGACACAATGAAAAGAAATTCTCTCTTCACTTCCTTGTCCTTCCGCCTGGATTCACTAAACCACCAAAAATAAAAAAAAGTCTGCGTAGGACTTATGAATGATTTCACACACGTGCAAATAGGAGACCCTTGCAGACCATTCTTGGGAAATCCCGCCCAGTTCCAGTGCCTCTAACGATGTCAGTTCCATTTCCGGTGCTATCGATGACGTCACTTCCCATTCTGGTGCGGCCGATGACGTCACTTCTGGTCCCGACGACATCACTTATGGTTCCAGCCCCGATGATGTCACTTCCTCCACTGGCCTTTAAAAGCCCCATCTTACTTTCACATCATCAGTTCAATTGTGGACTCCGATATGTAAAGATCTGTTGTTGTTTTTCAACTCTTTTTGCAGCCAGGACATAATATACGGGTGGCTGCCCCAAACCTTCATAATGTCTCAGATATGATGCTTGTGACAATGTTCAAACTCCACCAAGCTGGTGTTTATAAATCCAAACTTTTGCATAAAAAATGGCTTATTTTTTATGCAAAAATTTTCATATTTCTGAGTGTAAGCAAGTTTTTTTTTTTTTTACATGAGGCCCCTGGTTCCTATGGTGGTAGCACTGGATACAAGATAAGAACCAGCCTTAGATGGAGCACCAATCATTTGTAGGATACACTCACACACAGCAAACCAAACTCATACTAGGCTGAGTTCAAGTTGACAACTTAAGGTGCACATTTCTGAGGTGTAAGAGGAAGGTCTAAGTCCCCAAAGGAAAACCCAGTCAGATGTGTGGAGAATGTTCAAACTGCGCACAGGCAGGGCTCATATCAGGATTTGTACCCAGAATTCTGCAGCTGTGAATGAGCCTCCAAGAACATAGCATCACCTCTCTAAACTTTCAATTGACTCTAAACAGTGAAATTAGATTTTTAAGTCAAAATAACCCAAGTTCTGACCTGCTGTACATTGAAATAATTCTAACCTTCAAGGACCATAACTGGGTTACTTTTACGGTATTCTTTTAAGCATTTTACACTTCAAAACAATAATGTTAACCTATATTTTAAATTTGAGATATTGTCATAAAAAGACATATAAAGATTGTAACAGCAATGTGACCTTTTAAACAGAACACTTTTCCCATTTCAGAAGCGGAAAGTTTGATAAGCTTGGGTGCAGAAGATGAACATTTGGCTCTGGGGTGTGACTGAGTCAGAGAGACTTTTCGCCTGTGCACCTAAAGTAGCTTAGAAAGTGCAGCACTGCTGAACCCAGACATGTGCAAATGGCTGCCTCTGAAAAGGGAACAGTGACTGTTAAAGTTAAAAAATTTGAAATGTTGGGGAAAATCTTTTCTAGAGAGTTGTCATGTTCAGTAAAAGGGCCATCTTGAAAACTTTGTTTTCTTCCTGCTGATCAACCCACTTCCCCATTTTTACTTAATGTGGTAATTTCTCTTTTAATTTTTTTGTTATTTTTATCTTTTTTGTTTTCACTTTTTACTTTTCATATTTTTTTTTACTTTCCACTTTTTTTGTATTTTTATCTTTTCATTTGCAATTCTTTTTTCAACTGTGTTGGTGTTTTGCCCTTTGGTACAGCAAATATAAACTGCTTAAAAAATTAAAGGAACCCTTTGAAAAAACATCAGATCTCAATGGGAAAAAAAAATCCTGCTGGATATCTCTACTGATATAGCCTGGGTAATGTGTTAGAAACGAAAGGAGGCCACATCATTTGATGGAAATGAAAATTATCAACCTACAGAGGGCTGAATTCAAAGACACCCTGAAAATAAAACTGAAACAATGATGTGGCAGGCGAGTCCGTTTTGCCGAAATTTCATTGCAGCAACTCCAAACTACTTAGTAGTTTGTATGGCCCAATGTGCTTCTGTGCATGCTCCTAATGAGACAACGGATAGTGTCCTGGGGGGTATCCTCCCAGATCTGGACCTGGGCATCACTGAGCTTTTGAACAATCTGTTGTTGGATGGACAGAAACATAATGTCTCAGAGGTGTTCTATTGGATTTAGGTCAGATGACAATGGGGGTCAGTCAATGGTATCAATTCCTTCATCCTCCAGGAACTGCCTGCAGACTCTCGCCACATTAGCCCGGGCATCTTACTGCACCAGGAGGAACCCAGGACCCACTGCACCAGCATAGGGTCTGACAATGGGTCCAAGGATTTCATCCCGATACCTAATGGCAGTCAAGGTGCCATTGTCTAGCCTGTAGAGTTATGTGCGTCCCTCCATGGATATGCCTCCTCAGACCATCACTGACCCACCACCAAACCGGTCATGCAGAATGATGTTACAGGCAGCATAACGTTCTATATGGCTTCTCCAAACCCTTTCATGTCTGTCACATGTGCTCAGGGTGAACCAGCTCTCATCTGCGAAAAGCACAGGGTGCCAGTGGTGGACCTGCCAATTCTAGTATATTATGGCAACTGCCAAACGAGCTCCAAGATGCCGGGCAGTGAGCACAGGGCCCACTAGAGGATGTTGGGCCCTCAGGCCACACTCGTGAAGTCTGTTTCTAAATTGGTCAGAGACATTAACACTAGTGGCCTGTCTGCTGGAGGTCATTTTGTTAGGGCTCTGGCAGTGCTTATCCAGTTCCTCCTTGCCCAAAGGAGCAGATAGGGGTCAGTCCTGCTGATGGGTTTAGGACCTTCTACGACCCTGTCCAGCTCTCTTTGAGTAACTGCCTGTCTCCTGGAATCTCCTCCATGCCCTTGAGACTGTGCTGGGAGACACAGCAAACCTTCTGGCAATGGCACGTGTTGATGTGCTATCCTGGAGAAGTTGCACTACCTGTGCAACCAAACTCTCTAGGGTCCAGGTATCACCTCATGCTACCAGTAGTGACACTGACCATAGCCAAATGCAAAACTAGTGAAAAAACTGATGATGAGGGAAACATGTCAGTGGCCTTAATTTTATGCACTTGTTAACAATGGGTAAGGTTGAAACCCCTGACTTCAATAATGAGGAGGGGTGTCCACATGGGCCATATAATGTATATTGTCCTGTGGGAAGCTCACACCCTAATCTTGCAATTTCTGTTGTCTCGGGCCCCTACCCCAGCTCCATAGCAGTGAAAAGATTCCAAGATTATGCGTCTTTATTGAGAATGGTAATTAAATCTAGTAGTCTGCAGCTCAGGAACGTCCATGGCCAGTGACATAACAGTCTGAAGTTATCATCCATGCTTGCTTAGACAGGGCAGTTCTGGTCCATGACAGTTATAGTTGTATGCAATCTGTCAGGTCATCCATGGGTAAGCTTCACTTGTGTTGGGCTTTTCAGCTTATTTTTAGTTCAATTTGTTTTCCTCACTCCAATTAGCTCATACTGTTACTCTTTGCCATATTGTTACAGTTTTCAGGTGTTGTCAACTCTGTGTGGTCTTACTTCCTTGACGCTCCACCAAAGTAAAGTCAAAAGCAGGGGTGCCCACACTTTTTCGGCTTGCGAGCTACTTTTAAAATGACCAGGTCGAAATGATCTACCTACATTAAAAATGATATATATATACTGAGTATACTTTATATATAAAATATATGTTGTCGTATCTTGCATAACTGAATAACCTTTATGGCACAATAACAATTTAATACATTTATGGTCACTACAGTATTTGGATTTAATAATCTTCATGTGGGAAAAGGCTGACTCACATAAATAAGTAGAGCCGAATAATGCAGTCAAGGAGGTAGCACATTTCCTCCTGTTTGGGTACTTTTCCTCTGTGAGTAAATTCCAAAACTGTCCCAGAGCCCCAGACTTAAGCTGAATGTCATCCTGTAGTGTCAAAATCTCAACCTCCACTGTAGAGGAGTTTAGGTGAAACAGTGTTGCAATTTTTGATGAGGGTGAATCACCCTCAACATCTTCCCTAAATGAATAGCACTTAAATGTAGCGATTGGCTCAAGTAAAGCTGAGTTTTAAAACCATCTGTCAAAGACTGACAGAATCTGCTCTGTGTAGCGTATGCCGTCAAGTTGCGCACACGCCTTCCATTGCGTCTCCAGCTCTGACGCAAGGTTTTGGATGTTCCCCAAATCAAGGCGCTGCAGCTTTGAGGACAGATGTTGCATTTTTCATTTGAAAGCACTAATTGAGCTAATCATATTGACCATGGAGTTCTCTTTTCCTTGCAGCTGTAAATTAAGCTCATTCAACATCTCTAGCGGCCATTGATTGTTATTAAGTTGCTTGTATTCTGCATAATTAATGACAAGGAGAAACTCCTTTTTCTCCGGCCAGGGGTCTTGAAATCTCAGCATCTGCCATCTGTCTCAACGAAGGCATCTTTTATCATCTCTCCATCTTGGAAGGACTTCTTATGCTTAATGATCGAGTGACTCACCCGGAACGATGCTTCGGTGTGTCTGCCTTTGCTTTTGAATTCAGTCGAGTGAAAAATGACGGCTGTCCGATTAACTGCAATTTTAGTTCCCTCTCCTTTCTCTTTCTCAGATCGCATTTCGGAAGGAAGTTAATTTCGTAGTTTTTATGAACAGTTCGAAAGTGCCTTTCCACATTTTCCTTCTTTGGAATAGCAATGATAGATTGACAGATCAGACAAACGCACTCTGATTGTGACATTGTGAGAGAAAAAAATCCTCTTCCAATTCCACATCCAGCCTATACCCACCCCCAAACAATTTTTTTTTTAAATCCCTTCTTTAGTCGATATAAATTGGAAGGCTAACTAGATCACTGCCAGAGTTTTGCAGTAGCTCACGCGCTTGATCGTGCATGCGGGATGACCAGTGTGTTAGACGAAAAGAGATCTCAGACTGGCCGCCCTGTATGTCAATCAAGTGGCAAATGCCATAGGGAGGATATATGATAGACCAACGTTTTAAAAAAATTTTTTTTTGAATGCAACGCAATCTACCTGCACTACCTTTCCGATCTACTGGTCGATCACGATCGATGCATTGGGCACCCCTGGTCAAAAGCATAGTCACTGAACGAATGAAGCATCAGCACAGCACACCATACATCACACACTATCCCTTTCAAACATGTTAATTTGCCTTACTGGTTTTTGACATTTACCTGCCTATGTAACCATTAGTTCTCATGTTGTTACCCGAAAAACAATGAAATTATCAAATCATATTACAATTTATTCCCCAGTTCATTCAAGCACAACAACGGCACATTGAATGTGATTATTAGTTTTAAGCTTATCAAAGCTTGCACATTAAGAATCACAATATGTTTGCAGAGGATCTGTATATAAGACAACACTCTAATTTTGATCATTGCCTTTGGTCTAATTTTCTTAGTGATCTATGATTAACAAAGTCAACAAATGAACACAAATATAAATAGTACAAGAGTCCTCACTGTTGTATTTTACTCCTCTTATATTATCATCAAGTAAATGTAAAAAGATTTAAAGAGATTTTTGTTGTAGGATATAACATTAAAAGCATTAATTACTGTCATTTATAAAAGCACATTCATTCACACTTGAGTGCTTCAGCATATGCATATCGCAGCAATCAAAGCTTTTCGGAATTATAATTCATCAGGTTGTATAATAACACTAATGAACCTACTTGTAGGCTCAGGCGGTTTCTGCTGATCCCTTTGTATGGCACTGTTCAACACTGTTTAATATCCATACAGATTGGGGGATTCTCCACAAACAAAAATGGTGTTGATTGTGAGGGACAGCCAGGACCCTTGCCTAGTCAGGACGCACTCAAAAAGCAAGGATCGGGGGAGATAGCGTACACAGGGCATTGTCTTCCCTGGATCACTAAATGGAAGCCCACCGGGGTTACAGAGGTTCCAGGAATTTCCACAGGGCCTCATGGGAGCTGGAGTTCTTTAGCTCAGCTCTGTTGGGTTCCATGGGCACTGCCAGGGGGCGCTGTGGGGACTAACGAGCCCTACCTTGTCAGGCCCAAGCCCAACCTGGAAGTGTTCTTAGGTTTTGTATAAAAGGAGTTGTCTGCCACTTCTCTGGTAGCCAGAGTTGGGAGAAGGCTGGAAAAGAAAGACAGAGAGAAGTCAAAAACAAAGATAGTTACTGTGTGCTGATTGTGATTTGTACTTGTGCTTGTGGTGTAGGAAACACTTGCCAGGGAAGAGTTTCCCATGAAATAGAATAAAAGCTCTTGTTTGTGGCAGACTTGTGCCCAGAACCTGAAAATTGCTCTATGGGTGCTATATAGTGGCTGATCCTGCACTCTGAACCAAAGGTCAAGCAAAAACATAATTTCCCCCCAGGGATTAACAAAGAACTGTATATCAAATCAAAGAAGATATGGTCATTAATTACTTTTTCAATGTTAAAGATATAAGCTATCAAATTTTCACTGTATATAATTATTATCATATATTATTATTTAGCAATATTAATAGCAGTCATGGGCAGCACGGTGGCACAGTGGGTAGCGCTGCTGCCTCACAGTTAGGAGACCTGGGTTCGCTTCCCGGGTCCTCCCTGCATGGAGTTTGAATGTTCTCCCTGTGTCTGCGTGGGTTTCCTCTGGGTGCTCCGATTTCCTCCCACAGTCGAAATACATGCAGGTTAGGTGCATTGGCGATCCTAAATTGTGCTTGGTGTGTGGGTGTGTGTGCGCCCTGCAGTGGGTTGGCACCCTGCCTGGGGTTTGTTTCCTGCCTTGCACCCTATGTTGGCTGGGATTGGCTCCAGCAGACCTCCGTGGCCCAGTAGTTAGGATATAGCGGGTTGGATAATGGATGGATGGATGAAAAGCAGTCATTGAAGTACTGACTGAACTTGTTCATGTTACTGCTTAGGGAGATAAGGTACAGCATCCAGGTTAATGTTTATTAACTCCGGAGCATAAATGATTCACTCTGTACTAATATTCTAATGAATGAATCATTCTGACCCTACAGGGTGGTTCAGATCTAATTATGCAATTATGAAAAGGCGAACACATCGCACCCGCTGTTCGACTGACAACCGTCTCCCCGCCATTTTGGAATGCAGGGCAGGTGCTGCCATCTATCGGCAACAAAAAGAATTTTTTGTGAATTCTCTGTGTAATAAACATAATAAGTTATAGCGTAATGAAAATTGCATAATTAGATCTGGACCACCCTATAAAATGCAGGTTTAGAGGACCAACAACCCAGAGACAGAGGAATGGTTTAGCACAAATGCTGGTAGACCCCTCAGTCTTGCTAAATATGGTTCACTTCACACAGGGCTGACCGGGCACCTCACTCCACCATAATGTCACAGTGGATGGAGTGTTGATAAACCTCGAGGTCAAGGTTTTTTGCAGGAGGAGGAAGTGTAATGAGCTTTGGGCCCGGACCTCAGTGGGACATTTTCCAGGTTTAAAAAAAATACAGTAACTCACAACCGAACAAATGGCAGTAACTTAAGTTACAGAACAAGCTGAAAATTCCTGTTGTCATTGATGCTGGAAAGAATAAAAACGATCTTTTCGCAGTCAACTTTCACAGCTGTGCTGAAAGACTATGCTATGTTCCAATTCCATTATAACAAAATTTCTGTGATTTTCTTTTCTGTTCAGATTACTTTGATCTAATGAACTCTGACTTATGTATACCAGTAGGCAGTCAAATACATTTCTTTATTTTTAGTCATTTGTATTATTTCACAAACATAATAACCTACACTCAAACCTTCTTAATTTAATTTATAGTCACAGGAATGTCTTGGTGCAACATGGAAAAAACCTTTGGTTCAATACAGGGTCTGCACAAACACACACCTACACTCATACTTACATGTTACCAAAAACATTTTCACATCTTTGGGGGAAAGACTTGTGGGAGGAATGTGATTTGCAAAATTCACCCAAATAATGGGATGTGGAATTTGGACCCAGGATGCTGGATTCAGGATTCATGAGGCAGCAACACTAACCACTGCACCCTCATACACTGCCTCTTGTATTATTTTGCATGAACAAGTTATCAACTTCTTCTTCTTCTTTCTGTTGGTCCTGTTAGGGGTTGCCACAGCGGATCATCTTTTTCCATATCTTCCTGTTCTTTGCATCTTGTTCTGTTAATGAACAAGATATGAACTAAAAAGATAAATAATGATTACTGGAAACAGTAAAAATGTGTTACTTAAGCCTGTTTTGTTTCACAACAAAATTTGAGACCTATTTTACTATATGAAAAAGACTGAATAAAATAAAATATCTTCCATTACAAATAATTTGTGACAGCTAGGGCTTTATTCATTTATGGCATCCAATTTTATATTTGGCTGTATACCCAGAAAAAAACAAAATGATGCCTTCTTCAAAATGTAAATTCTTTTCACAAGTGAGTGTTAGTGCAATTAGATTCCTTATGTAAGAAGCCATGAATAAAAACTTGAGCTTTAAAGGTAAAACAATATATACACAGGCTTCCCCACTATCCGAAAGCAGTGTGCTCCTATGGAAATTTTTGTATGGGAAAAAAAGTTTTAAGCATTCTCAGGCCCAAACAATAACCCACCTAATAATACATAAAACTTAAAATAGCACTAATATATAGTAAAAACAGGTATGATGAGATATACAGAGTATAAATAATGTATGTTCAATATAGTATCACTTTCCCGAATCGGGAAGACAATGAGAACACATCCTAAAGCTTAGAGGTGGTGTTGAAGATGATGGTGTGTCAAGCTGAGTTATCAGAGGTTGAGGTAGTCATAATGTACATTTGACTGGGGTGTAGGAGAGGGAGGAAGTGAGTCATCCATTAACATCTACACATTCTTCTGTGTCTGCTGCCTCAATGTCAAAATTGTAGGTTCACTATCTGCTGTGGTTTATGTGGCTTATGTGCAATGCTTGAGTACGACAGCATGCATGACTGCTTAGCCTCATACATTTTTCTATCATACAGTTCTTTGTAGGTACTCAAAACATACTGCAAACCTACACTAAGCCTACATGCGCTTTCAAAATTAAACTCATACTTTTCTAGAATCATTGCAGCACTGTCAGTCAAAGCAAAAACCTCACACATGGACAACTTCACTTTCAGGCAGCTCACTATTGCTTTCTATTTCAATTCATATCCTTTCCTCTTTAAACTGCATCAGATCTTCATCTGTCAGTTCTTGGTCATGGTGTGCCAAAACCTCTTTAACATCATCTTTGTCAAGTTCCACAAAATAAATCAAGATACTGTAAATTACAGATGCTCACAAACATAGCTTAACGCTATGGTGGGTTGATGCTGAGATACAGATGGACTTCTGGAAAAGAGCTTGGCACACCAAGACGCTAAGCTCCACTCTCACTGCTTAGTGTATTCACTCTCTAGAACGGCTGACTTTTTTCATAAAGGTGAAAATCCTCTTCACTTACTTACTTAATGTAGTCTTTTATAATAGCGAAGAGGCATAAAGTGAACTTTCAAAAAGTGGGGGATAACTGTATTTAAAATACAGTGTCACACATGTGCGCATGGAAGGCAGCTGATGGGCTTAAATAAGTATAATGGTACACCGAACTAGAGGGTGGCACTATCCACTAATGCCTTCTCTCTGTCCTCCTCTGCAGACGCTTGGAGGGAAAGTCTGCCCAACTGTCCTGATCTAACTTTCATTCCAACCATCCTGACCTCACTTCCGATTTGTCACTTCAGAGACACACCCCTTCCTGTCCTGTCAACACATAAATGCCATCTTGCTCAATATACTTTATTTTTGTTTTGAACTCGCTCTTGTAAAGATCATAATATTGCTTCATTTTTGCCTTTTCTTTTCAAATATATGGGGTGGTCACCCCAAACCTTTATATTTTTCCTTATGATTATTTCAACAACAGTCATGCAGCAACATACAGTTCTATCTGGAGCTGACCATTTGGCTGTATGTGAAATTGGCCTTATGTCGGTCACAAAGTGTACAGGTCACTGCAATTTCACTAACACTATGGAGTAGCACAAACCAATATTGGAGTCTCAATGGCCCTTTTTTCAGTTTTTCACTTTTAAACTGCCCCTCAAATGTTATCACGCCACTCACTCTCCTTCTTGTACCGCATTCCTGGGAAACAGCTTGCAGTTCACTTGTTGGTGCTTTGCGGCCTTCATTATGTCATTGGGAAAACTACTGTATATACTCATGTTTAAGTTCTCCTGCGGATAAGTTGGGACTTCATTTAACCGTATAATTTACAGTATTTTATAATGTCGGTCGTATATGTCGAATGCGGAAAACTCACGCTATTGGTCCAAGAGATTATGATATGCTAACTCCCACCTGAGAGTAACCATGGAGCACACTGCCTTTTTTATTCTATGTATTGTGACTACGTGACCACACGGTAATACCCAAACTATTCCGAAGCAACGTTTACACTGTTTTGAGTTTTTTTTTTTATCTCACACCCTCATACACCTTTATCGTAAGAGCATCCCTTATTAACAATGGAGCGTTCAATCAGAAGAAAATATGAAGCTGGCTTTAAATTAAAAATCGTTGAAGTCGTTATGTACGAATATATGCGGTAGTCACTCACTTTTGGTGCTACACAAAAAAAAAAAAAGCATGGCATGAAGGTATGAATGGCCTCAACTTGGACAGGAGTAAATTAGTGCATGACTGTATATGATTTGCCAACAGTTTATTGAATTTGTAGATATTATGGAATATAGCGTGTTCAAGTGAACCAAGAATGCCAAAGTTAGACAAAAAGAGGTCTTTATAATAACATGAAGAAGTTAAAAGAAGTAGCGACAAGACAACACAACAACACCATGATACCTTTTCAGGACTTTCAACATCAAGAGTGTCCAACTCCTATCTTGGAGGGCTGTAGTGGCTACTGGTTTTCCTTCCTGCCACTTTCTTCATCAGTAACCAATTTCTTCTGTTAATTGAGTTTTACTCCATTCATCTTAATTGCAGTGTTTCTAAAGACTGCATCCTCCAAATTGATTTTTTTTTCCTTAAATGTCAACCAGACAAAAATAAGATATGAAGTGAACCAACGGATTGGCCAGCTAACTCCAACCTATTTCTCTCCAACCAGTTTCTTAATTAGAAGATATTTCTTGATGTTAATTAAACCTGTTATTTACCTCCATGGCTTGTTGGTGCTCTCATTCTGTCCCGGGCAGACATTTCCAAAACAGTTGATTTTCCTTTTTCTAAGAGAACCGTCAAAATGTTTAATGGACCTGAACAGATCAGCATTACTGAGACTTTCAACTTTATTTATTTTCACATATCGTATAAATGACGCAGGTTAGCTAGTCAGGTCTTGGCTCACTTTGTGTCTTATTATTGATTGACTGCTAATTAAGAAAAAAAAAGAAGCAATTAAGGGGTCTGCATCTTAAATAGCAAGTCAGTTACAAATAAGGCAAAAGAAGTTAAATAGTAGCAGAAACAGGTCAATAATTAAGAAAAAGTTTAGAATGAAAGGCTACAGCCATAATGGACTTTAAGAATCAGAGTTGGACACCCTTGTTTACAGTATACGTTGGCCATTCTATCTACTTCCCAGGACCACTTTTCACCTCAGTATCCCACTTCCTACTCGTTGTTCTCATCTCCTATTTCCCCTCAGTGGACTTGTTTATTTTCTTCTTTCTTCTCTCAGTTTAAGCCTTATCCTGAGTCACCTCCTGACAGGCTAATCCAGTCTGTATAACATCCAAAAGATTAGATCGTACCTAAAAGTGGTTACAGCACAGCTCCTGGTCCAGGCTTTGCTCTTGTCACATCTGGACTAGTGCGACTCTCTGCTGGCAAAAGTACTTGCATGTGTCACCAAACTACTACAGATGATCCAAAATGCAGCGGCACATTTGGTGTTCATGTATCTGAGGTGGGCACATATTACTCCTCCATATATCAATGAATTAAGAACATATTAAGTTCAAATCCTCGATGCTTGCCCACAGAATAGCAAATGGGTCAGCACCTGTATACAGTATATGGAGACACTTGTGAAGTCCTCTGCTCCTTCTCAACTACTCAGGTCTGCAGGAACTGCATCTGGTGATGCCACCTCTGCGTGGTATCAAATCTCAGTCCAGACTCTTTTCTTGTGTAGCTCCTGGATGGTGGGATGAGCTGCCCAACTCCATTTCAAACTCAATGTGTTTAAGAAGTATTTGAAGACTCTCTTCTTTTGCAAACTTATGTCTGACTGATGTTAGATGTTAGGTTTTGTAACTGAGGAAGTGTAACTTGCTTGTTTTCTGTTCTGAGCTCTTCATTTGTGATGATCAATTTAGTAGCCTTGTCCTGAAATGCATGTTCCCAAACAGTCCCACAGACTGATTTTTACTTGCTTATGTTGACCTCTTTTGTAAGTTGCTTTGGATAAAATAATCTGGTAAGCAAGTACATCTAAATGTTGAAAGAAGGATTTGGTTTCCAGTCAAAAATTATTACAGGGTCGGATCACTTAGAGCTTCCGCTGTCATTCCTACAACTTCCAACCCCAGCTAACCAAAGGGATGCACTTCTCTTTAATATGCAGTTGACATTCACATATTACAAATTGTACCTCCTTGATGCCTTTTGGTGACATGGGGAATTCTACTTATTTACTCTTTTTTTACGCCTGGAGTAGTTACCTGCAGATCACCTTCTCTAAATATGTTACTGTTTCTTACATTTTATTGGAATTTTCTGCTAAAATGTGAATTTTCTTTAATATCAGAGGCTCATAAGTATGCCAAAATTCTCCTTATTTCAACAAGCCTGGTGGTCTCCTGGCATTTAACATTTTGAAAATCATGTGTTTGATGTTCACTGTGCATTACATTTTGATTATTTTTATTTCTGTTTCCTTAATAAAGTATTCCTAAACAAGCGTAGTAACCACAACAAAATTAAGTTTCAAATTTCACAAAGTCTTTCCTTCTCTCTGTACGACACTATAAGTTTCCATCATTGAACCACCTTTTCACCCCTACAGAATATACTTATTTCTTACCATGAAACCAGTAATCCACGACTAAATCCATGTGTCACTCAAAGATGATATGCCCCTTGCTGCTTCCTTATGACATGTATAAAAATTTGCCATTATAAAAAGACACATTTCCTGACAGGCTTATGCTTGTTGAAGACAAGACCATCATAAGTCTTTTCACGCCTCTGGTTTTCCAAGATTGCCAGGGTTTCCACTGCACTGGAGCATGACCTTCTCAAGTGATATTTTTAAGTGCTATCTGCTCATCAAAAGTCTTGGAATTGAAGAACAAAGTATGGCTGCTACAGTGGTTAAAGCTGAAGGCTGATGGGGTATTCGACTTACTTTTAATATTTCTCTGTCCTGTTAGTTTTAGTGGGCTATGAATAATTTCATATTTCCTAATTGTGTAAATTGTCTATTTTGCAAAGTTCTTGTTTCCACTAAGTGATGCAATAACATTACATCTTATTAACAGTAAAAGTTCTAAGGTTTAGAGTACACAAGATGCTTCATCAGTTTCTTACAGCGTGAAAGTACAAATTCAAACAAATAGAATGAAATTGCTGCAATATTTTATCAGTGCCAGTTAACTTGATGGATTGTGAAAGTAAACTGAGCTCCCCAACAGTTTTAATTTTTTTGCAGTTATCTGTTTTTCACTGAATATCTGTTTGTGTGTGAGCCTCATATACCAACAGAGATTTAATAATTATGGTTGTCTGATTGTGAATAAACACAGATGGCTATTTTAA
>JANRMT010062806.1:106384189-106427637 GCA_026402145.1 Polypterus bichir lapradei | reverse complement strand
ATATGTGATATCGGAGACACTCAATATCTTTAAAATAATATTTAGGTTTTACTGTATATAAACAGTGTGTTTATATACATAATTTCAATGAATATTATCTAATATCTAAGAGAATACAAAGGGATTATGCTGTATAACTCTGCGGGGAATATTTATAAACAGTATGGGAGAGTTTATAAGGGCTTAAAATATATAAAAATAACCATACAAACATATGGTTTCTACTTCGCGGATTTTCACCTATCGCGGGGGGGTCTGGAACGCAACCCCCGCGATCGAGGAGGGATTACTGTATTGCATTTGAGCGGTATTACTTTAATACTCATAGTTTCTGTTATTTTTGTGATGAAATTTAAACTTTTTTTCTATATTGAGGTCGCCCTTTTGAGCCCCCCTGATATTTACTATGCGGTGAGGCATTTGTACTCCATCAACATTAATTATTTCCAGAGACATAATTTTGTCTATTTTTCCAGCGCATCGCGCACAAAAGCAAGGGAATGATGGGAGCACCAGAACTCTGCTCACATCATGTCGCTTCGTACCGCAAGCTGCAAGTAGTATGTCTGTGATAAGCGGAATACCGCTACGCTTTCCACTCATGGGACGGAAGGACAATCCCGACCGCTTATATATAGTAAGAAAGAAGAAGAAGATATCGCACAGTCTGGAGTAGAAAATCATCTTTTACCTGGAAAAACGAAACTACAAATCCCATCGTGCATTGCAAAATGGATGGGGCGTGTGTGAAACTCTGTGCTACTTGCACAGTCTGGAGTAGAAAATCATCTTTTACCTGGGAAAACGAAACTACAAATCCCATCGTGCATTGCACAATGGACGGGGCGTGTGTGAAACTCCGCGCCTGGGTAGCACTCACGGGACAGAAGGACAATCCCGACCGCTTTTATATAGAAGAATATGTTACTGTACAGTTCATTCACTACTAAATGCAAACTGATTGATTTTCAACAAAAGTTATTGTAGCCCATCAATCTGCATTCAATAACCCATAATGCCTAACTAAAACATGCTCTCAGAAAGGTATGCAACTCTACTAAAAGTCAAAAACTAAAATCTGTCATTCATATAGGTTTTCACACCCTCAATTAAGTACTTTGTAGAATCCCCTTTGGTAGCAATTACAGCTTTGAGTCTTCTTGCAAGCTTTGTACACCTGGATTTGGGCAGTTTATCCCATTCTCCCTGGCAGATCCTCTCAAGCTCCATTAGACTGGATGGGAAGCGTCTATAAACTGCCATCTTCAGGTTCTATATGGTTTATGTCTGGGATTTGATTGGGCCACTCAAGAAATGTCTGACTCGTTCTAAAGCTTCTCCAGGGATCTGTTGGCTGTACATTTTGTGTCATTGTTGTTCTGAACAGTGAACGTCATTCCACTCTGAGGTTGTATGGACTCTGGAGCAGGTTTTCTTCAAGGACCTTGATCTAATGGCTGCATTCATCCATCTCTCAGTTCAGACTAGTCTCCCTCTTCCTGACCCTGAAAAGAACTCCCATAGCATGATGCTGCCACCACCATGCTTCACCATAGGGATGGTATTACGCAGATGAAGAGCAGTACCCATTTGACCAGACATAGTGCTTGGAGTTCTACAGAGTAGCTCAATGTTAGTCTCGTCAGGCCAGAGTCTGTGAAATGTCATTTGGCAAACTAGATGTGGGCTGCCATGTTCCTTTTACTCAAGAGTGGCTTCCATCTAGCATCTCTGCCATAAAGGACTGAGTGATGGAGTGCTGCTGTGATGGTCATCCTTCCAAAAGGTTTCTTCCACCTCAGTAGAGGACTACTGAAGCTCTGTCAGAGAGACCATCGTGTCCTTGCTCACATCCCTGACCAAGTCCTTTTTTTGCCCGGGTTACTCAGTGTGGTTGGATGACCAACTCTAGGAAGAGTCCTGGTGGTTCAAAACATCTTCCATTTCACAATAATTGAAGCCACTGTGTTCATGGGAACACACAAAGCTTTAGAAATTATTTTATGCCCTTGCCCTGATCTATGCCTCAGCACAATTTTATCATGGAGGGCTACAGAGAGTTCCTTAGACTTCATGCCTTGGTTTTTGTCCTGATATACATGCATACATGTGTGCCTTTCTAAAATATATCCTGTCAATTCAATTTGCCAAATGTGGACTCCAAACAAATTCTAGACGCAACTCAAGGATAACTGAAGCAAACAGGATGTGCCAGACCACAATTTGGAGTGCTGCAGCAAAGGGACTTAATACTTAGAGAAATGAGAGATTCCACTTTTCATTTTTAATACATTTTCAAACTACACTGAAAACATACTTTCACTTTGTCATTATGGGTTGGTAAATTTATCCATTTAAAATTAAATCTACAATACAAAAACGTTTATAGAAGTAAAGGGGGCTGAATACTTTCTGATTCTACTTTATCTTGTTACTACTACAGTTATCAAAAATTAAGTTTTAGCAGCTGTATTTGAGTAGCTGACGCTCCTAGAGAGATGAAGTGAAAACAAAGGGCATGCCATAGTTAAAAATTCACACTGAAATATAAAGCAGTTAACAGACAGAGAGAGGAATTTACAAAAGGAGGCTGCGAGGAAAGGCTGAAGGGAGAGAAGTAGAGACAAACAGCATGGCAATTTAATGAGATGGCAGAAAAAAAGCCTCAAGATTTTCTGTGAAAGGTCTCCGATTCACTCCTGAGGTCTGCCAGGAGAACACAATCCTACTAAGAATCCTTGAAATTATTTTTAAGCGTAGACCCTCATTTTCCCATCCAGCCACCTAGGTTAGTTATTTGGCAGCCTTGAAAATGAAATACGATGCTGTCTGTTTTTTAAAAAAAATCATCTGCGATATTGCCATGAGCTCTGTTCAGCTCCTTCTACATGAAGCAATTCACTCACCTCATTTTCTACAAGTGTTTCTAATTTTCACCAGAATATAAAAATGTGTACTCTTTAGTTTAACTGCTAATAATATTTCTCTTTTTACACGATTTTGGTGCAAATGCATGAATGGCAGTATACATATTGAATGCTAATCTTAGTCTACCTGAGCATGAGGTGCTGGAAACTGACTAAAAGAGATCCCATCTTCCACAACTGTGAAATATCACATTCCTTTGCACAGTGACAGATTGTGACAACTGTTGCCTTTTTCAGTACTAATGGCAGCTGATTAGTTATCATGAAGCAGTAATACGCAGCTGAAGCCTTACTATAAAATGCTTTCCTCTGACACCTTACAGAATTTAGACAGATGCAAAACTATTCTGAATGTAAGAAAACATGTCCTGTGGCATATGACTAAGTATAATTTTAGAGCTGATAAAAATGATCTGACAAGAGGACGTTTATGCTGTGGTTTGTCAGTGTAATATGAACAGAGACTACCATATACTTGTAAAAGTCAGCAGGTATTTTTCAATCTTTCATTACTGAAATCTACAGTGTACAATATTTAATGACAACATTTAATGCAGGTTAGATAGATAGATAGATAGATAGATAGATAGATAGATAGATAGATAGATAGATAGATAGATAGATATGAGAGGCACTGTATAATAGATAGATAGATAGATAGAAATTACTTTGTTTGGCCCCTGGGGGAAATTTAGCTTTTTAAAGAAGCTCAATCAATAAAAAATATTGCTATTATTATTATTATGATTATGTTGAACTTTTGATTGTTCTCGCCTGTGACTGTTTGATGGTAAGTCCACATCTCAAAAAAAGAACTTTACCCAAGGCCCTTATGAAGGATGTGTGCTATGCCTGTAAATGTGATCTTCTGCACTTCATTAGGTGATGGATGGCCCGGCAGCATCTTTAGGTTGTGATCAAATCCTCTCTTCTAAGTACCTAATGCTCCTCTTATAACTGGCACAAATATTGATTTACAGTTCCAGTTTATTGTTATTACTATTAATATAATTAGGATAAACAACTAACATCTCTCAAATACACACTAGAATTAATAAAAAGAAAGAAAATTTCTAACTCGGCATTCCTGTCCCAGTGATGCACTATGCAGACATATTTCTGTTGGTAAGGAGACCCTGTAGCGTTTCTTGACACATTTCCGCTGAATGATTCATTGGCTGAAAGTCCTTAGTGTTGGTGTGTCAGAGAGAGGATGTGCAGCATTGGTCATAATGCCACTCAGTTTTGTTTTAATCTCTCCTTTGCTATGACCTCCAAGGAGTCCAGAGAGTGTCCCATAACTAAGCCTGCCCTTGCAATTAACCTGTTAATTCAGTAGGCCCCTCTTGAATTGATGTTACCAGCTCAGCACAACACACAGTAAAAAAACACACGGCTATTAGAGAGTTCTAGAAGATATGAAGGATGTCACAACTGACATTATAAGAATGCCATCTCCTAAGAAAAAAAAAATATACTTCCTATGTGCTATGAGACCAGTCTAACCTGTCATTGATGTAAATCCCCAAGTACTAGTAGGAGTGCACCACCTGAACATCCACTGGACATAGAGGCTCTTTGGTGCAGGGAAAGTCAATAACCATTTTCATGGTTTTGCTGCTGTTAAGTTGCAGACAATTCTCTTTGCACCAAGAAACAAAGTTCTCTACCTGACTCCTCTCGTCTATCTCACCCACTAGATTAATACACTCCATAAGTGCAGAATCATCTGATAATTTCTGCAAGGGACATGACCTGCTATTATATTTATAGGTGTACAGAGTGAAGAGAAAAGGAAATAGGAGTATTCCTTGTGGTGCTCCAGTGTTGCTCACATCTACAGCAGAAACAAAGTCAATGAGTCTCACAGACAGTCCATTATCTAGGATATTAATAACACTTAACATATATGAGATCTTTAACTTACTCAGCCTCTAACAAGAGAGTTAATCGCGAGAATTACAGAATTCTTAAAAAGCCAATTAACGGGCAAGTTGTTGTTTATATTCTTTGTAGCATGTGACAGCTTTATAAATGACCTCTGGCCTATGCAGAAAGGTTTTCCCACCAGAATATTCCTGGAAACGTCTTAAAATAGGAGGAAGCCAGCCTGGAGCAATTAAAACAATTTGTAATTCCTATTCTAATGTGTTAGCTCCTTTGAACAGTTTCTAATTAGCATTATTAAAGTTCAGGCTGAATTGAACCAAATGATAACAACCCAACATTTCTATACACTCAGCTTTACTGGACTTATAATTTAAAATAACCTGTGTGAATTTCCATAACCTTATATTATTCTGTAATAAAAGTGAAGCCTTTGTAATCTTGGATTAAAAAACTTGATAATGCATGTCAAGTTAGATAAAAGACCACCCTCACATGCTCAGATCAGAGACCAGGCTGTAGAGTTAGTGGGGAATTTCAAAATTCAGCAGCCTACTGATTTCACCGCCATAACATGTAAGGTCAAGTCATTTTTTATAGTGAAGAATACTCACCAGATGCTTTCCTTCTTGACACAAATTAAAGGAGTTAATGTGGACAATGTACAGAAGCCATTAATGTCTAATGGGAAGTTAGGTTATATAGACCAATGTGTAGAGTACAAGGCAATGGAGCTTATCCTTAAGACATATAACACACTAGTGTCCAGGCTACAAAAAGATATAGCAGCACTAGAAACAGTTGAGAGACCGGAAACTAGGCTGATATTTGGATTGAGAGATATTGTCATGAGACAGAGTCTGTGGATTTTTTGTGAGTGACTATAACATATACTAAAATCGTAGTCAGTGTCAGGTGAGGTCAAAACCAGGAGATCAAAAATATATCGGGCAACCAAAGCACTGGGGCGATACTGATTCTGGGTAAGGCAGTACATTTTTTTTTATGTAGAGGTCTGGGAGATATACTTAGGATTGATAGTTGGTGAGGACCTTTTGACTATCTTTCAGACAAACTGGAAACATAAACCAGTAGTTAGAAACAAAAGCAAGAGATCAGCAAATGGGATAGTCAAAAGGAACAAAAGGTTTTGAAATTCTGAGTGTAAGTACTATCCATTAAAAGTTGGATACTTCGGAAATGTTTGGAGCAACCATTAAGCCGTCACTCCGATGACATCATAGGTGGCACACAATCCACAGAATACTGCCATCACTGCAGAAGACACCAAACACACCGAAACAACTGTTCCATAGGGAACAAAGGTAGTGTTGGAGTACAACGAGAAAAAATCCTGAACCTTCTCAATTTACACAAAAAACAAAAACCAAAGAGAAAATGGTAATCCTTCTACTTCAAAGACCCCTAGACCAATGTAGGACAAACACCTAACAAAGGTGCAGATCAAATCAGGGGTACACCAAAATTTCAAAAAATAGATCAAAACCAAACAAACAGCACTTTACTACTTTGAGTAGAAACTAAATAATGCTAAACATTGGTCGATTTTTTGTATTTTTTTATCAAACTGAACGATACTCTCAACTCACGCTGCAGCTTAATTTATACCTGTGGTTCTGGTGATGTTACAAGCACGAAGATTGCAATCCTGTGACCTGTAATTCACATTGCATAAATAATGCACATGAGAAATAAAATAAATAGTTCCTCTGAAATGAATTCCAAACAAAAAAACAGAAAACAGTGTGTTCTATGACAGGAATGAGCTATGAGGGGAGATTGAAAAAGATGAATATTTTCAGTTTAAACAAACTGAGATTGAGAGGTGATATGATTGAAGTGTTTAAAATTATAAAAGGAATTAGTACAGAAGATCTAGAATGTTAATTTAAAATGAGTGCATTAAGAACACAGGGGTATGGTTGGAAACTTGTTAAGGGTTGTAATGGATGGCCGGTTTCATATTCCGGCCCTCACCCCCAGGCCGCCAGGAGGAGCTCTCCCGAGAGCATGTACGGGCCCCGAATTCCAGCAGGGCCTCATGGACTATGTAGTTTTTATGCACAGCCCTGCTGGATACCTTGGGGGCCACCGGGAGTCGCTGTTGGGAGGTCAGTGGACTCATTTATACCTTATGACCCGGAAGTTCGTCACATGAAGAGCGACGGGCTTCTGGGGTGAAGAAAAATACTATTTACCCTGACCCGGAAGGAATAAGGACTTGTGGACTGTTGGGCAGGAACACTTCCGGGTCAGGGAGCTCCCAGACGGCGAGCTGAGCTGGGTGGTAGGAGGGCAACGCGTCTGGGAGTCGGAGGATTGGTATTGTAATTATTATTGTATTGGTTAATGAATAGTGTGGAGTGGAGGGTGCTTGGTGCACGTAATTCTTATAATAAAACAAAGAATTGTAGCACTTTTACCTGGTGTCTGGCGTGGTACCTGAGGGTTCAAGGGAGCATTAGTGCCTCCTACTGCGACAGGGTAAATTTCATACAAACTTTAGAAAGATTTTCTTTACACAGAGACATGGAATAAGCTACCAAGTAGTGTGGTAGACATTAGGGACTTTCAAAACTCAAACTGATGTTATTTTGGAGAAGTTAGGAGGATTGGATTGGCAAGCTTTGTTAGGCTGAAAAGCCTGTTCCTGTTAAAATATTTCAAGGGTTCTAAAGTTTACAGGAAGCAATGACCATTTTCACAGGTCTATTATCGAAAGGCTTTTGACCTCTTCCATCATAGTTCAATATGTTCAAAAAGATTTAATTTATGAGGAAAGACTAAAAGAGCTGAGCCTTTTTAGTTTAACCAAAAGAAGATTAAGAGGAGACATGATTGATTGTTTAATATTATAAAGGGAACGAGTACAGTGGATTGAGGAACATTTTGTACAAACATTAGGAGGTTTTTTTCCACACAGAGAACTACAGACACTTGGAATAAGTTGCCTTATAGTATGGTAGACAATAGGAGTTTAGTGACTTTCAAAACTCGACTTGATGTTATTTTTGAAGAATTAATTGGATAGGACTGGCAGGCTTTGTTGGGTTGAATGGTCTGTTCTCATCTACCTTGTTCTAATATTTTAATATTCTGAGAGCAGGAAGGAAATGGAGTAAATAGTGCACTCCTCTTCTAAAATCACTGGTTGTTACCTCCCCACAGTTTATTCATTCTACTTTTCAAGACATAAACATAAATCCACTGAGGCCTCTTCTGATCCTTCACAGCCTCCCACACCCTTTTCCCTCACTACTACAACCTGTGGTGAGGCACAGATTAGGGTAAGGGTAAAAAAAACATTTGTAAAGCTTTCAGTGTCCCCAAGAGTACACTGCCTCAATAATAGTGAAATGGAAGAAGTTTGGGAGCAACGAGACTCTTCCTAGAGTTGGCCATCCAGCCAAACTGAGTAAACCCGTAAAAAGGGTCTTGGTCAGGATAGTGAACAAGAACCAAATTGTTGATGTCCTCTGCTAAGATGAGAGAAATTGTCGGAGGAATGACCATATCAGAAACCCTCTTGAATAAAAGGCATATAACAGACACTTAGAGTTTTAAAGGACCTTAAAGGAGCATTAGGAAAAAAGATTCTCTGGTCTGATAAAACAAAAATGTAACTCTTTATGCAGAACTCCAAGCAGTATGTCTGATGAAGACCAGAATGGCACAGCTTATCACCTGTCTATTACCATCCCTGCAGTGAAGCATGGTGGTGACAGCTTCATGCTATGAGGGTGCTTCCCAGCAACAGGGACAGGGAGGCTGGTCAGAATTTAGGGTAGGATGAATGTTGCTTGAAGAACACCTGCTCCAGAGTGCATATGACTTGACCAGGGTGACGGTTCACCTTTAAACATGACAATGATACAAAGCGTACAGCCAAGACAATGTTGAACCGGCTTTGAGCCAAGTCTGTGACTGTTCCTGAGAGGCCCAACCAAAGCCCAGACTTAAACCCCACAAAGCATCTGTGAAGAGACGTGAAGATGGCACTTTACAGATGCTTCCCATCCAATCTAACAGAGCTTCAGAGGATCTAACTGGTAGAATGAGATAAACTGCCCAGTCGAGAAGACTCAAGACAGTAATTGCTGCAAATGGGACTTCCAGAAGTACTGAATTAAATGTCTGAAAATGTCTGTGAACAAGAGATTGCAGTTTTTGATTTTTGTTAAATTTGCAAATCTTTCTGAGAACATTTTTAGTTTGTCATCATAGGTGTAGATTGATGGGCAAAAGTGGTAAATTTGCCCATATAAAATTAAACTTACAACACAATGAAATATGCCAAAAGTGAAGGTATCCAAATACTTTCTGAATCCACTGTACATTTTTGGGAGTTGTAAGGAAATGTGGGTAACCCAAGGCAAACATGCAAACTCTACTAGACTGACTTGTTAGGAATTCAGCCCGTGAAGCAGAAGTGCTAACCACTGTGCCACCACATGAAGCAAATACTCAGAGCTAAACTTAAAAAAGTTCTTTTCCAGCAGCTTTACTTAATTGTATGTCTCCTTGATGGTATAAGCATATTTTTTTCTCAGATGGAAAAAAAGCAAGAGCTATTTGTTTGCTTGTGTGTTTTGGCTTTATAGCTGTAATTTCAGAACAAGGAATGTTAAATACATAAACTAAGGGTTAGTAATTTGTGTATTTAATAAAACTTTAACTTGATAAAATGACTGACCATGATGACATTAATACTAGTACAAAAACAAAAACCAAATAAATAATTAAATAGAAACATGCACCATTTAAGAAAAAAGAAATAATTCAGTCTGAATTTAAGAAGGGAAAAACTGCTTGGTTCAATGATCAGCAGGTTGACGTGAGAAGAAGAAAGCAGCCTGGCGGCATATCCTCAGTTCAATAAATGCAGGATCGCTGGAGAGCTAGAGAGTGCAGGGAATAAAAAAATAAATCTGTTAGACCTCCACTTTTATGTGTGAGTTTGACAGGTCAAAGCACCACATTGAAAGTTTGGAATAGCTGGAGGATGAAACCTTTCTCTTACCTTTTTGAGTCTCATTAGTTTTACAAATGTATATGAAATTCTTTGACGTTTACATAAAATTTAAAATGTCTATTTATTTTACTTGCCACAACTATATTCCAATGCTTACTGAAGAACAGTTAGTGTTATTACAGTATCGAGTATTTATTTTTACCATAGAATAGCAATCTAGTTTTTTATTTAGTGAACCAGATTAACATGGTGGGATATTTCTTAGTGCTGTTCCCTCACTGGTCCAGTGACCCAGGTTCAGTTTTCAACGTGGTTGCTGTCTGTATGAAATTTGCACTTTTACACCAGATAACCCAAATTTATCACACCTATCAGTCATATTTGTGTTTAGTTGATAGGGAAATGGGAACATGAAGTTGAGTGTGTCCTGTGCTGGATACTTCTGCAATAAGCTTCAGCCCATCACAGTTCTTAATTCAGGGTTCTTCAACTCTGTGTTAGGCTCAAACCCATTATTTGTTTCTTTCTTCCTTAATTACAAGCTGTTGGGGAAAATACTAAATAAAGAAGAGTCTTGCGCCATCATTATATATGGAATCAAAAAATGGCTGTCCTTTATTTATACCTATAGGTGGATTCCACTTGTGCCTTCTTCAAAGCATCATGGTAGACTAAATAACTCTAACAAAAAAGCTTTCTTTATCAGTTAGGTCACAGGAAGTAAGACCTCTCCTATATAAACTGTTATCACAGAACAAAACACAAAATTAAATGTTATATATTATCTTGTTTTCTAATCAAAAAATCTGCTGGTACAAATGAAGTCAGGATGTCCAAGCATAACAGACAGGCAGTTACAAGCACATACTTCATTTCCTTTTTGTTCTATCAGAACAACTAATCAACATTTTTAAATAAGTTTTTAACATCTTCAAAAAAGTTACCAGATTTATTCTAGGTCTTAGTTCAAAAATATAGTTTAAAATTTACTTTAAAATACAATTCAGTCTTTATGACATAAAGACAATCCTAATAGGAATCACCAGTTGCTGTTATCACAAACTCCTGTTACCATCTAGAAGTATAATTGTGGTAAATTACTAAAGAACAGTGGTTTGATATTAGTCTGGAGCTTGGATTATTGTTGCCCTTTCTCTTCTGTAACAGGATGGCTGTGGTAGTTTGGAGTGAATAGGTAATATACTGTAGATCGAAATAGTATGTTCAGTACAACCTTTTCGGAAAACCGGGATAAACATTTTATCTACAAACATGGTTCAATTAAAGCACAACTGGTGTTATACCCATTGCGAAACGAGTCCTCTTGGAGGGTTTTGAGAGAACTTGTAAAAAGGTAGCAGTGTTTTTATCCATGAAGTTAAATTAACAAAGGCTGACTAGTTTCTAAAGAAATCCCACTATGACTTTAAGTTGATCCACAGTTCTATTTTAACCCTAATTGTAATTGTATAAATCATGTGTGTAATAATGGTATTATTTAGTTTTTGCTCCGTCTATAAATCTTAGAATTGTGTTCCATAACTTAAAGTTCTAAATAAGATTATTATACATTTTAAACAACTACTTGATCAATGTCTTATTTTTTTGTGTTAGAGTAAGTTTTTGATTTCCTTCTTATTCATTAAATAATAGTCATGTTATTTAACAAAAATGTACCAGTGCTGTATTTCAATGATCAGACTGTTTAATAGAACCATTGGTAGTGACACAGACAGCACAAATACGTACTTCATTAGCTTCAAAACTTACTAGTTTATGTTACCTATGACAATGACCAGTGATAGAGTCCTTATACAAACAACCATACTCACAACCTCATGCTCACATCCATAAAGGCGCCCTAATTTCTATCCAACAGTGGTCTATACTATTGTTTTCTACTAAGACAGGTTGTATGCATGCTGATAGTAGGTGCCAATCCTCCCTTATGAAGACATCATCACTACTCTCATTAAAGCAAATCACTGCCTTTTCAGGGATACATTTGAATTGCAAGGGTTATATACCCAAAGTTCTCATATATATATATATACACACATATATATATTTATTTTTCTTCCTTTATGTCTATATATATATATACACACATATACATACTAGCCATCCCCAGTGACCCCGCCCGGCTCCCCACTCCTGATGTGACGCTACCGCCTCCCCTCGGCCTGCAGCCTCTGTCTCGGATTAGCGCGAATATATCACTCCTACAAGTGAACTATGATTCTTAGCGCAATGAAAGAAATCATAAAATCAGCTGGGATGTTCAAGCATCCACCCATCCATCCATTATCCAACCCGCTATATCCTAACACAGGGTCACGGGGGTCTGCTGGAGCCAATCCCAGCCAACACAGGGTGCAAGGCAGGAAACAAACCCAGGGCAGGGTATCAGACCACCACAGATGTTCAAGCAAATTATATAAAAAAACATGATCTAAATCCGTTAAGTATTTCTCTCATTTGCTAGTTAAGTGGAGGTAAGGTATGCCCTGAGGCTGGCGTGTGAGTAAGGAGGGCCCCGCCCCCTTTGGCCTGCTGCGTGTCTCTTGGATTTGCGCAAATAAATCAATACCGCAAGCAAACTATGATACATATAATGAGAGAAGTCACAAAATCACCAGAATATTAAAGCATATTATAGAAAAAAACCCCAGTCTAAATCTGTTAAGTAACTTTCTTATGAAAAGCAGACACACATACAGATAAACGTTGGATTTTAAATATATAGAGATGCATAGAATGAACGTATGTTCTATTCTTAATTCAACTTTAATTTACCAGACTCTAGCACACAGAAACAATGAATTGTGCTTTGGGATAAACAAACTCTGTCTTTGATATCTCTATCTTTCGAAACTATTATCGCTGATAATTTGTCACATGTTGGTTTATTATTAATGCGAGCGTGATCTTTCGGATTCCAAGAAAACTTCTTTGTCCGTGTTTTACAGATAAATTTTGTGTAAAGTGCAATACTTTTGGATGTATAGTAGGTTTTCAATTCCACTTGGTCCGGGCTGATTATTACTTTTCTTATTTTCTGAATTTGCACTTAGATTATTATTGTTCTTTTTTGAATTCTTTTCTCTCCAACGCTAGGAAAGCGTAAACATTTATAAGAGCTGAAAGCACAGTAAGTGTGTCTGACAAATGTATTCACACGAATGAGAGGTGACCAACCGGAAATGGTTGAGACCAACTTGAAAAAATCCCTTGGCAATAGTCTTGTCTCGTCTCGTTTCAAGATTTTCTTTTATAATATAGAGATGTATTTGGGGTTACCAGAATGGAAGCATTAATTAGTAGCCACTTTTTTCCTGTGTACTGTTGTGCCGTCTCTCCTCCATGATTAACTTGTGCTATTTGTGGTTGTGGGGTGGGCGCCATGGGATGGTTGTTTTATTTTGTATTGACTTTTTCACGGTTATATTTGATTTACTGTAACTTGTATTTTCTATCTTCTTAATAAAAATTTTATGGCAAAAAAATTTACCAAAATTTTTTTAAGAACCAAACTGTCAATATTTGATGTACAGTGTTATTGTAGGTGCTTCGAGCTACTATCGTGTAGAAATATGTATATAATTTATTTTCTGTCCCTGTATTTCTGTTAGAGCATCGTGTGTAAACCACCACACCTATTTCTACACTTTGGAGTTATTTCCAGTACAGTCTAACTTGGAATATATGGTAATAAAACTTTAGAATTTCTGTGTACAAATATCTAGAAAAAACTGAAACTGAGACAACCTCATCAGACGTTGCCATTATCGGTTAAAGAATACTAAATTAATAGCACTATATATTTACTAGATGACAACAAAATGCCCCTGGTGTGAAATGGCACTTAGCTTACTTAGAATCCACCTGTCTTATCTTTTAGCTTATTTTTACTTTAACATTTTTTTAACATTAAATTTCTGTTTGTCAATCTGTTTAAATATCATCCCAAAATAACCACACTTATTACTACAAAACTTTGCAGTTTGCTCTGGTATAGTTTAAGTTGCTGCTGTTGGTGGACCATTGCATCTGTTAATCTCAATATCTCCAGAGCAGAACACGACAGACATATAATTTTTCCTTCAAAAGAATTAGAAAAGATTGTGTATCAAAACAACACAAATTTCAGGTGTTTATGTTAATGTTAATAATTTAAGTGTGTTTAAAAACAGCAAGATTTTTACCTTTGCCCATCAATAACATTTTAATGCTCAATAGTATCAAAACTCTGTTCCCTCTGTTCTCTTTCCTGAATGCTTATTTTATGATGAACAGAAAAGGCCTTATTCAATTTTTGTGTATGGCAAGCAATAATGACCCATTTGTGACAAGATCCATTATTGAGCCATATTAACAAATGTGTTTTGAAATGTTGGGAGTGAGAGGGAATGGACATTTCATGAGGGTCCTCCAGCAGTGTTGCTCAGGGAGGAGGTGTGTGCCACTCGACCTTAATTTGGTTCTAAGCAATTAAGTTGTATGTTACGACTTTGGTGCGTTCTACATGTCCTATAACATTTTGATATGACTGCTGAACTACTGAGATAATTATTACTACTGTTCTACGAATGATTCTTTGCTAATGAATGACTTCTGTTTCTCTAAACTTACACTTAATTTCACAGTAAAACTATACAAAGGTCTAATGAGCTTAGAATCACTAGATGCTAAATAATACAAAAAATACACATCCTTTTGCTGTATATGGAGCCCATAAGTGTCAGATCTGCTATTTATTTTATCTGCTATTTATTTATTTTATACATGTAACGTACATTTTAAAACTTTTCCATGCAAAGCCGTGTAAAACAGCTAGTGTGCATAAATTAATATTGTTCAGATGTATACATTGTTGTAGTAAATTCTCTATAAGGATGATTCTCCACCCATTGTTGATGTAACCATACCAATTTACTGAAATGTTTGTCTTATTGTAATAATCTTTACAACATTATTGATTAATGTTGCAGTAGTAAATTTGCCATAGAACATTAAAGAATACACTCACTTTCCTTTACAGTGTTGTTGTTATGTCAACTTTATTCTCAATTACAGGCTTTACTAAAGCCAAGAATAGTATTCACAGTATTGTTACATGTTTTTGCCATAAACCTTTTATGTAGTAACTGGTCACAGAAAATGATTCTTACTGGAAAATGAAAGTAGAGTGGAAGGTTTATGTATTAAAATCTGATGCATGGTCAGAAGAGGAAAAAAACAAATGCAGTCAGCAGAAATATGTGACATAAACACAAGGAGAGAGAAGGGCAACATAAACACAATGCAAAGTTATAACATTTCAATGATAAAAATCAAAGAAAAGTCATATGAAACAGCCATTTGCTATTACCATGTACCTGCTCTATTTTATTTTCTGCCATTGCTGCTTTTTTCCTCTTTTTTATTGAAACCTTATGATGACTGAAACATCATTCCTACGTTATTTTTTTCTTCTCACTGTGTGTATTCATAAATATTTTTAGACGTATATTTTCAGGCCCCACTGTAATGCAGTTCTTTCCTTTTATCGCATACTCTTTAATGTCTTAGTCTGTTTTCTTCCTTGTCAACCTTTATTGACTATTATAAAGCAAAATCATCTCAGCTCAGCTACATTAGTCAACAGTTCGGTTAGTTTTACAGAGATGACTTTATTCTGAGGCATTGTTATGTGACAAGCATGCTAACCAATTCACTGTAAAAATTTTATCTCTTTACCGGGTGCAGAATTTTGTTTTTGTGGCATTATTCTGGCAAAGCATTAAGGTGTCAAGGAGTAGAAAAGTGAGATGATATTTCATATGGTAATTTTATACAGACTGTGATAATTGTTGCATATTCTAATCTGATTTTTAAATTAAAGTAGAACATCTCATTTTTGGCACAGGCAAACTTGGATCTGAAGACTTTGAAACACTTTGGGAAGAACATTCTAGTGCTAGTGAGTGTAAAGCCAAAATCACACATCACCTTTTCTCCTCCTCCCATACCATCCATATTGACAAGAGAGGTTTTGAAAGGAGTTTGCATGTTCCCCTCATGTCTAAAATTTTTTATATTGTTATAGGCTTGTGCTAAAGTCTTTTAAATTAATTTTTTTCCTCATCAAACAACACACAATACCTCTGAATGACAAAGTGAAAATAGGATTTTCAGAATTTTTGTAAATGTATTATAAATGAAAAATTGAAATATCACATTGACACTAGTATTCAGGGAGGCACATTGGTGCAGTGCCTCGCAATAAAGAGACCAAAGAGACCAAGGTTCACATTCCGGGTCCTCCCTTCATGGAGTCTGCATGTTCTCTTCATGTCTGCAGGTACTCTGCTTTCATTTTACTGTCCAAAGAGATGCACGTTAGATGTATTAGAGATGCTAAATTGGCCCGCATGTGTGTATGTTTGTCCTGCAATGGACTGGTGTCCTGTCCAAGGTTTGTTCCTGCCTTGCACCTTACATTAGCTGACATAGGCGCATATATCAAAACCGACCCTGATCTAGATTAAGTGGGTTTGGAAATGACATATGACATTAGTACTCGGATCATTTACTAAGGCCTTCATTAAAGCATTTTTGGCAATGATTACAGCCTGGAGTCTGATTAGTATGGCGCACAACCTGCACATCTGGATTTGGGAATTTTGTGCCATTCTTCCAATGCTACACCTGGGTCCCAATCCAGGTGGTTTGTCATGTGGTGGGCGTGGCAACACAATATTAGCGCATGCTCCTAATCTCTCTTTCAGTTCTCTCCAGATCCTCTCAAGCTTTGTAAAGTTGGTTGGAGACCAACAGTGGACAGCTATTTTCAGGTCTCTCAAAAGATGTTCATTTGAATTCAAGTCTGGGTTCTGGGTGGGCCACTCAAGAACATTACCATAATTGTCCCTAAGCCACTCCTATGTTGCCTTTGCTGTATGCTTAGACTCATTGTCTTGTTGAAAGGTAAACCCTTTAGCTGAGTGTGAGGTCCACAGTGCTCTGGAGCAGAGTTTCATTAAGAATATTTCTGTATATTTTTCCATTCAGTTTTCCCTTGACTACTCTTCCAGTCCCTGCCATTGAAAACACACAGTGTGATGTTGCCACCACCATGCTTCAACGCTGGAATGGTATTGTGTAGGTCACGAGTGTCGGACTCCGGTCCTGGAGGGCCGCAGTGACAGCAGGTTTTCATTCTAAACATCTTTTTAATTAGTGACCCGTTTTTGCTGCCAATTAACTTCTTTTGCCTTAATTTTAATTAACTTGACTCGGGCCCCTTTGTTTCTTTTTCCTTAATTAGCAGCCAAATAATAGTGAGGCACAAAATGAACCGCAACATGACCAGCTCATCTATGCCCATCACACAATATCTGAAAATAAAATAAGGTGAAGTTCTCAGTAAGGTTGATCTCTCAAGTTGCCAAAACATTTTGACTATCTCCTTAGAAAAAACAGAAAATCAGCAGTTTTGGAAATGTCTGCTGTGGCAGAATGAGAGCAGCAACAGGCCATGGAATTAAATAACGGGTTTAATTAACAACAAGAATCGGCTTCTCATTAAGAAAGTGATTGGAGTGAAATTGGTTGGAGTTTGAAGCCCCAATTTAGCTGCTCATCTGCCGGGTCGTTTCACATCTCATTTCTGTTTGGCTGTCATTTAATGAAGAAGAGCACTGAATCCTTAAAAACAGGGCTATTACAATGAAGGGAAAAAGAATTTAATTAGTAGTGAAAACTGGTTTCTAATTAGGAAAAGGGTTGGAATGAAACCCTGCAGCCACTGTGGCCCTCCAGGCCTGGAGTTTGACACCCCTGGTGTAGGTGGTGAGCGGTCCCTTGTTTCCTCCAGATGTGATACTTAGAATTGAGGCCAACTTTGATTTTATCAGACCAGAGATTCTTTCTCATAATCTGAGAGTTCTTTGGTTGATGTTTTGCAAACTCCAAGTGGGTTTCCATGTGTTGTCTGGCAAAGGTTAGTGTAGTTTTGCACTGGTGGTTGTTCTTCTGGATGAAGCGACCATTGGGTTCTTGGTCACTTCTTTTACCAAAGCTTTTGTCCGCCGATTGCTCATTTAGATCTGGCATCCAGCTCTAGGAAAAGTCGTGATTGTTCCAAACATCTTACGTTTAAGAATTATGTTGGCCACTGGGTTCTTGGGAACCTTCATTGTTGCAGAAACATTTTATAGCCATCCCCAGATCTGTACCTTGACACAATCCTGTCTCTAAGTTCTGCAGGCAGTTCCTTTGACTTCTTAGTATTTGCTCTGATACACATTGTGAATTGTGGGACCTTCTATTATTTCCTAGTCATGCGATGACATCCTGGCTTACTCAGCAACAGAAATGATTCACTCTGTACCAATACCTTTAAAATTAAATATTCTGAATTCTTTTGAGTTCAAACAAGGAAACATGTGGCATTGTTCCATTCATGGATACTACAAGCCAGAACTCCTCTATTCAGATGTTAATGAATTTAACACTAGAATTACCGAAGCCTATGATAAAACTCGTAATTCCGGCCCACCTTAAATCTGTTTGCACCTCTCCATCAGCGTCTTTTGTCTTGCAAATGTGTCGGTCAACGCAAGCAGTCAGCTATACCAACCCCCACACAAAACTATTGCAGAAAGGGCAAAAAGTTCTCCCAGTTCAAGCCTTGATTACCTGGGAGTGAGTTGTATAGGGTAAATAATATATATCAATACATTTCATGTGTGTTCTGTGTCTACAACAATCTATGTAAACACATCATTAAAACAGAAACTTTTTCATGTTTTAGTAATACATCACAAAATGTAGACATGAGCTGTATAATGTGTGAAAGATAAAGTCCAAATATCAAATAAACACTGCCTCATAAATGTACTGTTTTGAGCAGTGAGCTTCTCTTATTGTTAATATTATACAATTAAAAACATACATCTGGTATGGTATGTGGTATATGGTATAGCAGGCAGCTTGTGTTGATCGATACATTTACAAGAGAAAAGACCTGATGGAGAGGTGCAAAGGAATTTAAGGTGGGCCGGGATTACAAGTTTTTTCGTAGGCTTTGGTAATTCTAGTGTTAAATATAAACCTGCGGGACAATCTTAGCAGATCTGACCTCATCTTATTCCCACCTACTGTCTCTGTCTCTATTGTTAGAACTTCTCCCCTTTGGTACAAATAAAGTATAAACTATTCTAATTTAATCTAATGTCTAATCAAGTGTACTGACCACAGGTTGACTCCATACAACGTGTATAAACATCTCGGTGTTGATCAATAGAATGGGATGCACCTGAGTCAAATTTCACGTGTCACAGCAAAGGATTTGGGCACTTCTGTCAATGTGATATTTCAGTTTTTTATTTTTAATAAATTAGCAAAACTTCCCAAAATCCATTTTTCCTTGTCATTTTGTAGTATTGAGTGCTAATTGATGAGGGAAAAAAATTTAAAAAGTAAAGGGGTCTGAATGTTTTCTGTTAGTGTTAGGATTGCCATGTTAACATTTTTTTGTATTCTTCATTTAACCCATTCCCTTACTACTGTACTATTTATGTTTTGTTTTATATTACAACCCCAATTCCAATGAAGTTGGGACGTTGTGTAAAACGTAAATAAAAACAGAATACAAAGATTTGCAAATCCTTTTCAACCTATATTCAATTGAATACACTACAAAGACAAGATATCTAATGTTCAAACTGATAAACTTTATTGTTGTTTTGCAAATCTTCACTCATTTTGAATTTGATGCCTGCAACAAATGTTCCAAAAAAAACTGGGACAGGGGCAGGAAAAGACTGGGAAAGTTGAGGAATGTTCAAAAAACACCTGTTTTGAACATTCCACAGGTGAACAGGTTAATTGGAAACAGGTGTTTGTCATGATTGGGTATAAAAAGAGCATCCCCAAAAGGCTCAGTCATTCACAAGCAAGGATGGGGCGAGATTCACCACTTTGTGAACAACTGCGTAGGCAAATAGTCCAGCAGTTTAAGAACAATATTTCTCAACGTGCAATTGCAAGGAATCTAGGGATTTCATCATCTACTGTCCATAATATCATCAAAAGATTCAGAGAAATCTCTGCACATAAGTGGCAAGGCCGAATACCAACACTGGATACCCGTGACCTTTGATCCCTCAGGCGGCACTGCATTAAAAACCGACATCATTCTGTAAAGGATATTACCACGTGGGCTCAAGAATACTTCAGAAAACCATTGTCAGTTAACACAGTTCGTCGCTACATCTACAAGTGCAAGTTAAAACTCTACCATGCAAAGCGAAAGCCATATATCAAGAACACCCAGAAATGCCGCCGGCTTCTCTTAGCCCGAACTCATCTGAGATGGACTGACGCAAAGTGGAAAAGTGTGCTGTGGTCACATTTCAAATTGTTTTTGGAAATCATGGACGTCGTGTCCTCTGGGCCAAAAAGGAAAAGCACCATCCGGATTGTTATCAGCGCAAAGTTCAAAAGCCAGCATCTGTGATGGTATGGGGGTGTGTTAGTGACCATGGCATGTGTAACTTTCACATCTGTGAAGGCGCCATTAATGCTGAAAGGTACATACAGGTTTTGGAGCAACATATGCTGCCATCCAAGCAACGTCTTTTTCAGGGACATCCCTGCTTATTTCAGCAGGACAATGCAAAGCCACATTCTGCATGTTTTACAACAGCGTGGCTTCATAGTAAAAGAGTGAAGGTACTAGACTGGCCTGCCTGCAGTTCAGACTTGTCTCCCATTGAAAATGTGTGGCACATTATGAAGCACAAAATACGACAACAGAGACCCCGGACTGTTGAGCAACTGAAGTTGTACATCAAGCAAGAATGGGAAAGAATTCCATCTACACAGCTTCAACAATTAGTGTCCTCAGTTCCCAAACATTTATTGAGTGTTGTTAAAAGGAAAGGTGATATAACACAGTGGTAAACATGCCCCTGTCCCAGCTTTTTTGGAACATGTTGCAGGCATCAAATTCAAAATGAGTGAAGATTTGCAAAACAATAATAAAGTGTATCAGTTTGAACATTCAATATCTTGTCTTTGTAGTGTATTCAATTGAATATAGTTTGAAAAAGATTTGCAAATCATTGTATTCTGTTTTTATTTACGTTTTATACAACGTCCCAACTTCATTGGAATTGGGGTTGTATAATATCCCCCAGATTCCACAAGCCCCTCATTACAATGATTTTTCAAGAATGGAACATCCACCAAAAATTGTCCTAATCAGGTGCAGCAGTAATATGACAGAGCTGTTATAAAAGACAGCAGTGGCCACAGCATTGCTGCAGTGGCATTAGGTCACAATCTTTCACTTTTGTGTTTTCAGCCCCTTTTGCTCTTACAGCATTCCTTTTGAAACTTTGCTGATAGTGTTGCAGGTTTATAACTTACCAGTCAATATTTTGAATTAAATTTTGGATTGTTCTCGACTTTATAATTTTTTCTCAACATTGCTTATTTATATTTCTTATATATTATTAATCATTAATTTGTTTATTAGTGTTTCAGAAATTCATGGTATTTTGACCTTTTGTTAATTATTGAATATCGATTAATTGAGTTTTCTTTTGACTATTAATTTCAGTTGAATTCTTGATTCATAGTCAGGGCATGATTTAACTGGTGTTTCTCTTTCACAGAATTCTTCATTTCATTTACAAGGCAATTAATTCAAAATTTATTTTCATCCTTTTTGTAGTTTTGGGAGGATGTCTTTTTAGTTTTGGCTTTACCTCCTTGGCTAAATTCTGAATTGCCCCAGTGGGAAAAATAACCTCTGTGTTTGCATGGCTAAAGTTCCTTTTCAAGTTGGTTTCATCCTGGATGGAGTTTTGTAGCCAGATCCAAAACTATATCAAGAGAATTTCATAAATTTACCATTGCATTGAAGCCTTTAAGAGGTAAAACAGGTCCTAAAAAAAAAAAACAAAAAACAACAATCACTTTGCATGAAACCCCTCATTTTGATTGTGAATTATTAAGGAGTGATTTCAAAATTAATTCATCCTTAAATGTTGGGAAAACACAGTGACGGCAACTAAATCTGAAGGCCTGGAGGTTTTGTTCTTCTGATTTCCTTTACAGGACATCATATTAGGCTTTTGGAAACTTCATTCTTATACCAAAAGACTAGAATGATGTGTTTTGGTAAAATATTTATTTAATCTTAAAAGCTGTGTTTGTTTTTACTTAATAATATGCAGAGAGCAGAGATTGTCTAAAGTAATTTAAATCCCTTCATAATTAAACAAAATCCAGAGATTTATACAGTAATCAAACTATTTTTATCTATAAGCTCCTAAGTTTAAGCACACTCGTTTGGTTACCTCCTTGTCAGAGATTTTCCTCTTTTTACAGATTTTATTTCTTCTCTGTACCATGGACATCATCAAGAATAATTCTCCAATTTTATGGTAATAGTAATTATGTAAATTGTAATCCTGTATACATTCTTATGTCATGATTTATTATAAATGAACCTCTTAAATAATGTGCTGCCTTCCTCATTTAAAAGATAAAAATGCCTCATTTACCTGATTTTCTTGTCAGCAAATATTGTACATAGTACTTGAGCCCAGCTTTAGCAGACCCATCCAGTCCCATGGCTGGCCCATATTTGGAAACTATTTTGTGTGTAACATTCTTAAACACGTTTACCCTAATACAGTGTTATGGTGAGGGGATATATATATATATATATGTATAAATACTGTAGCTATGTTTACCCAGAATTACCCAAAGTTCTGTAGCTTTAGTTTGATTCATGGGATTCTGGCAATAGCATGACACCTTCAATCAACAGACAAAGTATCTTCATTTTTAAAAGCTTTAGTAAAAATTCAAGGTAAAACAATTCACACAAAAATTGATATAACAAAGAAAAGAAAAGTTATTGTTTAAGAAAAGTTCTGTTAAAAGCTTATATATCTTGTTTCATTCTTTAAGTTTGCTCATACACTTGAAGCATTTCAGAAAATTGTATGCCTGTACCATTTACAAACTGCAAATGGGCCTTTCAATCCATGGTAGCTATGAGCCTATTCCAAAACAGACTCACTTTATTAACACACTGTATTACAGATGTAGCTATCTTCATATTAAATTACAGGAGGTGAAAGGCAGTCATTTTCTAAGCCATTATATCCTAACACAGGGTCATGGGGGTCTGCTGGAGCCAATCCCAGCCAGCACAGGGTGCAAGGCAGGAACAGAACCCGGGCAGGGTGCCAGCCCACCACAGGACACACGCACACACCAAGCACACACTAGGGACAATTTAGGATCGCCAATGCACCTTACCAGCATGTCTTTGGACTGTGGGAGGAAACCGGAGCACCTGGAGGAAACCCACACACACACACGGGGAGAACATGCAAACACCACACAGGGAGGACCCAGGAAGTGAACCCAGGTCTCCTTACTGCAAGGCAGCAGCGCTATCACTGCACCACCATGCTGCCCAGGAGGTGAAAAGCTATACCATAATCTATAGCTATGAAAGAAAATTACATTCCATTCAGATTAAGCGAACATTAACTTTCTAAGATTGGTTCTTACATATACACTTTATGGATATACTGAATATATATACAGTATATGTATATATATCTATCCAAACAGAAATAGCAAAACTCACAGAACTCAGCAATAAAGTAATGATCCCTGACTCCTGAGCTTTCTCAACTGACTTAAACTGTCAGAGGGAGGGCTCAGGACTGGTGATGTCAGGTTGACCCCGCCTCCTGGGGCTTCACAACAGAACGAGGAACATAAATACACTTAAAGTGACAGTATACAGTTAACCAATATTAAACAAAATGATCAGAAGTAACACAGAAATATGAAAAATAACACAAAGACAAAACAAAAACAATAAACCATATAAGCATGCATTAATATATAACAGAGAAAGCTTTGAACTCGCAAACTCAGCAGAACAAATATTGCCAAAATATGAATTAATCTTGGATTGCAGTGCATTCACAGTGCAGTATAAAAGTAAAAAAATAAATGAATGCTATACCTTGAAGTGGACTAAAATAGGATACTATGTGAACATCACTTTCTGATATAATTTTATGTTACAGGCATAGGAAAAAGTAGCATATTTACATAAGGTGGCAATATTTAATCAACCATCATCAAAACATTGATATATTTTTATATAATTTCACCACATATTCACATTGATTCCACCACTTATTAAACTTATCATACAGAAAATATGAAAAAAAAGATATATATATCTTATTTAAATAAAACATTATAAAATAAGTGTATAAAAGCAATGTTTTCCTCATTTTCTGTCTGTTTTGTATTAGTTTGAATATATGGTAATTTTGTTTGACATTTAATTGGTTCTATTCTTAGGTTCATATCAATATTTTGTGACGGAACTAGGGTGACCACACTGTATCCTTCATTATTCAAAGTGACAGAATGCAGGAAGACTAAGAATGTGACTGTCAACATTTCTTTCTAAATGTGTTTGTTACCTTGACAGAAACCTTCACTAATGCAATTATGTGTCTCTTACAAAATGCAAACTTAAGCTAGACACCTAAATATATAATCTGTCAAAACTACCACTTATAACAGGACTGCTAATTACATAGCATGCCTACAATTAAATATTTTCTAAGATTATTATTTTTCAGGGTATGTGTATCTCAAATATCTGTTGTAGCTGTGTGAGGAAATGATCACAGGTCAACAAGGAGGTTGCAGTGCTAGCCGGCAACAAAACCTCTTTTAATTTCACAAATAATAACAGAAAAAAATAACGAAAACCAGAACTTTTCTTGTGCTGCTCAAAAGGAAACAAAAGTCCTCTTCTCACAAGGCAGGAAAACAAAACAGTTCTCAGTATACTTCAGCCGAGTCCACATCAGAATGCGACGACCATCTCTGTGGTCGTTTTGCTTTTAAATGCTGTGGACCAGAAGGGGCGGGGCTTCCTTCAGCTGGGTTCCCTCAAGGGGTGACTTCTCCCCTTCTTCCTTCTCAGCCAAGAGAAGTCTGTTAACAGCGGCACCTCCTTTTGCCCCAGGGTGGTTTTACTTACTTTAGGCGAGCCTGGAAGATATCCCTGTGGCGCATATGTGTGACACCGCAAAGCATTTCTAATGATAGCATTTTAAAAAAAGTATTAGTGCATGTCTACAGTGTCGGTAAAGTGATATTTTTTCTGGAAAATTGAAATTTGTAAAATTTACAGAGAAATTAAGACAAGATAGTGAAGTATAAAGTAAAGACCTGTGTCTAGAAACAACACTGTTAGGTCTCCTGAGTTAAAAAGTTCACACTTTCACACTATTCTTAATAGCTTTTGAAAAAACACTTATGGGTTCAGCGTTCTGCGACTGAGCCAAAAATCACATTGTTTTCCATACTAGAAATAGACACAGAGAGTCAACCAAAAGGCTCAGAATACTCTCGTTACTTTACAACTCTGAGGATTAATTACAAGTAATTGTGAATTTCTGATCACCACTTGTTGATAAAATGACTCAGTTACCTTGTTGTTGAAGGCACTAGAAATAACAGAAGGCCACTAAGAAATATCAGAGAAGGCAGTTAAGCAATAACAGAGATGACTGCAAAGCTGCTGAGGTTTGTTACTTTAGCAAACAATGCCACCACTTATTTCTCCAGCTTGTTAAGTCTGCCTCTGTCATGATTGAAGGACTGATGAGTTGGATGAAAGAATATCCATACTCCACCATATCAGAGATGAAGAGCAGTTTCTCAACATTGTAGTTGTGGTGAGTGCCTCTTCTACTTCTACTGGAGGACAGCTGGTGTCCACCATTCTCTGGTCTCCTGCACCATGTCTGGAGCCTGCTCCGGTCAATCCGAGACAGTCCTGGATTAAATTTAGGGTGAAGCATAAAAGAAATGCCAGCTCAACTCCTTGGACAGTAATAGGATAGTGAAGGCTTTCCATCATGCCATCTCCAAAAGTGGAAATCTGTGTTGATAACAGATTCATTATATTAGACAAACTAGAGTTTCATCCGGTGACTCAGTCACAGAGGACCAAGGCGCTGAATATCTGTAACAAGTTGCCCCAGACCATAGGAGGTTGTCTCTTCATTCTCACTACCTCTTGTGCGATGCATCCTTCTGGGTGCCAATGGGGTCACCTTGGAGTCAACAACACCCTTCTCTCTGACATTCATGACTTTCTCTGTGACATCAAAGTATACTGATATTTGGCAACTCAATCGTAAGAAACGTGAAATGCAAATAGAGTGTGACTGTTGGTTATCATGGCAGTAATGTATGTGACATTATGTTCCATCTCCCAAGCTTGTTGACTAAAAATTTAATTGTCTAAAAGACTGTTATTCATTAGGAGGCAGCTAAAGGGTCTGAGTAATTGTAATTCCTCAACAGACCAGGGGGCGGCGGGGTGCGCTGTCTCAGTTCCTTGCAGACTATTCAAGGGAAATCCCACCAGGTTCCTGCACCTCTGATTGACATCACTTCCAGTCCCGATGACAGCACTTCCCAGTCCGGGTCCAACAATGGCACCACTTCCGGTTCTGGGGCCAATGATGATGTCACTTCTGGTTCTGATTACATCACATCCGGTTCCGGCCCCAATGATGACGTCACTTCCTATACTGGCCTTTAAAGCCACCATCTTGCCTCCAAACAATCAGTTCTATCTTGGACCCAGATCAGTGAACATCTCTGTTCAACTTTAATCCTATTTTGCAGCCGTGGAACAACATATAGGTGGCTGCCCCAAACCTTTATGATGTCTTTGTCTCATCCTTATCACACACTGTTCAGCAACACAGATCCTCAACCATGATTTTACTGACCTCATTGAATTCTTGAAAATAACGGACAAGGATGAAAAAAAGGACCTAATGAACTCTCAGATTGTGAGAACCAAGATTCTCTGCTCTGATGATACCAGGATTAGTGTCTTGTCTGTAGGAAACGAGGCAGCACTCATCACCTGTTCAATACTATTCCAGTGGTGAAGCATGGTGGTCACAGTGTCATGCTGTGGGGTTGTTTTCTAGTAGCAGGGACTGGAAGAGTAGATTGGTTTGATGGAGGCTGAACAGAGGAAAGTACAGAAATACCCTTAATGGAAATCTGCCCCAGAGTGCATTGGACCTCCGACTAGGCCAGAGGTTCAGTTTCTAATAGGACAATGATTGTAAGCACCATGCAAAGACAACACATTAGTGGATCAGAGACAACCTGGGGAATGTCCTTGACTGATTCAGCTTCATACGTCTCTATAGAGACCCGTTTTCTCACAATAGTCACTGTTCAAAATGATAGAGCTTGAGGAGATATGCAAAAAATAAAGGCAGAAAATACCCAAATCCAGGTGCACATGCTGTGTGTCACCCTCAGAAAGACTCCAGGCTGTAATCGTAGCCAAATGTGCTTCTGAGCAAAGTCCAAATACTTTTTTGTTCATTTTTAATAAAATTTACAAAGATTCTGTTTTTGCTTTGTCATTCTGGACTATTGAGTGTTATTTGATGAGGGGAAAATGAATTTAACACTAGAATTACCAAAGCCTATGAAAAAACACATAATCCCAGCCCATCTTACATCCACTCACAACTCTCCGTCAGCGTCTTTTGTGTTGTAAATGTGTCGATCAGCACAAGCAGCAAGCAGCCTGCTATCACATCCCCCCACTACTGAAGGAAGGGCAAAAAGCTCTCCCTGCTCAAGCCTTGTTTATCTGGGAGCGAGATACCTGGAGCTGTATAGGAGCTGCATTTCATGTGTGTTCCGTGCCTACAAAGATCTATGTAAGTGTAGGATGGCAGGAAATGCAAGAAATGTTGAACACATACCTAAAAGACAAACTTTTTTTCATGTTTTAGTACCAATGACAAAATTTTGACATGAAGTGTATAATGTGTGAAGACTGAAGTCCAAATACCAAATAAGCACTTTCACAAAAGCTACAAATATAACAGAACTAGTGCGCTTTTTTTTTCAAGACTATAACCGAAGAAAAATAAATTGGGTTAGTGTACTTCGTTGTTAAGATTTCTTTGGTATTACAGTGGTAAGAGCTGCTGACTCATAATCAACAGGTTGCGGGTTCGAGCCTTGCCGCATCCTAAAATAAACGTTTTGATTAGTGAGCTGTTCTTATTATTACTATTATACAATAAAAACATACATTTCATTTGAATATGTAACAGCCATAAATGTATGGTACTTGTAAAGGTTAGCGTTTTTTTTTATTCAGTTTTATTCTCTCAGTCGCGTTCATGCTCCCCCTGATCTGACACTATTGTTTTCAAATAAAGATGTGCTATAACAGAGGTGAACTCAGATGAGGATGAGGGTTCTACATCAGACAAAGAGAAGAGAAGCCTTCCCTGCAAGAAACGTCACATATAAGAACAACACAGCTGCATCAGGCATAAAGGCGAAAGATGGCACCGTTTGGATGCAGCAAGAGGTCCGGCATCATCCTGCCAGTCAGTCTGCCACACTCCTGTCCTTCAACGAAGCAGCATGGATTACAGAGCTCGCCAAGGTATCGTGCAAAGCCCAGTTTGTGATTATGTCTTGTGATGATCTTTATATAAAAACATTTATATGTTACTCATATAAAAGCCAGATCGAATGTTACTTACCTTGATTTATTTACAGTACGTATCTTCCTACAGCATAAAATCACAAGTAAACTGCACAGCTTCCTCTGTTTGATCAACACGGGCATGCTGACAAACTACATGTGTGCTGCAGATGGAAGCTCTATGCAACTGTTGTTACGGTTCTGCCTTTATCTAGAAATGGTTTCATAAGCTTTATGACCTTAGTCTCGGAAAGACTTTCTCCAGTTGGGCGACTATGATCTTTTCCTGAATAAGATCAAACACAGTTGCATAAGGTGCGACAGGAGCTTCCACCTCTGCAGTTGATGGCATTTATCTCCATTCTTTTCAAAAAAGCAATGATAAACACAGTTGGTGCTGTGGCTGACACCTGCTCAAAACTATTTGTACTGGCAATCAAATGTCCTGTGACCGCTATCAGAATACCATGCGGCATTTGCACTTTGACAACAAAGACACCTGTGCAGAACATGGACAAAAACAACGGACATCTGGCAAAGTTTTTTTTGAGAACTGTGTTTTGAGTTACAACTCAGGGCAAAGACTTTCCAAATCTGTGATCATAAAGCTTATGGAGCCGTTTCTGGATGAAGGCAGAATCGTAACAACAGACAGCTTCTTCACAGCGCTTTCCCTAGCTAATAGACTGCTGCACCGCAACGCAACACTGCTTGGCACCCAGAAGTAAAATGAGACTTCCACCTGCAGCTAAAGTCACTTTAGTAAGAGAGCAATTCGTCACGCTAGTGTTTAGATCTGGCAGTGCCGTGCTGATGGTGTATGCGCCCAAAGAGAAGAAGCTTTCGATTTCTGTCTGTAACCGCCGGTGTAAAGTTTTGCTACCTGTAAAAGATATCGCTGAAGGCATATCAGCAGACACACAAACACTGGTGAATCATGTCTTCTTGGTATCTTATTGTCATTTGAATTTTTTGTTATTCAGGTTCATTCTTGAATAAAAGCACACTTGTTTCGTTATACTTTTGCGAAAGTGTTTATTTTATATTCCAGTAACCACTTGAATGAGTTCGAATCTGTCTCTTTTGCAGACACACAAACGTCACTATTTGAAAACGCTATGCAATTTGAACATGAATTGTCTTTTGAACATGTTTTTTTTTTCGATCTTGCCTGTACTGCATTTTCAGTATCATGCATCATAACACGGAGTTAACAAGTTTCCAACTATGTCCCTGTGTTCTTGATGAACCCATTTTAAAATAACAATGTTGATCAACTGAACTAATTCCCTTCATAATTTTGTTTCCTGTTAATCTTCTTTTCCTTAAACTGAAAAGGCTCAGCTCTTTCAATCTTTCCTCATAATTCATATCTTTTAGTTCTGAAATCAGCCTAGTCACTCTTCTCTGGAATGCTTCCAGCACTGCTATGTCATTTCTATAGATGGAGACAAAAACTGCACATAGTACTCCAGATGAGGCCTGTGACGGTGCGAATCCTGCTCCATCCTCCAACTTCCCTTTTGGGAGCCGCTCCAACCCAACAGTGTCGGTAATGAAACTGTATGAACTGGCAAATGGGAACAATGTACACTAAGAGCAAGGGGATGGTGCAAAAGGTGCAAGTGGTTTTATTAAAAACAATAAACCAAAACAAAATCAAAACAGTGTCCATATTGCAGTTCTCCAAAGTGTTTCAATTAAATAATCCATAAATAGGTAAAAAAAATCAAAATGTTTAAAGAGTGCCAGCACCACACTAGTTCAGATGGAATGGAACAGTGTGAGGTTTTTTATGGTGGCTGGAGTGCCAAGTCTGCCACCAACACCTAGGTTTTTCCCTGCAGGTTGGACAGCCTACATGCAGGGCTGAATGCACATTAACATCATATTCAGGATGGAGCAATTGCAGGTTAAGGGCCTTGCTCAAGGGCCCAATGAAGTAGAGTCACTTTTGGCATTTATGAGATTCGAACCGGCAACCTTCCAATTGTCAGTGTAGATCCCTAGCCTCAAACAAGGCTAAAAACAAAATTAAAAAAAAATTAAAAACCTGCAGCATTCATTGGGGCCACACCAGCCAAGCACAGCTCCTTCCCAGTCTCTCCAGCTTACCCAAGGCTTGCTTAGCTGGAGAGACTTTAGCCGCCGCGGTCCTCACACTACCGACCCCTGTCTCGACTGCCTCCACCAGGGACTGCCAGACTGCTCGGGGTCGGTTGTCCTCCCTTCTTCCTTCTCGCACTCTTAGTCATCCCACAGATCCCTACGGAGGACTCTACCTCGATCGAACCCACTCCTCCCATTCAGTGGGCATGATCCATCCCTCGAGTGCCAATCCTTCGCTCCACACGGAATCCCTTACAACGCTGACCTCTGTTTTTAAGCTGGCTGACTTGCTTGTCCACTCTCAGTTCCCCAGTGGCACACTCTCACTCTCCAAGCCTTTCTTCCCTTTTTTTTTCTTCCTTTCATTTTCTTCCTCTTGTGCCAGCCTGTACTTATATGGCTCTGTGGGCACAGCGGCTCAATCACGCACCGCAGGAAGCCATTGAAGAAATTGAGAAAGATCACACCCTCACATGCAGGTGAGTCTCACCCCGATTACCTCATCAACTCCCCGCGGCTACACGATTGGCGCTCATGGAGACTGATGGATTATTTTAAAACCGCCATTCATTTCGAGCCATGGACCCGCTACAACACAAGGCCTTACCAGTTTGTGTAGGATGAGGCCTGATCGAAAGTGGAAGTGCAGAACACAAAGGGTTTAACTCCTACTTTTTTCATCTTTTCTTCATAATTTAAATAGTATGAACTGCCCGTCTTGAACTAAGAAGATTGGTTAGAAATAACAGCATTCATGGTTATAGCCCAGCAAGGAATTACCACGATTCTGGAATATAATTGGACCCAAAAAGAACAAACTCTCAACTCATGAAAACAGAGACATTGATAGAGAGGCAATGTGGATGACGGATGGGACAGCTACCAATAACAACGAGGTCACCATTTTAAAAACACATGAACCTTAATCAGTTTTACAAATAGACTCGGGCAACGTCAGTTCCTTCAGCTAGTGCATAATAACAAATAAAGTATAAACCCTACTCATCTGATGTCTCTTTGTTAAAAATTGCTTTTCTATATGACTTTATCAATAAAGAATGGCAGCAGATAAAATACAGATGGCCTCTAAATATAATGGACATAAAATGACAAAAACATTGCACAAAGAGATAAATGTGTTTAAAGACTAAATGTGTTTAAAGCCTGGCTACCCAGATCAATCAAGGGCTTGCAGTGGATGCTGTTTTTTATTCAAGACTTGCTTTTAACTAAAAAGTTCTATTTTAAGGATGCTTTTTTTTTTTTTTTACTAATTTAGAGCTTTATGGTGCCACTGCAGAAACACCAAAAAGGGTTTATATATGATTACATTTTCCATATCTAGAGATTTTCTGTTTTATTTATATTGAACTATCATGGCTATTTATGCCATTGCCTTTTGATGATTTCACTGATGGAAATGTTACTAAAATAGCTTCTTCCCTTTAGCATGTACAGCCTGTGTCTTTACTTTGGTATGTCATTATTTGGATGTAATTATGGGCTGCAAATAAAAACAATTTAAGAAAATGAAAAAGAGATGCCTGTCCATCGAAATCTACAGTGGGTAAGGAAAGTATTCAGACCCCCTTCAATTTTTCACTCTTTGTTATATTGCAGTCATTTGCTAAAATCATTTAAATTAATTTTTTCCCTCATTAATGTACACACAGCACCCCATATTGACAGACAAAAAAAATAATTTTTGAAATTGTTGCAGATTTATTAAAAAAGAAAAACTGAAATATCACATGGTCCTAAGTATTCAGACCCTTTGCTGAGTATTTAGTAGAAGCACCCTTTTGAGCTAATACAGCCAGGAGTCTTCTTGGGAAAGATGCAACAAGTTTTTCACACCTGGATTTGGGGATCCTCTGCCATTCCTCCTTGCAGATCCTCTCCAGTTCTGTCAGGTTGGATGGTAAACGTTGGTGGACAGCCATTTTTAGGTCTCTCCAGAGATGCTTAATTGGGTTTAAGTCAGGGCTCTGGCTGGGCCATTCAAGAACAGTCACAGAGTTGTTGTGAAGCCACTCCTTCGTTATTTTAGCTGTGTGCTTAGGGTCATTGTCTTGTTGGAAGGTAAACCTTCGGCCCAGTCTGAGGTTCTTAGCACTCTGGAGAAGGTTTTTGTCCAGGATATCCCTGTACTTGGCCACATTCATCTTTCCCTCGATTGCAACCAGGCGTCCTGTCCCTGCAGCTAAAAAACACCCCCACAGCATGATGCTGCCACCGCCATGCTTCACTGTGGGGACTGTATTGGACAAGTGATGAGCAGTGCCTGGTTGTCTCCACACATACCACTTAGAATTAAGGTCAAAAAGTTCTATCTTGGTCTTATCAGACCAGAGAATCTTCAGGTGTCTTTTAGCAAACTCCATGCGGGCTGTCATGTGTCTTTCACTGAGGAGAGGCTTCCAACAGGCCACTCTGCCATAAAGCCATGACTGGTGGAGGGCTGCAGTGATGGTTGACTTTCTACAACTTTCTCCCATCTCCTGACTGAATCTCTGGAGCTCAGCCAAAGTGATCTTTGGGTTCTTCTTTACCTCTCTCACCAAGGCTCTTCTCCCCCAGTAGCTCAGCTTGGCCGGATGGCCAGCTCTAGGAAGGGTTCTGGTCGTCCCAAACGTCTTCCATTTAAGGATTATGGAGGCCACTGTGCTCTTGGGAACCTTAAGTGCAGCAGAAATTTTTTTGTAACCTTGGCCAGATCTGTGCCTTGCCACAATTCTGTCTCTGAGCTCTTCAGGCAGTTCCTTTGACCTCATGATTCTCATTTGCTCTGATATGCATTGTGAGCTGTAAGGTCTTATATAGAGAGGTGTGTGGCTTTCCTAATCAAGTCCAATCAGTATAATTAAACACAGCTGGACTCAAATGAAGGTGATCTCAAGGATGAACATGTAAACTCCACACAAATATAAATATACGCGTATGAGCATCACAGCAAAGGGTCTGAATACTTAGGACCATGTGATATTTCAGTTTTTCTTTTTTAATAAATTTGCAACAATTTGAAAAATCCTTTTTTTTTGTCTGTCAATATGGGGTGCTGTGTGTACATTAATGAGGAAAAAAATTAATTTAAATGATTTTAGCAAATGGCTGCAATATAACAGAGTAAAAAATTGAAGGGGGTCTGAATACTTTCCGTACCCACTGTATGACAAAATGCATATTTCACTTTACATTGTCTTCCAGACTGTGGAATGAAAGGAAATAAAGGCCAGCTAATTACAAAAGGAGTTTAATTAGAAGCCGCAATCATTAATTGCATTCAACTGGTGTCAGTTAACAACGAGCAACCACAGGTACAAATGACAGGAACAGCTACTTTTCTGCTATTGTTGCTCATATTATCATTAGCAAGCAATCACTTTAATAACCAACACATTTTAAAAGTAGCAAAAAATAAGTTATACTTGTTAAATTAGAACATAAGGAATTTGACAAACGAGAGGAGACCATTCAGTCCATAAAGCCTGTTTGTTTAGCTAATAGCTAAGCTGTCCCAATATCTCATTCAGATTCTTCTTAAAGGTTGTCAAGTCTTCTGCTTCAACTCCATGTCTCGGTAGTTTGTTCCAGAGTCCTGCAAATCTTTGTGTACAGAAGTGTTTTAGTGGCTTCAGTCCTAAATGCACTTTCTCTTAATTTCCACTGATGTCCTCGAGTAGCTGATTCTTCCTTATATCTTTGTTGCTGAATCTTCTTTACCAATGCTTTAGACGATTTTAAATACCTGGATTAGGTCCCCACGCTGTCTCCTCTGCTTGAGACTAAACAGATTTAACTCTCCGAGTCTGTCAAAGTTGGACATGTCCTTAAGTCCCAGGATGCACTTGGTTGCTCTCCTCTGCACAGCTTCAAGTGCTGCTATGTCTTTTTTTTTTGTTGTGGTGATCAGAACTGCATACAATACTCCAGAGGTGGTCTTACCAGTGCATTATATAGTTTGAGCATAACATTCCTTAGCTTAAATTCAACAGTTTTTATGATATAACATTTTATTTGCCTTTTTAATCACTTCTGTGCATTGCCTAGTTGAACCCCTAATGCTTTTCAGGGGCTGCTTCCTGTATGGCAGTGTCTCCCATCTTGTATTTATAATTGAGGTTCCTTTTGCCCATGTGTAGCACTTTTTTGCCTTAAAGTGCATTTGCCAAGAGTTTGCCCAGTTCTGAAGGTTGTCCAGGTCATTTTTGAATTCTTTTTGCTGCCTCCTCAGTATCTTCCATCCCTTCAATTTTAGTGTCATCTGTGAATTTGGCAAGTTTACCAACTATACAGAATCAACGTCATTAATATATATAAGAAAATGTAATGATCCAGGGACAGACCCCTGAGGTACTCCACTGATTACCTTGCTCCATGTGGAGCATTCTCCTCTTACCTTTATTCTTTGTCTCCTGACCCTTAACCAACTAGAGATCCAGTTTTGTTGGTTACCTCTGGTGCCTACAGCTTCTAGTTAATAACATAATAATACTTCTTTACATTTATACAGAACTTTTTCTCACTTTTCAGAATTAATCTTTGGTGCTTAAGTATATCAAAAACATCTTGAAAGTCCAGGTAAGCTTTGTCTTATGCTTTGTTTTGATCAATTTTTCCATTTGCTTCTTCAAAGAAAATCACAAAGATTGGTTTGGCAGAACCTTCTTCACTTTAACCTATGTTGACAATTATTTAGCATATTATTTTTGTTTAGGTATTTTTTTAATTTATTTGTTATTATAGTTTCCAAGGCACAGAGGTAAGGCTAAAGACAGAAGTAAGTCTGTCATGACTAGGATCCATTTTGTTTTCCTTCTTGAAGACTGGAGTTACTTTGGCAACTTTCCAGTATTCAGGTGTTTCTCCTTTCTGAAGTGACTGTTGAAATACTCCTCTTTCATTTCTTTCAATACAATTGGTAAGATCCTTATCAGTCTGGGGGTTTTGTTATTCTTCTATTTTAAGATCTATGAACTCAGAGTTTGTTTTTAGTTCTGCATGAGGCATTCTACTTGTTTCTTCCTTTATAAATACTTGGGTAAAATATTTGTTCACTTCATTTGCTATTTCCTTCTCATTTTCAGTGATTTCTCCGTTCGTGTTCCTAAGGTTTCTTAAATTCTCTTTTATCATCTTACTACTGCTTGCTGTTCATTTTGGCTTCTGTAGCAATTTTTATTTTGGATTCTCTTTTGACTTACCGAATACTTTTTTTTATCTCTTGCTGTAGTTTCCATTTCTCCTCAATGTGGGAATTATCTGGCTTTTTAAATTTTCTTGTACAGTGATCTTTTCAGTTTGACTTTTTTACTAATACCTGTATTTATCCATTTTGGCAAATTTTTTAGTCTTTTTGTTTTATCGCTTTTTGGAATAAGCTTATTTTAAGCCTGGATCAGACGTCTGAAGTGACACCAACTGTCTTTTAATGTTTCTGAGTTTTTGCTTTCCCATTTGATGTTTGGAAGATACTTCCTCATCACCATAAAGGCTGGTTTCCTCAAGTTATCAGTTTTCGTTTTGGTCTACATCTGTGGGTTTTCAAAGCTTATCTCAAATTTTACCATGTTGTGATCACTGTTGCTTAAAGTATCAGTTATCTTTTTACTCTGTTTTCTGCCTCACTCCGCGCTGTCTGTGCAACGCGGCCACAGAGAGCTTAAACAACTCAGCACATTCACATAAAAACTAAAGGGGTGAGCTTTCTTGAAGGCTTTTACAGGACATACCTCATAGTAAACTGAAATATATACAAAAGGAACATACAGGTATTTACAGGTGTACAACCAAAGACAATAAATAATGATTTACAATGCAAAACACAACAGACATAACATATACAGTGTATATTAAACAATAAAGCTTTAAAAGACACTTACAAGGCAAGTGATTTCCATGGTCGGACGAGCCAAAGAGAAGCATGTAGGCAGAGGTCCAAATTGCTGTGTACCACAACTAACTAGACCCAGGGGTTTATATACCTTAGAGATACACTTCTATCGTGACCAAAACAAGCGATAAAGACGTGCCTATGTGAGACACATCAGGCATATAGTATTAGGGGACCTACATGCTTTATGTTTATGTTTCATAGACATTATTAACACCCCTCTGAGTGTGGGACATGACTGACAGGTGTGTTAGTAAATGACAAGACAAAGGTGAGCACAGTTCAATAAATAGCAGGAATAGTTAACAGCGTGTGGGGCAGAACACTCTGTCTTTATTATTTGAAAGTATGAGATCCAGTCTGGTGGCACCATGCATTGAGCTTCAGACAAACTGGGTGAACAAACAATCATTTGCCATCTGCACCATTTCAGTTTCCTCTTTTGTTTTCCCAGTATGGGTTATCCCAATCAATGTGAGGAAAGTTAAAATCCGACCATGACCACTACATCCTCTTTGAAGCTCATCTGTTTTATTTGAATAAATAATATGAAATTATTTAACATATCAGAATTTGGAGGATTGTAGCAAGCTTCAATAACCAGATCTCTGCCTTTCTTTGTTACCAGCTTAAACCCCAGGTGATTCTGACTGTTTCCTCCTTCGATCATGAAGATGTGGGTCTGAAAATTCTTTTTCACATAGAGCACCACATCCTCTCCATTCCTCCCTTGCCTGTCTATCTTCAAACATGTGTAGCCACTTTCTCAGTCTCCCTCATTTAGCCTCTCTAATTCCTACAGTATCATAGTTACAAGTCACAAATGTTGCCTCTGGTTCATAATTTTATTTGTAATGCTTCTCGCATTAAGGAGTAAACATTTTAAATGAGGAAAGTTACTGTTTGTGCTTTCATCTGTTTTGTTTAGGGTGAGTTTACTGTTTTTTTGTTGTCTGTCTGTTTTTCCCCCCACACATAATTTAATTTAAATGTCTGCTACTTCCTTGAAGATTCATTCACGCTCCTAGATTTTTGTCCCTTTCTCTTGTAGATTTACTCCATCTTGCCTATAGAGGTAATGTTTATAATAAAAGGCATTCCAGTGGCTGAGAAAAGTAAAACTTTCTTGTTGACACCATGCTTTCATCCATTTATAATGACTGAATATTAAATTCTGTTTGTGGAGTCTTTTTCATGGTGTTGTAAGGATTTCAGAGAAAGTTACTGATTTAGATTTGTTCTTCAGCTTGTCTCCAAGTTCCAGAAATTTGCAGAGAATATGCAGTTGTTCTGGCAATATCATTTGTTCCAATAAGAACTATAATCAAGACTCTTCATCTGCCCTTGCCAGTAAGTGATCCACTCTTTGGGTTATGTGGGAAACTCTTGCCCCTAGTAAGCAGCACATTGTGGTTGACTCACAATCTCTACTGCATATCGAGCTTGCGGTATTTCAGAGAATTGAATCTCCAATGAGTACTTCCCTCTTCTACCCCTCATTCACTGTAACGTGGCTTTGAAGGCAGGATTTTCTCAGACTGTAGAAGCAAAGTGTACCTGTTTCTTAGTTCAGTCTTATTTTCTGAGGAGGTGCCTTTTTCTTCTTTTAACTACCTTAGTCCATGTTTGATCTGTTTCAGTCTGTAACTGCTTGCTTCTCTCCTTAATTTGGACAGAAGTATCCAAAACTTTTTGTTTACACTGATGTAGATTGGTGAGACTCAGGAGTTTTTATTTTTAAGGACAGAAAGTGCAGTCTGACCAGGTGGGATCTTGAATAACAGTCCATATATTAAATGTATTGCAGGTGATGGGCTTGAGGACTATTTTTCTACTTTTCTTCTTCTTCTACTGATTCTTCTCCAGTCTTTTATATCTGTAATTAATTTTTAAGAGAGTAAGGATTTTGGTTATTGCTGTTATTTAGATTCAGTAGTACTGCAGAATATTCACTCCGCTCATTTTGCAATGGCTCCTTACAGAGTGTGCTAGAGCTACAATACTAACTACCCCTAATTAATAGGCAATCAGCTCTACTTGGCCACTAGTCCACAAACAAAGAACCTGTGATGTGCTCCTTCTTGTGCATACAAGAGTAGAATGTCACCGCCTAATCTACATGAAGCGCTTGCCTACAGTGATATTGTCCCACAGTGACAGTGATATCATAACATAGTGATATCTACCACAGCTCAAGGCATATGACTTCCACATTTCCCCAGCTTAGAGTGTTAGCGTCTTTCTTGTCTTTCTAGTCATTCTACTCAATTGCAATCATTTTGCTTTTTTGCCACACACCTACTTGCACCACAGTGAACCTTCAGTCAAGCAAATTCACCGGCATATCATGACGTCTCAGTCATTCAGTGCCATACATATCAGATTCACTATGCGTGTCAATATCTGATGACATTCTCATCAGTATCACTTGATTCAATTAATGGTTCACTAGCAGTTTATTTTAAAACAGACTTCTTGTTTACACAAAATTGTGTTTTGGTTGAAAGCTGCACCTTACTCATGAATATTAATGAGTTATCTTAGAGTGGCAAAATGCGCAGAAATATTCATGATTTTTTACAGCATAATGTTATTTTATCCACTAGATGACAGCAGAATACTGTCCCAAGAGTTATTGGTGTTGACCACTGAAAAATCAGACTATTACCCTATTACTATTACACATCACCCCAAGTCTGACTTGGGAAAATTACATAGAATTCTGAACCCAAGTCATGCTCAGGGTTACGACCAAGGAAGTTAATATTTCATATATTGAAGAACTGAAACCATTATTGAAAATGAAAAATACAATTGGTTGTAGTGATAGTCTACAAATCATGATAAATTCAGTTTACTGTGGTATATTAGCTAACATTTTAGAATAAAAAACAAACGTTTTCTGATTCCAACTATGCTAGAGCTTCTCTTTATGACATCACACAAATTAATTTATCTGTCCGTGTAGGAATATAAAATGAATATTAAAGTATTATGCTTTAAAGTGCTTAGGAATTTTAATCAGAATGGTAGGTCAAAAATAAAATTTCCTGTTACCCGATAGAGATAAGTGAATTCAATTAATCCTTTATAAGCTTTTTTATCTTTTTGTTTTGGAATTTTTCCTTTTCATAATTAGATATTTTTTCATAAAGAAAAGTGGCTAATAAAACATTTTATTCTAATTTTTTCATATGGAACAAAGATAACACATTTTTTATATAATACTAGCTATGGTACCTGTCTTCAACAGGTAATAGAATAATTTAAAAAAATATGGATATTGTGTTTATTAAGTATTTTACAATTTTGTTTCTTAATATTATATATATATATATATATATATATATATATATATATATATATAGTAGGCTTTTTTTTATTATCTGCTCAGTCTCCAGTATGCAGAGCCCAAGGACGCAAGGCCTCCTGATGATTGAGCCAGGGAATTGCCCCAGATACAAAAAAAGGACAAGCTGCATTTACAATAGAATACAAGTATTTTTGTGCAGACACAAAGTACTGAGAACAAATTCTCAGGTAAAATGCAAGTATAGATTATGCTAATTACTATATATATATAGTTAGTAATTATAAAGATACAGATTTATTAAAAAACATAGAAAACCAAGTATGAACTGATTCACATAAATGGAAAACAACAATATATGTCCATTAATTAACTGATGAACAGTGGCCAGTTGACATAGGACCAGACACAGTCACAATCCTGGAGACCTCATCCAACTGACCTTCTACCCCTCCCTGGACATTCTACAGTAGAGTCTGTGCTGGCCGTCCAAACTGATGGGGGAGTCTGTCTGATGATTCCAATGCTCCTTTATCTGAAAGGACTTTTCCATATGTAGGAGATCATCTTGACAGTTGAGCAGCGGCACCAAATACCACATCTAGATATCGAGAAGAGAAACAGAGTAGAGTAGGGTTAGTAAAGGTTGAAGTAGTGAGTCTTCAGCCTGGATTTAAAAGCTGATACTGAAGGTGCTCTCTTATATAAGAAGGCAGATCATTCCACAGCCTTGGGGGCCTTGTAACTAAAACCTCAACCTCCCACTGTTGTTTTATTAATCCTTCGAATCATAAGCAGTCTAGCATGTTGATATTTCAATGTGCACTCTAGTTGGTAATTAGTAAGTAATTATAAGTTAGATAAATAAGGAAGCCTTGTCCATTTAATTTATATTAAAAGGTGGATTTCGAAATCGTCCCTAAACTTAACTGGGAGCCAGTGTAAGGATTTGAGAACTGGAGTTATGTGTTCATATTTTTTGGTTCATGTACTAATTCTTGCTGCAGCATTTTGAATTAACTGAAAGGTACATAAAGATAAATTTGAGCAGCCAGTGAATAACACTTGGCAGTAGTCAATCTGTCAAAAAACAAAGCATGAACTGATTTCTCAGTATCCTGCATATTTAGAAAACGTCTTGTCATTTTTAAGATGGAAAAAACAAAACTGTTTTGGACAGTTTTGTAGTGTGTTATTAAATGAAGTGTCAAAGATAACATCTAAATTGTCCATTGATTCAGTAAAGTAACTGTGATTCCAACTGAGTTAAAAACTCAGACTTATACTATTAAGGATAGAATTGGAGAAACTTCATTTATTCTAAAAGAAAGGTATAATTGCATCTACATATGATTGAAAACTAATGTTATGTTTTTCTAATGGTAGTTCCCAATTAAATCATGTAAACTGTAAAAGTCCTAGTGCTAAGCTCTGCAGGACACCATATTTATCTTTTGTGTATAATGATGGAGTACTGTCAGCACATTGCTGTACGTACTGACATCAGTTTGATGAATACAAACTAAACCAGGCTAGTGCTGTGCCTGTGATCCCAAAGTAATTTTTCAACCTCTGTGATAAAATACAATAGTCAATAAAACCTAGATAAATGACAACAATTTATTTCTTGTTTGGCCCAGAATCACATAAAAAATGTCTCAATGGGCTTTAACAGGCCCATAGCTATGGGTGTTTTTGTTGTATTGCACCTCAAGAACATTGAGGTAGTACTTGTTATTAATTGTTTGGCTTGGAGGAGCATACTCATGATGAACAACACCTCCAAAAACAAAAATAACAGTTTACATGGTCTTGATTTTGCTGCGACTTTGCCACGCCTTCTTTGGACGTGGAGATCCAGGCAACTTCTTTTGGGATGACTGGGCCTTCGTTTCCGGATCATAGCTGTAGACCCACAATTTATCTCTGGTTATGATCTTGAGGAAATCTAGTTCATTGGTAGTATTTGCAGTATATCATTAGCAACTGCAGCACAATGTTATTTCTGCTCTGGTAACAGAAGCCACAAAACAAATTTTGCCATGACACGTTTCATGTCAAGATCCTGCATCAAAATCTCAGACTCAGTAGTTTTTAGAATCACCAGATCAGCTTCTAGTTCTCGCACGTCAGTTGCTAATCATTGTTGATTGCAGCCCATACATGTTCAGGATTCTCAGGAGTTCTGCTTATCGCAGGCCTTCCAGACCGTGGATCACTTTCAACAGATTCTTGGCCATCTTTGAAGCCCACACTTTTATTTGCTCTGCACTCATTGCATCATCCCCAAAACCCTTCTGAATCGTCTAAATAGTTTCCATGAACAAATGTTCAAGGTTAACGCAAAATTTGATGCAGATTCATTATTCTACTTGCTCAGGCATTTTAAATGTGTTGGCCACACAGTACATATGCTCACTCAACGGCATCTACCGCCCCCACTGACTAGCCCAGTGAAGTTATCATTTTTCTCGCATGTGCATTCCAGTCCACTCTCCTTGGCTGCCAGGTTACATCGATGCCACGCAAACTGTTCTTGTTATATGAATAACTAGCAAAATACCCGCGCTTCGCAGTGGAGAAGTAGTGTGTTAAAGAAGCAATGAAAAAGAAAAGGAAACATTTTGAAAATAACGTAACATGATTGTCAATGTAATTGTTTTGTCACTGTTGTAAGTGATGAGTGTTGCTGTCATATATATATATATAAATATAAATATATATATATTTACACACACACACATAAACATATATATATACATATCTATACATATACACATATATATATACACACACATATATACATACATATATATATCTACATATATACACATACATATACATACACACATACATACATACATACACACACATATATATACACAAATACATATATATACACATACACACACACATATATAAACATATATATACATATACACACATATCTACATATATACACACACAGCTATTTCGTATCAGTGCAATACGCTGCTTGTTAAAACGGATAACTCCCGCTCTTACGTGCAAGTCTGCGTGGATATTATGAACTATCGTATTTGTTCAAGTTCTATTTAAATTTTAAATAGAAGGAATTTTTATTTAGTCGACAGAAATATCTTTGGTAGGAATGGTAAAAACAGACAGGAATATTATTCCTGAATAAATCAACTCAAACCTTAAACAACTTATAATATTTTGCTCTCCATAAAAATATATCCTGTCTAAATTATACAAGTTAGAAATAAAGTAAACGTTAAAAGAACAAACATTCAAATTTCTTTACTCTTATGTAATTTTATATAAAAAATAAACTTAGATTTTAAATATCCCAAAAGATTTTGCTCTCCATAAAAATATATCCTGTCAAAATTATACAAATTCAAATATGAACATGCTGCATAACAAAACCTGGAAATATAAATAAAATGTGTTCCTTTCAGCAATAACAAATCAAATCATTCAGTTGTCTTTGCTCATATGTCATTTTAGAGCTGGACGCCTGGCATCTTTTTTTGGCAACAAGTTCGTTTATGTTTGGTGTGAGGTTCTGTGTTGTGGAGATTCTCAGGATGGACTGCAGGTGCTCATCAGTGAGGCGACTCCTGTGTGCTGTTTTGTTAGTCTTTATCACTGAGAAGAGCTTCTCACACAGATATGTGCTACCAAACATGCACAAGGTTCGAGCCGCATGTAGACGGACTTTTTTTGTTCTTCAAAGTCAC
>JANRMT010062806.1:106363288-106379189 GCA_026402145.1 Polypterus bichir lapradei | reverse complement strand
GTCATACCATCGAAATAAGTATATACATCAGTTTCGGTTAGCGCAGGGAAGCTGCCCACCAAATTTCGTGAAGATGGGGCCTTAAATAAGAAAGTTCAACATGGCGGACGTTGTCGACCGTTATGACCGTTACGTGTAGAATTTCGAAATGAAACCTGCTTAACTTTTGTAAGTAAGCTGTAAGGAATGAGCCTGCCAAATTTCAGCTTTCTACCTACATGGGAAGTTGGAGAATTAGTGATGAGTGAGTGAGTGAGTGAGTGAGTGAGTGAGTGAGTGAGTGAGTGAGTGAGGGCTTTGCCTTTTATTATTATAGATATATATATATAGCATTTGCTAAATATTTTTTGGTCTCAGTTCTTTCCTTTGTTTGACTGTCTCTGTAACTAAATTGCATTAAAGCTCACTAGGGTCTAATTTAGCTTATCCAATTGTAAGAATTACTTTAAAATTTCCTTTTTTATATGCTGTATGCTTTCCTTTATTATGTTTGAGAGTTTTTCTCCCTGCTGGACGTTACATAGTCTGAGAATTGACAAAAGAAAATCACATCCGCTGGAAGCCTGAGACGCTCTTGAGTAATTTGCCAGAGTCCGTCTGTAGCCTTCTGTTAACATGCAGTAACTGCATTTATTATGCAAAGAGTTTTGGTCTTTGGCAGCCTTTATGTCTTGTTTTATTACTGTTCTTCAGTGTCTGCTTTGCATGTAGTTGAGCAACTTTGATTTTATAATGAGACAGTGGCTGTACTGACAGCAAAGTGCATTTTGCCTGTCACCAATTCTTTATACATTTCTGGCATAAATGCTAAATCTGTTATGCAACCTCCATTTGATAATGATGACAAAGATCTTTGCCACACAATAGGCTTGATTTTGTAAGAGGTATACAATAGGAAATTTACAGAAGCTCAATAGATATTTAGAAAATTCATCTTTGGAGATAATTGTTCTTTCATCATCAAAACAAAATTTACTTCTTTAGTATAACAAACGTTTCTTCGAAAAAAAGGGACAATTAGTAAGTACTGTAAATTAGATGTTTTCCTGAATGCATTTTTTTAATTTGAAGTAACATATACTTTTGCTCAATTCTATCTCTAAATCCATCGGTTTAGCTGTCTTCTGCCTATCAGTCTCAGCATCTTCTCAAGAGTCCAGAAACTTACCTGGTCAATTTTAAATATTTGTCCTGGGTTTTACCAATGGCTTAGCCTTCCAAACCTTTCTTTGGTTTCCAGCGTGTCCTGTTATTTGAAATTTGCACGAGTTCTGCCCATGATAATTATGTCAGCAAGGTCAAAGCCCAATTGGGGTCTGTTCAGTAGCCGCCTCCTCCTGGGCACACCCACTTACAAATGAAGCCATTTAACAGAAATTACAGTACAAGTCTGTAGTGGATGGGGCTGGGATAACATGATTGAACATTTGAGTCTTGGGCACTGCCATGTTTCCCATTAACCGTGGTCTTTGATGATTTGTAGGTATGGTTTATACTTATAGTCAATGCTTCACATGTCTTTTATCAGCTGAACCACTATTCATTTGTGTTGGCTAATGATTTCCACATACCGTGCCTTCACAAAGTATTCAAATCACCTCACATTTTTTTACATTTTGCAGCTTTCTGCTAAAATCATTTCAATTATTTTGTCACTGCATCAAGTAAAAATGGGATTTTAGTAATTTCTGCAAATTAAAAAAAAAAGTAATATGACATTTGCACAAGTATGCAGACCTTTTACTGTGACACTTGAAAAGTGGCTGAAGTGCATCCCATTCTATTGATCATCGAAGTGTTTCTGCAGCTTGTTTGACGTTCACCTGTGGTCAATTCAATATTTTTTGCTCATGATTAGGAAAGGCACACACCAGTCCAATCCATTGCAGGTCCCACAGTTGACATGTATCAAAGTAAAAACCAAGCCATAAGCTTAAAGGAACTGCCCACAGAGCTTAGAGACAGGATTGAGTCAAAGCACAGGTCTGGGGGAAGGCTGCAAACAATCCCTGAAGGTGTCTAAGAGCACAGTGGCCTTCATACCTTTTGGGACTTCTTAGTGTCACCAAACATGATAGACAATATTATGGAAACTGAATCACATATGAGGAGTTTGGTGGCCGTGGCAGTAATAATAGGCAATTTCTAATGTTAATGATTATGATAGGAAAATAAGAACAAGTTGATTTCTCCAATTGACTAGGATATGTCTACTTGATAGGAGTGTATAAACAAAATAAACTGTGAAACCACACCTACACTGCCCCCCGACAGAGACAGATTTTTTCTTGATTTACCCCTCTTCTCCACAGTTTAAAATTATAAGAATTCAGATGTGATTAAAGTGCACATCACAGCCTTTCATTTAAGGGTATTTGCAAACATACACCTTGTAGAAATGACAAAACTTTTTATTTGTAGTCCCCCAATTTCAGGACATCATAATATTTTATGACAATTGGTGTCACAGGTGCTTCTGATCACTCAGCTTGCTTCTTCCCTTTGGAGTTTGTAGTTGCCATTGTTTACCATGAGGACAGGAGCTGTGCCAATGAAAGACAAAGGAGCCCTTATGCGGCTGAAGAACAAGAATAAAACCATTAGAGACTTTGGTGAAACCTTAGGATTACCTAAATCATTTGTTAGGAATATCATTTAGAAGAAAGAAGTCACTGGTAAGCTCAGTAATCACAAAGGGACTGGTAGGCCAAGGGTCACCTCCACTGCTGATGACAGAAGAGTCCTCACTATGGTAAAGAAAAAGCCCCAAACACCTTAGGATGACCTAAATCAACATTTTGGAATATCATAAAGAAGAAAGAATGCACAGGCGAGGTCGTTAATCGCAAGGAAGACCTCCACTGCTGATGACAGCAGAGTCCTTACTTTGTAAAGAAAAAGTCCCAAACGCCTGTCTGACAGATCTGAAACAGTCTTCAGGAGGCAGATGTGGATGTCTCAGAGATGACTATCTGCAGGAAACTTCATGAACAGACATACAGGGGCCTCACTGCAAGATGCAAACCACTAGTTAGCCATAAAGACACGATGGCCAGACTGCAGTTAGACAAAAAGTACTTTAAAGAGCCTGCAGAATTCTGGTGAAATACATTCACTATATACACTTCTATCTTATTTCCCCTGGACTGGAGGAAGACTTTAGAAGCAAACACTGACATCACTTTTGTCATGCAGACTGAAGCTCTGTTCTTTCCGCCTAGCTCCTACACAAGGAACCATTGGTATTCATTTCAGACCCCTGATTCTCTTGAGAAAAGACATACCAGCATAAGCTAGAAAAGCCAAGTACTACATATTTAAGGGCCACCAGCCCATCCAACATTGTTCGTTTGTATTTTTCTTCAGCTAAGAAACATTTTCAGTTTATTAAACCGGGCTTTGCTTTGACACACAAACAACCTGACACTCTTTCCGAACTCTTCCTTACAACATATATGTAAAAAACTGGCAGTTTTGATGGCCACTTCTATCCATCCATCCATTATCCAACCCGCTATATCCTAACTACAGGGTCACGGGGTTCTGCTGGAGCCAATCCCAGCCAACACAGGGCGCAAGACAGGAAACAAACCCTGGGCAGGGTGCCAGCCCACCACGGGGTACACACACACCCCCAGCACAATTTAGAATCGCCAATGCACCTAACCTGCATCTCTTTGGACTGTGGGAGGAAACTGGAGTACCCGGAGGAAACCCATGCAGACACGGGGAGAACATGCAAACTCCACGCAGGGAGGACCCGGGAAGCGAACCTGGGTCTCCTAACTGCGAGGCAGCAGCACTACCCACTGCGCCACCATGCCATCCTGGCCACTTCTAGAGCATTTAAATTTCAGTTGTTCCCAGAGTGGCACTTTAGAAGGGAGATCTATGGCAATAACTAGCCTGGAGCTATGGAACTTGACTTGGTGACCATGTAATCATCAAGCTCAGTTCATAGTAACTAGTAAGAAGATGTACAGTATCTAGTGAAATTTTGTTGTGAGTAAAACATGATGAAATACAAATGTTAAAGAGCCATTGAAATAATGCTAAACTAGGGATAACATTTGAGACAGAAACAATTGACCACTATTGAAGGGTTAGCAAGTATTGCTTTCAAAAATATTTCTATATTTCACATTATATTTAGTTTTTTTTGACAAACCTATGAAACTGTGTTTTACATCTAGATAGTCCCTCGCATCAGTGTTCCAAATTTGAGATAAAGTATGAATGGAACTTAAGTTCTGATTAGGACATTCTGTACCATTTGTACCCATCACATTACCAAGGAAATGATGGAAAATAATGTCAGTCAGTCATTTTCCAACCCACTATATCCTAAATAACACAGGGTCACATTGGTCTGCTGGAGCCAATCCCAGCCAACACGGGAGGCAAGGCAGGAACAAATCCCAGACAGGGCGCCAGCCCACCACAGGGAAAACAATGTGACAGTGACAATGAATACTTTTTAATTCTATTCTCAATAAGAATTTATATATCAAAAGTTCCTCTTTAGATTTGATGTGTTTAACTATTTTGGGACCTTATATAATTCTGAGACATAAGTGTGTTAATGCTTATACCATTTAACTGTATGATGATTGGTGCAAACTAATGTGGCTGTGTCAGTGAACCTGACTTATTTCAGATTGTTGCTTTATTATATTCTCCAGTCTTGCAATGTTGAGCTGAATTGACGAACATAGAGTATGAACATGGCAAGCTCCCTCGAGCTGGTTTTGTGAAGGGTGTCCAACAGGTGGAGACATTTGTAATGGTGATCTTGATCATTCTTTATTTAAAACAAAAAATAATTTCCCTGACAAACCTGCAAGTATTGATTTTAAAAATACTTTTAAATTTCTCACCATATTTGGGTTATTGACAACCCTCTGAAACTATGTTTTGCATCTAGACAGTGGCTCACACTAACGTTCCAGATTTGTGGCACAGTATAAATGAAATTAAGTAAATGTTTATTGGCATATTTCTGTATTTATCTAAATTTATATAAGAGTTTTATATACAGGGCGAGTCAAAATTATGTTAACACTAATGGTACTGCTACGTATATACTGTACTTACTGTATATACATTTTTTTATGGACAATTTATTTACATGTGTTGAACATGATTGTGAACAGGTTGAGACATTCCTGCAAATCATCTTGCACATATGAAGCATGTTTTGTGAATAAATTGTTTCTGCCATTCAAATGTTAACATAATTTTGACTCACCCTGTATTTTCTAGAATATTTTGCTGGGAGGCTCAGCAGCTCACTGATGTTGAATCCTGTCAGGATAGGCCTTGGCCCACCACAATCCTGTTGATGAATGAAATGGATTCATGTATGGTAAAACCAGTCATGTGATATCCTATTTTTCTATTATATCTGACAGCAGAGGGTGAGCATGTGTTGTAAATTGCTGTGTCGGGCCATTTATTCTAAATGACACTGTCATTTTTTACAAAATAAATCCTAAGCAAAGCCCTAAATAGGGAAGTCTTAAGTAGAGGAAAAAAAGTGTGAAGGGCTTCAAGGTTAAGATACTTTTTGATCTCGCCCTTTCTAGGTAATCAACAGCAACAATTTATTTTTGTATAGCCCAAAATTACATAAAGATTACCTCAATGGGCTTTACTAGGCGCCGTTTAATTGACATCCCAGCTTTGACTCTCTAAGAAAAAACTCCCAAGAAACTTTTCAGGAAAAAACAGAAGGAACCTTGGGAAGGGCAATTCAAAGAGAGAACCTCTTCCAGGTAGGCTGGCCATGCATTGGATAGAAAAAAAAAGGGTACATGCAACACATAAAAATAAAGTACGTGTAGTCCTCTTTTCAGAGCTAGATGGCCAGTCTATCAATTCCACCTCAGAAACACAACACAATTATACAATATAATGTGTTCTTGCACAGTGCTCTTCACCAATTTCAGACATAGACTGCCGTGACAACACTGAAGGCAGAAAGCAAAAAAGGTTACATCTGTCATTAAACACAGAACTATCACAGATAAGGATACAGATTTGTTAGATTACATAGAAAACAAAGTAGAAACTGATTAACTTAAATGGAAAGCAACAATATCTGTCCATTAATTAATTGTAGAACTTCAGCCAGTTGTCAATAGAAGAAATGAAATTATGAGAAAAACAGTCAAAGACAATGTCAGACATAGTCAGAGTCCTAGAGACCTCAGCCAACTACCCAACCAACCCCTCCTGGGAATTAAACAGCTTAGTCAGTGCGGCACAATCCAATATGATGAGAGGACTCTACTATCCAATGATTCCAATTTTCCTTTATCTAAGATGACTTTTCTATTGGCAGGAGAACAAAATGGCAATAGAGCAGTGGTACCAAGTGCCACATCAGGCTGGCGAGAAGAGAAACCGAATACAGAAGGGTTAGTAATGGTTTATAAATATAATATTTTTTGCACAGATGTAAGCAGTATGCACAGCTTGAGCAGCTCTAGTCAGGGTGTGCTTAACTGAAGTAGTGAATCTTCAGCCTGGATTTAAAAACTGAGACTGAAGTGGCACCTCTTATAGTAACAGTCAAACCATTCCACAGCTTCTGGGTCCTGTAACTAAAAGCTTGACCTCCCACTGTTATTTTGTTAGTCCTTGGAATCACATGTAGGTCAACATCTTGAGATCTCAATGTGTGCTCAAGATTGTAAGTAAAGATAAGTTCAGATAAGTAAGCAGGGCCTTCACAATTTAAGGGTTTATAAGTTAAAAGGCAGAGTCTGGTATTAAGCTTAAAAACACGTAACAGTATTAGGCTTACAAAGGCGATAGCAGGTTAACTGTAACATTAATGGAGGTAACAGATGCTTTTCAAGTATTCATAATCATCACAAAATAAAAACCCAAACAAAACTTCAATAACATAGTAACACATTTATCAAAATGAGCCAGAAAAGAAATATCCAAAAAATAATGTAAATAAAACAACACATTTAACATATTTATAAACTATTATGGTGCGGTGGGCTGGCGTCCTGCCCGGGGATTTGTTTCTGCCTTGCGCCCTGCGCTGGCTGGGATTGGCTCCAACAGACCCATGTGACCCTGTGTTAGGATATAGTGGGTTGGACAATGACTGACTGACTGACTGACTAAACTGATTATAAAATTAATTTATATATCTTTCAAAGCATTGACCCAACAATCCATTTTCTACACCTGCTGTACTTATTGTACTAAGTGGCAGCAGTCTGAGTGAAAAATGGAATCAGGAGAAGGGAAAAATAATGTATAAAGTAACCAAGTACAAAACCAGAAAATTAAGAATTGAGAAACACAAGCTCAGGGTGTTAAACCAAAAATCGTAAGCAGGAGGCATACAAAGAAAGTCAAAAACCAATAAAAGGATATGCATAATTATGATACTTTGTGTGACACAGTCATGGGCAAAACAGACAGTGATATTTTTAGTAAGAAATGGGACTTGTACGGTAGATTTGGAGAGGAATGAAAGACTAATGGTCACAGAGCACTTAATGGGGGAATGGATGTGACACCCTGGGTAAGGACCCTGTTGTACTATTCCCGACTTAAAGTGTCAGTAGACGAGACCAAGCAACCAAGAGATGGAGAAAGAGAGACTCAGACTAAAAAAACTATTCAAAAACAGGAATATATTTTATTCTAGCAATGTCCATACTATTTTACAAAGATGTCTTGCAAAAGAAAATATTTACAAAGCCTAAAGCAAAGACACTTCCAAAAAGAAAAATCAGTGCAGCTGTTATAATATTTACATATATATGAAAATTTATATATGAAAAGTTCCTCTTTAGATTTGATGTGTTTAACTATTTTGGGACCTTTATATAATTCTGAGACATAAGTGTGTTAAAGCTTATACCATTTAACTGATTGGTGCAAACAAATGTGGCTGTGTCAGTGAACCTGACATTTCAGATTGTTGCTTTATTATATTCTCCAGCATTGCAATGTTGAGCTAGATTGGCGAGCATAGGAAAATAATAACTCATTCACTCGTTCATTAACTACAAGATGTCTCAAAAGAGGACACAAGCTAACACACTAATGCTAGGGCTTTTGGGTCTTTTCCATAAACTTGCACAAATCAGGAAGAGCATGATGCTGACCTATTAATCCATGATGATGATGATGTCATGCATCACATACTCCCAGCCTAATGATAGTCCTGTCTAACATTGCAACCGTCAAAACAACCATCTAATAATGACTATACCAACAAGAAAATAAAACAGCTTTGCTGGAGAATGTAATTTAATTTTGTCAATGTTAAAGATGCATCATATTGGAAAAAAATATAACCATCAAATTTCTTGGTCTCCAAAAACCCCAAAGCGGTTGTCATAATGCTTGGTTCTAGACTTCAGCTCCAATACTTTATCTCCAGGTACTGCATTCTCTTTCAAAGGTTCCACTCTCTATTTTGTATTTTGTAATTTTGTAATTTCATCATCAGTTTCACCTTTTGTTTCTGATTGGTGCCACCCGTCTGTGGAACCATGATCGAACATTTCTGAAAAATTCACCTCACCCACTGCAACTTGGGTCCTAAATGTCACCTAAAACAAATGTTTGCTGTCATCTCTGATGTCCTGTCTCTCAGAGAGGCACTCCTCAGAGTTGTCAGCTTGTTCTTCTAGATGACCATCTAATATAAGAACATTAGAAATTTGACAAACAAGAGGAGAACATTCAGTCCATCAAACCCTTTTGTTTAGCTAATAGTTAAGCTGTCCCTGCTATCATGCAACAGAACTCTTACCGCCAGAAAAGGGGAAACTACACATACCAAGAGCACCACATTCATTTTTGGGACTTGAATTCATAAACCAGCAGCCACTTATCTCATCCACTCTCCAGGCCACAGTCGAGACATCCTTAGTCCAGTACATTTAAGTGAGGGGTGCGGCGGATCTCAGTTGATCTATAATAAATGGAGTAGCGCTCCCACACACATCCCAGTCGACTGTTGCAAGAACAAATTCACATGCACCTGGAGCTCCACAAGAGGAAGGATAACCATACACCCTTGGCTTGATTCAAAGGGCAAACTGAGAACCATTATAAATAAATTCTTTATTAATAAAAGAACTAAAAATAGAAAATTGAACAATACTTAGAAAAAAATCCAACAAATGACAGATTCCCAAGTTCCACGCTTTTGTGGTCTACTTACCGTATACTCACGTATAAGTCAGGTCTTGAAACCCAAAAAAATGATGATAGAATCAGACCCCGACTTACACGGCAGTTCAAAAATACGTTTTATAATTTTTATTTATTTTTTACATCTCTTTGCTTCCTCCAATCTTGCACCAGTTTCTCAGACACATTGAATTTTGTTGCAGCAGCGCAGTTACCAATTCCTTTCACCACTTCAACAACTCTTAATTTAAAACCAGCTTCATATTTTCTTCTGATCAAACGCTTCATTGTAGATAAGGGATGCTCTTACAATAAAGGTGTATGAGGGTATGAGATACAAAATACACAAAACAGTGCAAATGTTGCTTCAGAATAATTTGGGTATTACAGTGTTGTCACATAGGCACGATACATAGAAAAAAAGCAGTGTGCTCCGTGGTTACTCTCTCAGGTGGGCGTTAGCATATCATAATCTTTTGGACCAATAGAGTGAGTTTTCCACATTCAACTTATACGACTTACATTATGAAATACCGGAAATTATATGGTAAAATCAAGCCTCGACTTATACGTGGGAGAACGTGAGTGTATATAGTATATAGCCAGAGGGTGGGCCTAGAAGTGGTGACATAAGGGTGGAATGCATTTACATTTAAAGAGGCAGTACACAGATAAAAACATAAGAGAACTAATGTAAAAATAAAGCACATAATTACTTAAAAATAACAAAAGTAAGAATAAAATACATAAACATTGTATACATTGGTTTTTGATACCAAGTATACATTAAAAAACATTAAAAACAAATACCAGTTCATAGCACCTGCTAATTCCAATGCAGAATCATAGGAAGCCAGAGAATAAACCAGGAGCACAAGCTACAACGCAGGAGCCGCCACTGTGAAGACCTCAGTCTATTAAAGAGAGCTTGCTTGCATCGACGCATAGTCGTTCAAATTAGCTCAGTCTGCAGTTATCATAAAGTTAGTTTTCATGTCTTTAGGGTATATAAGGAAACCAAATTACTCAAAGAAAACCCACAGGAACATGTTTTAAACCTTTCCTAGAATGTGACAGTGCTAATTAATGTCTCAATAAACCATCCAATAAAAGCATAAATTAAATCAAATGTATATTATTTTTCTTGATTTGGCTGTTTTTATATGTGGGCAGCCTAACAGGGTTATAAAATATCTTTCATTTCATCTAAGAAATACAGACTTTCAGTATAAAACCACACCTTTATGACACATGCACTAATTAAAGTCGTCTGCTCATAAATTATTACAAAGCATAAATATTTTACAGATGCAAGTTATTGGTTTTAGAATATTTCTTGAATTAGTATGACACACATTGTCAAGATTCAGAACAGCTCTTAAAATGATATAAAATACAATTGCAAAATCTAGTGCTTTAACCTACCTGAAACTCATGCAATTTTCATATTGTAACATCCATGGCTGTAATATAAGAAATATACGTTTGGTAATAAATTTTATAATCAGTCTCAGTGGTTTCATGTATTTTCTAAAGCAAATTTTTATTAGAAAGCAGGAAAACACTCAAGCATTTTATAGTACTTGTTGCCTTGTAAAATGAACCATTCTGTCACTTTCATTCGGAGGTACATTTTTTTTTTTTTGCAGTATTCTTTTTATTGTTATCCCATAAAAAATATATACAGTATATGTACAATAAAAAGTAAAATTTGATACATGAGGGCTTCAATAAAAAAAATGATCACTTTACAGAGCTGCATTCTAGCAAAGAGGCCAAAAGAGCACTTTACATGTGTTATATATTATAATGCAACATCATTAAACCCATTTAACCAAATTCAGGGTCACCAGGAGCTAACCATGGGAAACTGTCTCAGTAGAATTGGCATCTGGAGGGGTTCCAGTTCATTGCAGAGGTCACATATTGTGAATTAGATTTTTAGCTGTTCAGTAGATTTTGTCTTATAGCCAGTAGGAGATCCAAACTTTTGCAACAATGTATGCTTATAAGACATTAAGTTCACCTTATGCAAAAGATCTAAATTGTGATACTTTTGCATTTTTTCTCAAGTATCTCTTAATCAATTTGTTTGATCTTTTGTTCCCTTTAAAGCAAACTTTTAAATCTGTATTTTCCCTTCCTGCAACTCACACTTGCACATATTTTTCCTTTAACGTCTACCTTTATGGGTAGCAGCACATACATTTTCACATCACTATATTCCTAAACTATATCCATAGCAATACAGTACTACCACAAAGGACATGCTCTCGTCTGAAAGATGTAGCATATACCAGTGTTTCCCAACCTCGGTCCTGGGGGCACACTGTGGCTGCAGATTTTTGTTCCAACCATCTTCTCTTTTTAATTGGACTCCTGGGCTAATTAAGTGATGTGTTATTTCCCAAGTTCTGTGTTTTGAGAACAACATGGAAATTAGAAAACTAAGTTTGATTCATTCTACTTTTCTAGGTGTTCTTATTGTTTAATTAATTAATTATTTACTAATTAGTGGGTCTGATGCTAAAGTAGTTGCAGCCTTTGCTTATTCAGTGTTGTTTGCCAGCGTGTCTGCTCTACTCATTTTTAATTGTCATTGATAAGATACAACGAAGGGGAAAAACTGCACAGAGAAAGGGCAAAATATAATGAAATCAACAAAAGAGAGTTAAGCATTTAAATCTATAGCAAAAGCAGAAATATTTCTAAATGTCTTATACATGTAAAAATCATGCTGATGTGCTTTTCTGAATGTAGAATAAAAGAAAAATAATCCCAGCTAATTAAATGAGATCAGTGTTGTTACTGATTAGGAATCTGGTTGGAACAAAAACCTGCAGCCACAGTGTGCCCCCAGGACCGAGGTTGGGAAACACTGGTGTATGCTGTACACTGCCTCTAAAAAGTTCATCAATCTGTATGTGGTGTGTGCCACATCTCCCACATTAGTTTTCAACAGAATGGTAGTTAAAATAAAATATAGAGAGCTCTGTAAAAATAATGTCACATCCTGAATAAGGTCTGTAATATTGTTTAGACTGAAAATGCACTTGTAAGTGATTGACCTGCATACCGAAATTATAAATTGCTCTCCCAGCTGATGCTGTGCACCATTTACTTCGGAGGTCGGATGTCAGAAGTGGGAATGACGTCACACCTGAGTTGACTGCGTTCCATTAAAACATTAAGAAAAGCAAAGTGGACTTGTTCAGGAAAACCTTTGTTTTGCGTGTTCCATCGGAATAAATAGCAGTTGATAAAAAAACATTATGTGGTATTTTCAGCTTTTACTAAAGATTGTGGTGATTGATTGATGTTATGAACTAAAGTCAGACAAAATCGGACTTTACAAACTTCCGAGTTGGAGTTCCGACTTGAGGGGGCGTTCCAGTTGAAAATTCCAACTAGAGACGTAGAAATTCCAACTTCCTACTTCAGATGTAACACAGCTTTATAATTGCACCAATTAAAGGGAATCAACAGTATTTAAGAACATTTTAACGGTAGTTCCTGTTAAATAATTGAATGTAACTAACTGTTTGCAAGGACATACTCTGCAGGATTACTCTTCACTCGTTTTGGACCAGTAGAGAGGGATTATTTTTGTACGTGCTTAAATTCTTATTTTAGTTAAAGTTATTGTTGCTTCTCATTCAGCAAAACATATGTGAAAACAGCAACCTTTTTTTATACAAACCTTTTTCAGGGAAATTCCATTCCAAGCCATTGGTGGTACACATAGTTTTATGGTCCTAATATAGTGCAGGTTCAGCAACTTCCACAGTGTTGCTTATTCTGTCAGTAAGTACGTTTACTTGTACCTTAAATACCCTATTATTTACAGAAACCCATTTTCTAAAATGCCATGTAAACCTTTATTCCAGTTACAGAAAATGGGCTGTTGGTCTCTGAGAAACCAGGTAAACACGTCGATTTCTCTAAGAGTAACACGGATTATGTGGCCTTGTAAACCCTTAACTAGGTTACAGTTAAGGATTTTGTAATTTGCACTCTACTCTCTGTTCACCTGCACATGTTTGCTTTGCATGTGCTTCCAGCAGCCACAGGTAGAAAACAGGATAAATTTCCTAAGGCAAATGCATGGGTGGTCGCATTATTCCTCCTCTGGTTGATGTAATCTTTCTTAATGATTCAGAAAATGCTAAATGTATGTTGATGAGCTGAATGTGAAATGCTAAGCTCAGTAGCACAATCTCCATAACTATGTTGGGGGTAACACATTAAAAGTGGTGTGAATTATGTAGTAACGTTTAACCTAATGCAATACTTGTATTAATGTAAGGTTTCTTGCAGACTACATCAAGTTTTCCTCCAGAATTTCTATGTATTTTGCTTCTTTCATTTTCCCCTCTACACTCATAAGTCATCCAGTGCTGGCTACAGAGAAGCTTTTCCCACAGCATAATGTTGCCACCACCTTGGGTGTGTCTTGGAGGATGTGCAGTGCTCAAATATAGCCAAAAAACTAAATTATGACATTATATCACCATTGTACCTTCTTCCAGCTGAGTTCCAAGTCACCTATGTGCCTTATGTCAAACTGTACCCAAAATGTCATGTGCATTTGTTCTGTTTGCCACTCTGCCACTCTTCCATTAAGCTTCCATTAACCCACCCAACAATTATTGTCAGCCACTGTTAGTTGTAACTTCTTCAGAGCTCTCATAGGTCTCTTGTACGACCACTCAGTTTTTGTGGATGGCCTGCTCTAGGCGGATTTCTAGCTGTGCCATACTCTTTCTCTTTCTTAATGATTGGTTTAACTGGACTCCAAGGGATATTCAGTGACTCAGATGTTGTCTTTTCTTTCTCCCAGAACAGTGCTTTTCAAACCTCTTTTCTTGGATATACTTGGAACGCTCTCTTTGCCTTCACTGTGTAGGTTAGGACATCATACTGGCCCACCAAATGTGAGTCAGTATGGAGACACATGCCCCAATTAGGACTCAAAATGCGGACATGCATGTTCACTTGTGGAATACTAAGACTCACAATGCTCATTTGGCAAGAAAGCAAGAAGGTCCTCATTCATTTACTAGTGCTGCTATGGAAACAGACTCCCAAAATGCAACTTATACAAACTGGCGGTGTATGACAGGTTTAGTGTATTTATGGGTAGCTACAAGTTTACACACTTTAATAATAATCTATGCAGTGTATTGTGCACTCCTGAAGTACAAACATGTGTCATAAGTAAACATACATCATTGCAAATCTTGTCTTTTTTAGTATTTAAGCTACCAAAACAAGAGTAATGTTTACAATTCTGTACGCTACCTTTAGATGCACTTAAGAGTTATAATTAGGTGTATGAAACCATTTTTTGATCTGTTTCCATTCAGAGATTACTGGCACACTTGCACATTATTTGTTCCTCAGCAATCAATCAATCAATCAATCAAAATTTATTTATATAGCACATTTTCATACAAAAAAATGTAGCTCAAAGTGCTTTACAAAATGAATAAAAAAATAAAAGACACAATAAAAAATAAACAAAAGTCAACATTAATTAACATAGGATAAGGTCCGATGGCCAGGGTAAAGCAAAATAGAGAAGTGCGTCTTCTCATCAGTGCTATCAGAAGTTTTGTGTTGTTTTGAAACTTTGCCATAGTGAGTTCTCAGCCAGCCAATATGAAGGAATTGTGGCTGGGATATGCATACAACTTGACCTTACACCCCGATTTGTTCTACAATATACAGTATTAACATTCATATGCTGTTTATTGTGTGGCAGGGTTGTGAAGTGGTTGGTACTGCCGCGTGATCTCTGCATGCCTACAATATATGGCTTTTGCCAAACATCTTCAAGATATGAATGTTAAATTAATTAATAACTGAACTGACCCCCTGTCACAATGTTTGTGATTGGGCCTTGCAGTGCACTGATCTCCCATGAAGAGTTTTAACATCTTCCTTTGACAAAGTGCAGCTCTGATAGGCTACAGTTTCTGACAATCCTGTAACAGAATGGAAAGATACACAAAATATCTAAACGTAAAAATTGTAATTTTAAAATGTCTCCTGACAACTTTAGAAATTAAAGTTTTCCATTGGTAATTTATTGAATAGCTGATTAAATCACTTCTTACAGTGTATATATAAATTCATTTTTTCTGTCCAACTATCAGACCTTCCCCTTGCCTTGTAGACGTGATGATATAGTGACAATATTATGTCTACCAAGGTTAACAGAATAAGTTGATGGAAGGTGCCATAACTATCACACAGAACGCATTATAGAAACGTATGCTTAGCTGTGTAAAAGCCAAGTTTAATACATTTGCTCATTTTTTTTTTCTCCACTAACCTGAAAGCAGGCCTTTAGTCTTTCTGTAAGAGTTTGCCATTCTTCTTTTATCATTCAATTTATGACTCACAATACAATCTATTCTGGATTTGCTATTTCTAAATCATGTGCAATACATTCAGTTCATATAGAGTCCTCATGGGAAGGCTCATAAAACCTTAACTCATAAAGTCAGAAAAAGTAATATAGTGAGAAATGAAAGAGATTTACTGGTACTATCAATCAGCTGTTGTTCTGGATTTTAAAACCTGCTACTGTAATGTAATAAAAGCCAATAAATGTGTATTTGAGATTGCAAACCTACAAAAAAGTTGATATACTGTATATCAATATATATGTACTGCATATATATATATATATATATATATATATATATATATATATATATAT
>JANRMT010062806.1:106346688-106358288 GCA_026402145.1 Polypterus bichir lapradei | reverse complement strand
ACCCAAATGAGGTAAAAATACAGTGTTTCAAAGTAAAATTACTTAAAATAATTAAGTACTTTTTAAGCAAGCCACACATCCATCTCTAACTAGCACCTTATTAGTCAGTATTACTTCTATATAATCAGTTAAAAGAACTGAGGCTTATTATATATGGTCTTTAATGGGATGCAGAAATAAGTTTTCATTTACTACTACTGGTGTCGTTATATTAGTCACCTCTGTTTAGAAATCAATTATAGAGTTTCTACGTGGTCTTATAATAAAATTATGATGAACCACTCCTTTCTGAAGCTTATTTTAGTTTGAGAGAATTAAAACCAAAGGCATTGGTGGAACACAATAAAGAGAAAAACAGCTATTCCAAATCAAACTCTATTAACTAATGTGCTGGTTTGGTATATGAAACTTATGAAATTAATAAATAAAGAAACAAGATGTAAAAGAGGACAAAGATAAAGATTTGGGGCAACACCACCACCCTGTATATTGTAAAGGCAAAAATAATAAAGCTTGACAGCAAAACAAATGTCTCTGAGGACGCAAGACTCCAATTAGACTATCCAAGATGGCGACACTTCTGGTTAAATGCAGGCCAGGCAGGAAGAGGCGTGACCAGGTGGACGAACACAGGAAATGGCATCGGGTAAGGTTGTCGATCTGGTCAATCCCGTCTGAAGAGAAGAGGACTTATAATACAGCGCCATCTTGTGGATTGGTCAGCAATTACCACCACCAGAGCCTTTAATTCTTTTAGGGCTACATATTTTTCCAAAAAACTCAGTTTTCTAAAAAGTACACAAAGCAATGGTTTCACACATACAGTAAATCAACATAAAATATTTGTTACAAATGTCACTCTGTTTTATGCTCCATGAGCCTCTACAGTATGCAGATTCACATTCTTATTACATTTCTGTTTGTCTCATCGCTCATAAGCTGAAAGGCACTTTCTGGAAATCAAAGACAGCTTGAAGTTGTCAAGTGGTTGGTACTCCGTAGTGTCCACTAGCTCGGTGTGTCGTTTGATGAAGTCCAGTAGCCAGCTTACCTCCCACGGATCTGTGTCTGTGTAGTCCTCCCAAGGCGCGACAGCTACACGAGTGTGATAGGCACTACGATCCGCTGATGCAGGTGTCAGTCTTTCGTTTTCGATATCCAGATCATTTGCATCAAAATCAGAAATTGATAAGTGTCTGTGTAGTCCTCCCAGGATGAACGTTACCATAAGCATGTCAGCTACACGAGTGTGATCAGCACTACGATCATCTTAGAACTGATCAGCTGATGCAGGTGTCAGTCTTTCGTTTTCGATATCCAGATCATTTACATCAAAATCAGAAATCGATAAGTATCTGTGTAGTCCTCCCAGGGCAAAAGTTGCCATAGGCACGTCAGCTGCACAATCAGCTTGGGACCAAATGGCTGATGCAAGTACCTGACTTTTGTTTTCGATCTCCAGATCACTTCCATTAATATCGAAATTCGATAAATTACAGTCAGGTTCAGCAATAATATGCAAAAAAAAAAAATGTAAATAATAAAGCATGGAGTATTTTGCTTTGTGCATTCACTTCACTCTCTCACCTGATGTCGACGCCATTCTTGATGTTGTTTACTCCACACTACTCAGCCAAACATAGGGATTCAACATCAAGTCAACGAGTCTAACAGTACTCCTAGCAAAGAGGGTCTACTTATAACATAACAGTGAGTTTTATCAACGTTTCTGGCTTTTTTAAGTTTAGTTGACATCCGCCCTTAACCTGTTGTGTCTACAAAAGTCGACATCCGCCCTAAAAGAGTTAAGCTGTCCCCAAGGTGTACTTGTGTGACATGAGGCAAGTCATAAACACATCAGAATTACCAGTGTCTGCACAAAATTAATCTCTTTATATATTAAAAAAATACTTAAAAAAGACACATAATTGTGTAGAGAACTTGATTGATTGGAATCAAAGTTCCAAATCATTAAATTATATTAAAGATTAACATGGTAACATTTAATGCACATATACCTTAAATAAATACCTAATCTAAAAATGTTTTTTTTTCCAGTCTGTTACTTTACATGTTTTGAAAAAATAGCTGAGTAAAAGTTATAATATCATGTTTTCATGGAGAATGGAGATCACTAAATTCCTGATACTGTGGTTCAAAAGAGACTCATCCTGAACAAAAGCAAGCAGTAGTTTGCAAACTTTATATACACTGTGACCAGGCCAGTGATTAACACGCTGACTGCTAAGTACAAGTAGGTGATCTATAGCTATAGGGTGTGTGGCGTACCAGATATCTATGCAAAAGGACGAAGTCTTTAGAGTCCTGATGCTTCCTGTCTTGCTATGTGGTTGCGAGACATGGACATTATCTACTGACCTGAGATGAAGACTGGACTCCTTCAGCACTGTGTCACTTCAGAGACTCCTTGGGTACAGCTGGTTTGACTTTGTGTCGAATGAGTGGTTGCTTGTGGAGTCCCAAATGAGGCACATTTGTCTGCATTGTCAGTTACGGCACTACGGCCATGTGATGCGATTCCAGAGGATGGGCCTGGACCGTGTGTCTGCCTGGACGGTTGCCAACCAGGATCCTGAGCTGTTCCGTTGTGTGGTTGGTGCGGCAACACGCTGTACCAGTGCATGCTCCCCAACCTGACCTGATCTATAGCTGGATGCCACATACCAGGTATCTTGCAAACCATCTTTGGAACTGTAAGCCAGCGTTACATGATTTGACAAGCACTTTACAGCCCGATCACAGCCAAAACCCTGCCCAATCCTATCTATCTAAGGGGACCTGGTTTGGAGGCCTAGTCATTTAAGAGTCAAGGGAAGGCTCATATGTGCAAGGATACCTGAACCCATGTGAGGAACATCTCTCTGGTGTACCTGAAATGAATGGAAGGCTACCTATTACTGGCCAAATGCAACCTCCGGATGAAGTTTAAAATTACCTGACAGTCACAGGTCTACTAAATACAATATCAGAAAGAAATTCATAGGAAACTGCCTTCAGTGGAGAAGAAGACAAAAGGTAGGAGGTGAGAAAGGAAGTGTTTTGTTGTGGTAGAGCAGTGGGAATGTCAACCACCATATATAATCGATCCCAAGATTTGTTAGACTCTACTTTGAATTTTCCATTTTGGGCATCCTTCCAATGCAGTTATTATTTTTATAAGAGGCACCATATATTTTTAGATGTTTTTCCTACTTGAAGGTGTGTCTTGCTGTGAAGGACCACTAGGACCTCCTCCTATCCCCAGGCATATATAGTAAGTTAAGGCTGAATCATAATTACGAATCCTAACTAAACTAAAGTGAACAATTCAGGGTAACTACAGTATCTGCTTAAGCAAAACTTTGAAAACTGCAGTTAAGATGCAAAGCATTCATCTAGGCCTAGGCAGGAAGCCATCTACAGGGCTGTGTATTTACATGGACACTGCTACTTGGCTAAACTGGACTTGGTGATGCACAGAAACCAGACATGACATAAGAACCACTGCTTGAAATAGACTGGTACTCACTAATACTCCATACTGGCACTTGTACATTTTGCTGTTTGGAGTACCAGAAGTTTTTTTCTGTGGGTAACGGCACTGTTAGAAGGTAGCAGCTACTTACCAAAATGCAGTACAGTGTTAGGCATGCATGCCAAAGGGTCACCTTCCAGGCTCGCCTGTGGTATTTGGTACCACCCCGGGATGAGAAGAAGTGCTGTTGCTAACAGTCTTTTCCCCAAACAGACTAATTATATATATATATATATATATATGCCCACCTAGGAGAAATAAATACACCTTTCCTCTCTCTCCAAATCAGAAACTTTACTAAACAAAATCTGCCCAATTTTCTTCACCTCCCACCTATTTCTATTCCAGAAGAAATATTGATCACTCTTAAGGACTCATCTCTATAAATACATAAAAACTTTTTAAAGTACTTTCCTTTCAAAGATCCCAGAGTACAGTGGGAAAAGGATCTCTTACTAAACATTTCAGAAAAGAAGTGGAAGGCACCCACGCACAGAATTCACTCGAGCTCCATATGCGCTGTGGTGGAAACCAGGGGTGTCAGCGAGTACCAAACCCTCAAACATGATGACACAGAGTCCCGGGTTCAAATAAAGAAGTGTTTATTAAACACACATCCACAAAGTTGCAAAAACACAAGTAATTTCTCTCCACAATACCTCTCATCACAATTTCTCTCACCACCACACTGCCCTCCTCCAGTCGAGTGTTGCTCCACGTCCTCCCAGCTCCGACTCGCCTGGATAAGAGAGTGCAGTCAGGGCTACTGCCTGATGGAAGCAGTCCTGGTTCATATGGATGTCCCATTTATTAGGGAGTGCATCTCCCTGCAATGCCCCCTTGCTGCACCCATGGACCTCAGCAGGGCTATGTTGCCAGACTACATTTCCCAGCATGCCCTACTGGTTTTATACTGGGGACCAAAATCCATGGTCACTGCTATCTAGCATACTGGGGGTGTAACATATCCCTTGTGGCATCTTTTACAACTGATGGGTTGTCCGTCCATCCCTTCTGGCCTTCTCTTCTAGGTCTGGCTCCAATCTCTCTCCTGGTTAAGATGCCCGTCCAAACCATGTGGCATTTACAGCAAAAAGCATACAATTATTCAATCTAAAATCTTTTATCGAGCACATCCATCTCATTTAAAATTGTCCAAAATGTTTCCAGGGCAAGATCCAACTTACGAACGTTGCAATCGAACTCCAGCCTCATTGGGTCACATGTTTTGGGCGTGCAACAAATTGACATCATTCTTGACGAACATTTTTAAATGCCTATCAGACAGCCTTGGTGTCACAATCCCTTCCTAACCCACTAACAACTGTGTTTGGTGGACTCCCAGATGGGCTTAAAGTGGACAAACAAACTGTAATCACCTTTACCTCACTATTAGCATTGTCAGGGATGCCAGGGGCAACGACCCGGCCGGGACGCCATGAGGGACCGGAAGAGGGTCAGAGCCCACCCTGGATCACGTAGGGGCCGTCTTCCTGGTTGCTCTGGGGGCCACGGGTACAGGGCATGGAAGCTCCACCCTGTAGGGGCCCGTGGTCACCGCCAGGAGGCGCCCCAATGCCTTGGGGACCTGTTACCCCAGCACTTCCGCCACACCAGGAAATGCTGGGGGGAAGATTTAGGACGGCACCCGGAGAGCTGCCGGGAGGACAGCCGGCACTTCCGCCACGCTGGGGCGTGGCCAGAGGAGGAATGCCGGGAACACCTGGTGCTCATCCGGGAACCATATAAAAGGGGCTGTCTCCATTTATTCAAGGCTAGAGTCGGGTGGAAGGAGGACAAGGCACGAGGAGAGTGTGGAGGCGGCCCGAAGAGAAGGCATTTGTGGTCAGGACTGTGTGTGTGTTTGGGGTTTGTGCACTATTTGAACTGAACTGGGTCTGTGTGACCATTACAATTGTTGTAAATATTGTAAATAATAAACGTGTGGTGGTGAGCAACAACATGTCCGCCTGTCTGTGTCCGGGTCGGCTCCACAGCATGTAGACTTGTCTTGCTCAACTGGTAGAATCCTAACTTACTTCTGTTAAGTTAGTGGGTAACTGATGTTATGTAGTATTTGAAATTGTCTAATTCTCACTTAGAGGATCTGTTCAAAACATTTTTAAAACCTGGCAGGATCTAATCAATAACATTTTAGAATAAGCTTTTATATTGGGGAATAGGATTCTCAACCCTCTTTTCTATTATTAAATGTTTTACTGTGGCTGTTGGCCTTCCTCTCTTTCTCCTCCTTGAACTGGATTTAGTTTTACTCTTTGTATAGAACTGGATTTAGTTTTACTGTTTGTATAGAATGTTACTTGTTTTTAATAAATTCAATAAAAACTATAATAATAATAAAGAAATAAACACATCTTGAGTACCACCTCTTCCTTTTTTCTCCTTTCAGCTACTGGTAAAAAAAACAGAGAGAGCAGGTATTTCAGGAAAAAGCAAATGTTGCTTATCTACAACAAGCAGGTATTTGAGGGTGACCTAAACCTTTGCCTAACCACAAAGTCACAGCTTGATTTATAAGAGCATATGACTGCCATCGTGAGTCAGAAGTATCGTTCTTTTTATTAATGTTTCAGTAAGACACATACTTTAACTTTTTAAGTGCGGTTGTTGATGCTTGCTGCCCTAGGGCTTGCCTTGTCTCTATTATGTGAGTCTGTCTTGTGATGGACACCTATAGGCACTTTTGGGTGATCAATGCTGTTTTCCATCCCTTTAACGCATTTAAATTCAGACGTCTTTTTGCACTTATGGGGCAGGCTGTCTACTTTTGCTGTAATGACAGCATCTTCTCACTGGACAACAGCATTTTTCTTGTACAACAGCACATCAAGCTGCACTTCTCATTGCCAGTCTCCAGTAATGATAGTTTATGAGTAGGCGGCAGTGCAATGTAAAAGCACCAATGTTTCAGATGTTGTGCATATTAATGTACTGGGAGCAAAACTGTTCTTATTTTTGTTGTAATTTTGCATTTGCTAATGTTGCTAACTAAATATTGATTTTTTCATCCTTTTCCATTAAAAGTAATTTTTGGGTACAGTGTATTTTTTGTGTTATTTCATTTTAATAGTTTGAAACTAGCAAATTATTTTGATGGTGAATTGTATTGCAGCCGTGAAATTTATTTCACTTATATATCTGATTTAACAATACTGTTTGTGTAATGTTTACTTCCAAACAAGCTTTCCTCAAGTTTAATGGATTATAAAACACCATATATCAGCCCTTTTTGAGTTGCTATCTAAAATGTGTTTCCTGCCATTTATTCATTTTTTCAAATTCAGGGAAAACAGATGTTAGCTGTTTTAAAAGTAAACTTCATTTTTCTCTGCTAAAAGCAAAGAGCTGAAAGAGGCTCATTTTACTGAATGGAACCAAATGAACCAGCCTGAAGAAAAAGAAGAATCGCAATTCTCATCACTGCTAATGCTTTATCCCTGCCTGCCTTCCTCCCAAAGTTATAACACATGCTTGTTTTAGACAATTGCATGTCACATATTCTCCATCATAATGTATCCCACAAGGAGATATGGATAATTAAAAATGAAAACCTCTGAATTGGGACAAATTCAGACCTTTTCTTTTTTTTTTCATGTTGTACTATTTCGCAGCCTTGTGTTAAAATCATTTAAATTCATTTTTTCCCACATAAAGCATCACTCAGTACTCCAGAATGACAAAAGAGAAAATGGGATTCTAGAAATTTTTGCAAATTTATTACAAGTGAAAAACTGAAATATCCCATTGACACATATGTTCAGACCCTTTACCCAGTACTTTACTGAAGCACCTTTGGCAGTTATTACAGCCCGGAGTCTTGTTGGGTCTGACACAACATGCTTTGTACACCTGGATTTGGGGATTTTCTCCCATTTTTCTCTTTAGATCCTCTCAGGAGTTGTCAGGTTGGATTTAGACTGCCGATGGTCAGCAGTTGGGTTCAAGTCTGAGCTGTAGCTGGACAAATCAAGGAAACTCCCAGAGTTGTCCCTAATACACTCCATTGTGCTTAATGCCATTGTACTGCCTGGAAAGCCCAGTCTAAAGTCGAGACCGCTCTGCAGCAGGCTTTCATTAAGGTTATTGCTGTACTTTGCTCGGTTCAGCATTCCCATGACCCTGACTAGTCTCTCAGTCCCTGCTACTGAAAAACAACCCCACAACGTGATGTTGCCACCATTATGCTTCACTGTTAGTGTGAAATTGCTCAAGGGATGACTTGTGCTTGGTCTTCTCCAGACATGACACTAATATTGGTTTCATCAGACCAGAGAAATTTTTTATCTCCATCTGAGAGTTCTTTATGTGTTTTTCTTGTAAACTTCAAGCAAACTCCCATGTGTTTTATTCTAAAGGAGAGGCTTCTGTCTTGCCACACTACCATAAAGCCCAGATCAGTGGAGCGTTGCAGTGATGATTGTCCTTCTGGAAGTTTCTTCAGTTTTCACACAGGTTCTTGGAATCTCAGCCAGAGTGACCATTGGGTTCTTGGTCACATGTTTTTATCATGCACCTTCTCCACCGAGTGCACAATTTGGCTGAGTGGCCAGCTCAAGGAAGAGTCATGGTTGTCCTAAACTTCTTCCACTGAAGAATTATAGAAACCAGTGTTCTCTTGGGAACCTTGAATGGCAGAGTAGCGGTCTGGTGCCGCTCAGATTCACACGGTTGATAGGACAGTGATTTATTTATTTTTTCAGTGGGGATTTTAGGAACGCACCCAGCCTTCGACTGACCCGCACACTCACAGACAGAGACACGAGTCAAACAAATGTGTGGAATATATTGAGTGAAAATCAATTAACAACAACAAAAATCAGACAACCCTTAACCTTCCCCTTTGGCGATACAAATATTAATACAATAATCAACCACAATAATAAACACTCACAACAATGTCCTTATTACAGTTCAAATATGGCAGAAATAGATAAAATGGTATGGAGTGAAGATGATGAAACGATCTGGGGAACAGCTTCCGTAATAAATGAATTAAACAGTCCTACCGGTAGTCCTGAGTGGCAAGGGGTGAGATTTGCGGGAGTGCTCCCTCTGAAGACGCACAATGACTAATCCAACATGATTCCTGCTACAGGCAGGCACGAAACAGTCCATTCATTCTTGCGAGAAAACGATCCAGGGTACAAATGACTTCACAGTGGTTCACTGGCCCCTTTTCAGGTTTCCTGCTGGCCCTTCTTTTCTCCAGCAGCCTCTGCACCCTTTTCAGGTATCCAATGAGGGCAATCCCCTTTAGTGCTGCTGGGAAATTGAGTCCTTCCAATGGTAGCTCTGCTACAGCAGGATTCTTTTTTGTAGCCTTCCCAAGATCTCTGCCTTGACACAATCCTGTCTCTAAGCTCTGCGGGCAGTTCCTTCGACCTTATGGTTTGGTTTTTGCTCTGATACAACTTGTTATCTGTTGTACCTTGTAAAGATCCCCTGACAAAGCACTTTACTTTAGTCCCCCCTTGAAGATTGAACACTTTACTGTAGACTTCCATGACCCCCTTGAAGACACAGCACTATACTTTAGATCGTTGTGAAAGTGGATCCCCCTTGTAAATGAAGCATTTGACTTTAGTCCGCCATGACCGTGGTTCAGCTATGATCGATATATAATGACTGAGCCTCTTTATGGACCTCAATTAGATTATGTAGTTAAAGCAAGTTTTTTTTTTAAACTATTTCAAAGTATGTGCAATTTTCCAAATACCATGACAATTATTGAATACGCTATTACTTGATACAGTTCTCTGCTTGATCAATTATGTCTAAATTTCACAGAGCCTCATTCAATAAGAATTGATAGATAGATAGATAGATAGATACTGTATTAATCCCCAAGGAGAGATTCACATACTCCAGCAGCAGCATACTGATTAAAACAATACAAACAATATTAATTAAAGAGTGATGAAAATTCAATGCAAGTTTAAAATGCTAGGTGGAGAGTGCGAGGCCTGGGTGGAACTGAATAGTCGCATAGTGTTGGTGAGGAACGATCTCCTCAGTCTGTCAGTGAAGCAAGACAATGACAGCAGTCTGTTGCTGAAGCTGCTCCTCTGTCTGGAGATGACACTGTTCAGTGGATGCAGTGGATTTTCCATGATTGACAGGAGCCTGCTCAGTGCCAGTCGCTCTGCCACAGATGTCAAACTGTCCAGCTTCATTCCTACAATAGACCCTGCCTTCCTCACCAGTTTCTCAAGGCGTGAGACGTCCTTCTTCTTTATGCTGCCTCCCCAGCACACCACCGCGTAGAAGAGAGCGCTCGCCACAACAGTCTGATAGAACATCTCCAGCATCTTATTGCAGATGTTGAAGGACACCAGCCTTCTAATGAAGTATAGTCGGCTCTGTCCTCTCTTGTACAGATTATCAGTATTGGCCGTCCAGTCCAGTTTATCATCCAGCTGCACTCCCAGGTATTTATAGGTCTGTACCTTCTGCACACAGTCGCCTCTGATAATCACGGGGTCCAGGAGGGGCCTGGGTCTCCTAAAGTCCACCACCAGCTCCTTGGTTTTGCTGGTGTTCAGGTGTAGGTGGTTTGAGTCTCACCATTTAACAAAGTCCTTGATTAGGTTCCTATACTCCTCCTCCTGCCCACTCCTGATGCAGCCCACGATAGCAGTGTCGTCAGTGAACTTTTGCACGTGGCAGGACTCTGAGTTGTATTGGAAGTCTGATGTATATAGGCTGAACAGGACCGGAGAAAATACAGTCTCCTGCAGCGCTCCTGTGTTGCTGACCACAATGTCAGACCTGCAGTTCCCGAAACGCACATACTGAGGTCTGTCTATAAGATAGTCCACGATCCATGCTACCAGGTATGAATCTACTTCCATCTCTTTCAGCTTGTCCCTGAGGAGCAGAGGTTGGATGTTGAAGGCGCTAGAGAAGTCCAGAAATATAATTCTTACCGCAGCACTGCCTCTGTCCAAGTGGGAGAGGGATTGGTGTAGCATATAGATGATGGCTTCCTCCGCTCCCACCTTCTCCTGGTATGCGAACTGCAGAGGGCGGAGAGCATGGCTGACCTGTGGCCTCAGGTGGTAAAGCAGCAGCCGCTTCATAAGCTATGACGTGGTGATATCTGTAAATGCTTCATGTCAGCCGGTGTCCTCATTACTGTTATTTTTTGTTTAATTTCTGTGACTGAAATGCCATTTAAAATGATATTCACCCTGAGTATCTGAAGCAGTGTGAGGACGCACTTTAGTTTCTGTGCAGAAACATTCCGGAATTTGCTTTTCCAGAAATGTATCTCTCTGTACTTCCTTGCAGCTCAAAGCACATTCTTTAACCTCTCAGTCATTCAAAAAAGTTTGATCTAATAATATGATTTACTTCTATTCTGTATACTTTTGCAATGTGTTGAAATACTTTTGTGTGTTTCTCATTGTATTGATTTCGCAGAAAAATGAAAAACAACTCTCTATGCATATTTGGCTAATTTTTAGCAGAGTGCCCACACAATAATTTTTCCAATTTCGTTTTTTCTATTAAAGGGTATTTCTTCAAGGACTGTGTACAAACAAAAAAAACAAAAACCAATCATAGAGAGACTAAGTTTCCTGCACAAAGTCACTCTTCCTTGGCATATTTGGGGTGACTATTTTTGATTATGGGAGGAAAATACAATATAGAGCCAAAATCAACAGAAAGAAACATGGAGTAACCTTAAGGGCGGAACCTTGGCCTCTGGAGATACAGGCTAACGGCATTAACCTTTTCAAAACTCAATATTCTGATTTCAAAATGTACAAAGACACGCACTGATTAAAATAATTTTTCCTCTCATATACATATGTATACATTCAACTGTGTAACAAATCTCTGCAACAGTTTATAAAAGTGGAGTGCATAAAAAAACATATGAAACCATAAGTATGAGAACTGGTAAAATGTAAATGCATAATTACACTTCCTTAATTATGGCACATTTATACATTCTACAGTAATGCTGCGTTTAAACATGAATCTGCCTTCTGAAAACTAATAACAGTTATTTTACACACACACACACAAAAAAAAAAAA
>JANRMT010062806.1:106316748-106336688 GCA_026402145.1 Polypterus bichir lapradei | reverse complement strand
GCTTGACAGATGCCGAATGTCTCTTCAACACAAGTCCTACAAATACTGTCGTAATTGAAACAAACCATGAAACTCAAACCGATTATGACAGCAGCAATCCAAGCTGTGAGATTTGGAACAAGATTACTGTTCACATGGCCAACTGTACGTTGCATGCTCAAGAGTAAGCTCAGCGCACAGCTACAGCTTGGTCATATTACAACTGGAGGGCCGAACTGACAACCTGGCATACAAAGAGATCCTTAACAAATAATTATTGGTATATTTTCCCTCAGTTTAAAAAAGTTTAATTTTCTTCTTAATAAAAATTTTTATGCAGTACTTCGCCGCTGCGAAGCACGGGTATTTTGCTAGTAGTACATAAATGGCACTAACGTGGGTTATAAACAACATTCTGATGTCCTCTGATGAAGGAAATTCCACTATAATTAAGTGCAGTATTTTACACCATTGACCATTCTATTTTACTGCACAGGCTGGAAAATGATGTTAGGCTTACAGGCACTGTGCTCACTTGGTTTAGTTCTTATTTATCAAATCAATTCCAGTATGTACAGAAATGTGCTGACAGTACTCCATCATTATACACAGAAGTGAGATATGGTGTCCCGCAGGGCTCAGTAATGGGACCTTTACTGTTTTCATTTTACGTGTTTCCACTGGGATCTATCATTAGGAAACATAATGTTAATTTTCACTCATATGTAGATTACACGCAGTTATACTTTTTTTTCCGATCAAATGAAGTTTCTCCGATGTTGCCTTTAATTAGTTAAGTTAGTTCATTAAAGGAGTGGATGGATGAGAACTACTTATCTTTAAACATCGATAAAACAGAGATGTTAATTATTGGAGGGAATGACGCTGATTGCAATGATATTTTGTCATCATTTAACTCAGTTGGAATCACCATTAGTTTTACTGAATCAGCCTGCAATCTAGGCGTTATCTTTGACTCTAGCATGTCATTGAAAGCGCACATTATAAAGTTTTCAAAAATGTTAGGAAATTAAGGCGTTTTCTAAATAAACAGAATTCTGAATAATTCATTCATGCATTTATTTCTAGTAGGATTGACTACTGCAATGCGGTGTTCATTGGATGTTCAAACTGTTCTTTATACGGCCTCCAGGTAATCCAAAATGCTGCTGCACGAATTATTACAAGAACAAGAAAATACAAACACGTAACTCCAGTTCTTAAATCCTTACACTGACTCCCGGTTAAGTTTAGGGCAGATTTCAAAATCCTCCTTTTAACATATAGACCCTTAAATGGCCAAGGTCTGGTTTACTTATCTGAACTTATCATGACTTACAAACCAGAAAGCACATTAAGATCTCAAGATGCCAGTCTGCTTATGATTCCAAGAATTAATAAAATAACAGTGGGAGATTCGAGCTTTTAGTTACAGGGTCCCTAAACTGTGGAATGGTCTGCCTGCTACTGTAAGAGATGCCCCTTCGGTCTCAGCTTTCAAATGAAAACAAAACTGAGTGCTGTTATGAACAATGTTGTACATCCTCTCTCTGACACAACGACACAGGACTTTCAGCCAATGAACTGTTCAGCACAAGTGTGACAAGAAACTTTACGGGGGCTCCGCTATACCAACAGCAATATACCTGCATAATGAATCCCATGAATACTTTTCAATTTACTTGCTTTATAGTTGTTCTGGTGGGTGTTTAGACCAACATGTGTGTGCATATTTATTTACTTATCTACCTGTTTATGTATTTATTTATTTATTTAAAGAGTTTCTGTAAAAACCCTAATTTCCCCCTGGGAACAAATAAAGATCTATCTATCTATCTATCTATCTATCTATCTATCTATCTATCTATCTATCTATCTAGAAGATGTGGGAAAATTTGCAGTGTGCAGATGTACAAAGCAGATCAAGAGGGAGACCTGAGCACACAGATTCAAGGCTGGAATGGCTGCCAAAGGTTCATCTCTGTAACACCATCCTGAAGGGGATGAATACATATGTGATCAACTATTTTGTGTTTTATATTTGTATTTAATTTAGACCACTTTGCAGAAATCTGTCTTCAGCTTGACATTAAAAAGTCTTTCTCATTTGATTACTGTGATTCAGTGTTGTTTAATAATTAAATGTGAACACTTCCAAGGGAGTCAGTGCCTTTTATCTCTTTCCACATTGTCCGCACTTCAATGTCACTCTTAACTTCTGTGGCTCCACATGGTCCTTGTTCCCTCATTCTGAGCATATATGCCTCACACTGTTCACCTGGGGTCTGTCATTTGTCACGCTTTTCCTGGCTGTGTGAGCCAATCCAGCCAGAATCCTCAGTGAGCCTCATTGGCAGTCATGCACCTAGGCTAAAGAACAGTGGAGGAACAGCTCTCAAGTGTTTCTAAATAAGTGCCTACTTTCCAGCCCTCCTAGATGTGCTGCTCAGGGCAGATATAAACTTGAGGGGTCCAGTCGACTCTGCTCTGTTAGGCAGCATAAAAGACACCTTACAAAAATTTCTTTCTCTTAAGCCTGCACCTAGATGTTACAATAAGTACAGTGTGTAAATAAGAAACTAGAAAGATATTATTTAAACCATTTCAGGTAGCGGGAGACTCTATCGTCTGTCCTAGCCAACATCACTCATGCTTGGAAGGGGCATCAGTTCATTGCAGAGCTCTCTCATACCTATTTAGCCACATGTCTTTGAGGTGCAGTAGGAAAACCAGAGCACCCAAAGAAAAACCCATTCAGGCAGGGGAAAAATGTGCAAGGCATTGTGGAGGCATCAGAATTCAACCCAGGATGCTGCATACCAACCACTGCACCACCATGCTACCCGTCAAAACAATATGCCTTGTGTAATTCATTCAGCAAGTGGAAAAGAAAAGAAAGATGAAGTCTTTGGAGAGCGTGCACAGCAAAAGCAGTGCTATCTGATGGAAATTACACAAAACAGTTCTTAAATGTGCCTCCGCTTGTTTAATTGGTCAACGGTAAATCTCAGACTTTTTGACAGTAATCTTTTTCATGGGATCGCAGTGTGGCCAAGTTGGTAATGCAGTGGGTTTGACAATGCACACGCCTCTGACATACCATGAGCAAGTTCACTCCTGTGCACCACAAGTAGGAATATACACTGTCTGTAAATAATTGTACTACAGGTCTGTGCATGGAAAACACCTAGGAATGGTGTCCAAAATGGAACGGCACTAGATAAAATTGAGACTGTTTGCAAAGACTGTATAACCTTACATTGACCAAAATAAAAATACCACTTAATGGATGACTACTTAAAAATGGCACATTTAGAACAGGACTTAAGAGTACTTGACACCTTTCTTTTCTTCAAAACTGGAAAGAAAAACAATTGTCTTACCAATATTAACCTGCAGGAGGCAGCAAAGCTCTACCAAAGAACATCTGAGCAGTCTTCTGATTTTTTTTTTTTTTTGTCTGTGGGTGGTATGAAAAAATATGAGGCGGCTAAAAAGGCATTGACGTTGCATTATATGAGACATTTCCGGTCATATAATCTGAAATATAAAACAGGTAAACAACATTTAGGAACAACAAGGTTTATATATTTATGTATTTTGTTTTGGATGTCATGTTCACAGCCCCCATCTTTGTGGGTTACTTTATATGTTAAACAATGGATATTTAATTGGGCAATTAATATGTATTTTGTTTAAAATGGAATGCAGTTCTGCCATTTTAGTTTAGTCTTGTGTTAAAAGTGTGTTTTTTGGTGTTTAATTGCATTAATAATTAAGTTTTCAAAAACCTAGTGTGCCTTAGTAATGGATCAATGCAATTAACCTTCAGAATACTACACTTTCTATATGTAAATGCAATCGTTTCTTCAAAAGTATTTTCACTTTGTTATTAAAATATGTAATTTGTATACACGGCCCCTTAGTTAAATAAATAAAATACAAAAAAAAAAAGTAATTTTCATCTTCTTCTTCTTCTTCTTCTTCTGCTTCTTCTCCTTCATCTTTTCCAAGCAACTTTGAAAGTTTCAGGAAGGGCATCCAGCTGTAAAACCTTAGTGATAGAATCAATCCAATCAGCTTTGGAACATAATAATAATAATAATAATAATAATAATAATAATAATAATAATAATGAGAGAATTGTAGTTCTTTTAATTTTATGCCAAATCTTTTGAAAAGAAACATGTTCTTTTTAAATTACTGTCAATCACAAAGGCATACCATGTTGCTTAGCTCAGTTGCCTCTGCCTGGCCACAGCACTTGTGTTGCTCTCACATTTTCCCCATGTCTACCTAGGTGGCTCTTTTCTACAACATCTCATTGACATGTTAGGTGGATTGGTAATTGTGAATGGCTTTGACTATGCCATATTGTGAACTGATGCTCAGCCTGAAGTTGGATCTTGTGACACTATAATATAATAAATAGGCTCAAAATGGATGGTTATACAAAAAACAGAAAGACATAGCAGCACTTGAAGCTGTGCAGAGGAGAACAACCAAGTGCATTCCAAGACCTAAAGACATGCTGTATACTGAAAGACTCAGAGAATTAAACCTGTTTAGTTTCAAAAAGAGGAGACTTATAGGGACCTAATCCATATCTGCAATTTCCATGCCTGGCATTTTCTCTTGTAACAAGATCACTGTGTATGTACAGTATATGTCACCGACAATACAATTATAATTGGTCCATTTGAGCAATACAATATTAAACGCCAGACCTCCTGCCAGTCCAAAAATCTTTTTTTAGTGTGTGAAATGCATGAATTGTAGAAAGTACAGAGAAGAGTAAATCCAGGTCTTCAGAATTCTCGAGGGCATTAATCACGTGTTCAAGGACACCAGTGGAAGTTAAGGGCATCGTACTTAGGACTGAAGCCAGAAATCACTACTTTGAGCAAAGCATTGTGGGAATATGGAACAAACTACAGACACATGTAGTTGAAGTAGAAGCCTTGATAACCTTTAAGGAGTATCTGGATGAGATATTGGGAAAGCTTAGCTATTAGCTAAACACGGGAGCTTGATGGACTGAATGGTCTCCTTTGACAATTGTCAAATTGTCAAATTTCCTTTGTTCCAGCACAACCCTGTTTATTATTGTAATGTGAGGTAAACTGTTGGCAGTCTTGAGTTTTTAGCTGCAGTGCTTTTCTCTGCTCAGTTTATAGAGCTCTCCCTTAATAGTGTCAACATCCATTTTCCAACCCGCTGAATCCGAACACAGGGTCACGGGGGTCTGCTGGAGCCAATCCCAGCCAACACAGGGCACAAGGCAGAAACCAATCCCAGGCAGGGTGCCAACCCACCGCAGTAGTATCAACATTCAAAGCCTAAAACTTGCCTTTGATTCATGACATTATCATTCAGATTTTACATATACATTATTATTTTAAGGTGTTCAAGTCCTCCTTTAACTTTAAGTAAATATTGAGGTAGAGGGTCCATGTAAAGTATCTAGCTGTGATATTCTGCCATGGACATTAGACCTGTAGAGATCAGAAAGACCAGCCTGTAATTGCACATCCATTGATTTTCAGAACAGTGTTAGGAGGAGATTTTCCTAGTACAGTAGGTCTTTCTGTCTTCTTCTTTTGGTTGTCATTTGAAGATGGGAATGATCAAGATTATGTATAATATATCTCAATAAACTGCACCCAATAGTAGAGATGGGCGGATGAAGCCCTGTGTGTCGTTTGAAGCTTCTTCTTGATTGTGCCCAGAAAAAGATCTGAAGCTTTGAAAATAGTAACATCTAGTGGGTTACAGAAATCATAGCAGCCATGAGCTTGACACAGCCCAAGTACCCCACGCCTATCTTGAGCGCATAGTTACCAAAACACTAAAAGCCCTTGAACGCTTAGTGTGTTTAACATCATGAAAAGCATGTTATCATTAGTCCTAAAGGTGTAATTTGCTGCCATTATGAATATTGTACTTGTAGCACCTCACCAGTGCTCACCTGTGCCAAGTCTCAATAGTTTCTCCCTCTTCACATGGCTCACTTTCCTTAGAAGGACTGCTTGCAGCTGCCGCACTAGTTAGAATTATTTTGAAACGTTGGCAAACTTGCCGTTTTTATCAGCTGAAACTAAACTCCTCATTTGTATGATGGAATGCTAACTAATACCACTGGCAACTCATCTGCTCATGTGTTGGCACAGTGATGTAAACAACCAAAATGCATCGGCTCTCAGAGCCAGTGAGCACTGGCCAGACACTACCATTCATTATAAGCCAACACTGATTCATAATTATCACGTCAGGGCGGTTTTTACTGTGAGGCAATGTGAAAGATTAATATTTTTACGTTAGTACTTGGGGGAATGATTGCCCTAAGGAGCAAAGATAATCACAACAGGGTTTAGGGAATGTGCTTATTCCACTATGCACACTTAAGAGAGATTTGATGATATGCCTGCAGTAGGCTGGAGTATTCTCACTAGCTATGGAAAAACCCTGTAGGTCATATCTTTCAAGTTTTCGGCAAATTGAGATAATGATGTCTCCCCTATAATTAACGATCTCTAGAATTCATTTTTCTTGAGCTTCACGTACACAATATTGTTTTTTTCAGGAATCAACAACACCTGTCATTTAAATCACACAGTCACAGCATTTAAATCACATGATCGGGATCCAACTTTTCATTGGTAGACGGTCTTTCCTCATTGGTCAGAGGAGTTGCCAGGTTTTTGTCTTGAAGTACATAAAATACTGTGTACATATGCTATGCTATGACTGGAGTGAAGACATATTTTGCCATCACCACTATCTTATAACATCAGGAAAGACCCTGTAATTCCAAAAAACTAAAAAAACTAAATTTTGAATAAAATGGTAACTAGGTTTTTCTATTGCACATGATTATTAATAACACATTAGAAGTTCCAGTACAGAAGAACAGTATAGCATGATATTTAATTTATTGTCAGATAACACTTATAAACTCCAAATGTGATTCAATATTCTCTGTGTATAAGATACGAGTGATAGTTTCACATCCTCTTGTATAGCATGTGGAACAGCACAAAGCTTCGAAGCAGTCAGAACGCTGCCGGAGCTTCAGTGACATTTGAAGCTTCAGGCGTCATCAGTCACGTTGTTGTAAAGCTTCGATACCAGCTTCAAAGCTGCTAGCTTCTTTAAACCTACAAGCTTTGAAGCCTTGGTGTCAAACGTCCCATCCCTACCCTATAAGTTACTGTATATTGGCTACTCTAGACAATATTTAATGATTTTTTTTAACTTTTAACTTTTGCTGTTTTTCATTTTCTTTGTTTATGGTCGTACTAAGGTGTTGTACAGTGTTAGCCATTATGAATGTGGTGAGAAGTTAAGCATAATGACACCTTTTATTGGCAAACTAGAAATATTACAATATACAAGCTTTCGAGGCAACTCAGGCCCCTTCCTCAGGCAAGATATGGTAGAGCACTTCAAACTACATCACTTGTTTGAAAAAATAAAATAGAAATAAAAGTTGTTGGAGATCTGAGAAGCTTCCATTATGTGAGGCTGTGGCTTTGGAAGTACTCCAGAGTTTTTCATTAAATGAAGCCATCTTGCTCCAAGACTTAAATCAAAGTCAGGAGGCAGAGGGCAAAAATCAACTGGAGGAGGGAAAGAAGGTATTGTGCATTAGAGAAAGTGGTGTGGACTTTAGAAAAAGGTATTGTGAATAAAAAAAAAACCATGTATTTGCACCTGGGTCTGTCTTGTTGTGATTGTGCCTGGAAATCCTGAATACATGATATTGTATAGCTGAGTAATCCCATAATTGTGAAGCTGGGGGCAGACGTTCTGTTTGGGAATATCCTCCAAAACGTAACACTGTGATTAAGAACTGTGGGAGAAATCAGCGGAAACACTAGGGGACCACACTAATTTCACACTAATGATAACCCAGCCAGGAAAGAAAAGTCCAAATCCCACGAGACAAGAACATTGCCTGATGCGCCGCCATCCCAGCTTCAGGCAGAATCAATCAAAATGTATTATTAATAGAATTTATTATATATATTTGCAAATGAACTAACATCAATATTATAAAATCAATCAAAACACTGAATATGAATATAAATTTAAACATGGGTGATATAGAATTCACAGCATGATTAACCTAGCAAAACAAAAAGCAACAAGGTTAAATAAGAGTTAGAAAGTTCATTTGAGAATTAAAATTTCTGAAATAAATCAGCACTACAGATAAAGGAAAACATAAAAGTTTCAGAGGACATGCTTTTGTGGAAAATGTAATTCTTGTTGACCTGGGCAAAGAGGTTGCCCAACCTCATCCCTGGCAATACATTACTGGGTATTTTTTTATCCATCACGGCAGTCAATACTGCTGCATACCATTTCTCAGGCCATTTTCTCCTATGCACTCTGAAGTACTGTTCCAAGGCCTTTACTTAATTATGTGGATAAAGTACACAAATAAATGAATGTTGAAGCTGGTTTTATATTGCAGATCCCCAAAGAGGTGCATCTTAGGTTAAATAACGATTCAATGTTAGAACATTAGATGAGAACAGGCCATTCAGCCCCACAAAACTATCCACTTCATTCTTCTAAAATAACCTCAAGTTAAGTTTTGAAAGTCCATAAAGTCCTACTGTCTGCCACACTGCTTGGTCACTTATTCCATGTGTCTACAGATCTCTGTGTGAAGATAAATTTCCTAATGTTTGTGTGAAATATACACGTAAAAAGTTTCCAACTGTATCCCAGTGATCTTGATGAACTCATTTTAAAATAACAGTCTCGATCCACTGGACTAATTCCCTTCAGAATTTTAAACACTTCAGTCATGTCTCCTCTTAATCATCTTTTGCTTAAACTGAAAAGGCTTGGCTCTTTTTTTATCTTTTCTCATAATTCATCCGCTATAGCCCTGGAATCAGCCTTAGTTGCTCTTCTCTAGACATCTTCTAGCACTGCTATGTCCTTTTTGGAGCCTGGAGACCAAAACTGCACACAGAACACCAGATGAGGTCTCATCATTGCATTATAAAATTTGAGGATAACCTCCTTGGACTTGTCCTGTACACATCATGGCGCTATATACCCTAACATTCCATTAGCCTTCCTAAAAGCTTCTGAACACTTTTGGGAAGTTGATAGCATAGAGTCCACTACGACTCCTAAATCCTTCTCATAAGGTGGACTTTCACACCACCCATTGTGCATTCAAACCTAATACTTTTACTTCCTACGTGTAATACTTTGCGTTTACTTGCAAAAAAATTCACCTGCCACAATTACACCCAAGCCTGTATGCTGTCCAAGTCCCTGTGTATTGATTCAATGGATTGAAGATTATCTGCCAGTCCACCTGCTTGGTATCATCTGTAAACTTAACCAGATTTTCATTAACCATGATGTGAACATTTCTGATCCAACACAGGTGCAGCTCAGTATGTATGCATATGTGTGCACAGGCATTGAAACAATGAAGGAGTACTTATTAATGATTTTCTTTTGAACCAATTATCTACATGGTACATAATTACCCAATTTCTGACATGTTCACTTGATGCCTGTGCTGGTGGGCTGTAGAACTTAGCAGCACTCCAGCTAAGAGGTAAATGAAGGCTGTATAATGACAGAGTTAAAAACATACAGTAGAAGTTTGTTTTTTACTGCATATAAAATTTGATTTAACTAAAATTCAATGAAAACTGAATTACAGAATTATGGCTCAATTTCTTCTATTCATAGGTTTTATTCTTAAACTTCATTAAAATCATTGTGAGGGTGTTATGATATTATAAAAAGACTGATTGACAATTCAAAGGACATTAGCTGGGAATGTGAAATTGCATATGAAGGAACATTTTTGGTACAATGCTTTTAAAATAAAAGTATTCTACTGCATTTAATGGTATTGTAAAGTTATAATGATTTCAGAGCAGGCATGTTGGGTCTTTTTGCTCACCCCAGTCTAGAAATCAATTTAATAAAGGCAGCATAAGACAGACTCTGTGGCTTACTGCATTAGATGGGCATGTCCACAGAGAGAGAAGCCAATATCACTTTAAAAACCTCTGCTTATAATGATATTTTTATACCATACGTCAGACAAGATAGATAGCACTTTATTTGTCCCAAGAGCAAATTTTAGCTTTATACAAAAGTTCAGGAAATACTATTAACAAACAAACCATAACAGCCTTCTTCATACATACTGTAAGTGCCATAGTAGATGGACTGGCATCACAAGTGAGATAGAAGGTGAATCCTTGCCCAAAATCCTTACCAGCAAGCCACAACGGAAGGATAATGTGAGAGGAGGCAGAATAATGGTTACTGATTCCTATCACAGTCAGGATAAAAGAATAATGGATGGACTGCTCAGATTCTGAACAGTTCATCCCCCAATATGAGAGGTGGCAGTGCTTCTAATATGCATGTAATTATCATTATCATTCATGGTGGCTCCAAAATCTATTCTAACCCCTACTTTCTCTGCTGTTCTTTTTCTGTTTTTCTGTTGTGGCAATCTGCGCCACCACCACCTGATCAAAGCACCATGCTGTTCCTAAACTGATGGATTGAAGGTCAGAGGTCCATATGGCCATCATCATGAAGTTCCTCCATGTGAAGCCTTAAAACCATGAGGACTGATTGAGGTCATTTATGTTAGGTAGAATGACTAGAGGGGGCTGGGTGGTCTCGTGGCCTTTGAAGCCCAGCAGATTTTGTTTTTTTCTCCAGCCGTCTGGAGTTTTTTTTGTTTTTTCTGTCCTCCCTGGCCATCGGACCATACTTTTATTCTATGTTAATTTGATTTTTTATATTTTGTCTTTTTTCTCTTTCTTCATCCTGTAAACCACTTTGAGCTACATCATTTGTATGAAAATGTGCTATAGAAATACATATTGTTGTTGTTGTTCTCTGGTTTGGCACCAGACTGGACCCCCACAGGATTTCCTGGGACTTGTAGTTTCAAAGGGCAACCTTGTTGGATTCCTTGGGTCTAGCCAGGTTTGGAAAGCTTCCATATTACCCAGAAGTGCTTCTGTTACAGTATGTGAGGCCATGGCTCTGGCTCTGGCTCTGGCTCTGGAAGTAATCCTGAGTTTATCATTAAATGAAGCCATCTCACTCCAAGACTTAAATCAAAGTCAGGAAGGAGAGGGCAAAACTCAACTGGAGGAGGCAAAAAAGGTATTGTGGAGTGGAGAATGTGGCGTGGACATTGGAAAAAGGTACTGTGAATAAAAAAAAAAAAATTCATCTGGGACTGTCTTGGTGTGGTTGTGTCTGGTGTTTGGGCTTGGTGGCATCCCATGGATTCTGATTTGGGTAAAGATAAAAGAGCTGTCCCAGTGAGACATTATCCAGGAGTATTGCTGGTGGTATAAAGGAGCCCCCATAGCATTTCTTGATACACTCCTGCTGAATAATTAGTATGCTGAAAATCCTCAGTGTTAGTGTGTCAGAGGGAGGATGCACAGCATTGTTCATAATGGCACTAGTTTTGTTTTAATTCTCTCCATTGCTATGATCTCTGGGGGTCCAGAGTGTGTCTCATAACTTAGCCTACCCTTTTAATCAGTTTGTTGATTCGGTGGGACTCTCTTGAAGTGATGTTCCCAGCCCAGCACACCACAGTGTAGAAAATCACACTTGCCATAACAGAGATGTAGAAGATGTGGAGGATGTCACTATCCACATTAAAGGAATGTAGTCTCCTAAGAAAAAGAGTCTTCTGTACCCTTTCTGTGTTCTGAGACCAGTCCAACCTGTTATTGATGTGGACCCCCGGATACTTGCAGCAGCACACCACTTCTACATCCACTCCTTGAATAGTGACCGGACACAGAGGCTCCTTTTCTATATTGTTCCTCATGCTGTGTTTTTGGTAAAATTATGTAATGAATGTTTTACATCCTTGATATTATTCAATTCCTTTGTTTTGCTCAGTTGGTTATGTGTCTTTTTAATGACCACACCGAACTTTCTGAGGCAGTGGCTGTAATCATTTAGCCTTACCTTGTTTATGGTAAAGGAGAAAGTAGAATTCCATATGCCTAATTCTATCATTAAAGCTCTATGCCTCACCCAGCCGTACTCTAAATGTCAACAAAAAAGGTATCTAATGCTGAAAAAACATCCACTACCTATTACAAGGTCACATGGAAGCCTCAGAACCTCACAACCATTTGGTAAAAGGCAGGAAGCAGGTCTGGCTGGGATTCCAGTACACACTTCTCTCTCCAGTATACCTGGGAAAATATGAGACACTAATTAACCTAATATGTATATTTAAGGAATGGGAGGTAACCAACATCTATGAGGAAAAACTAAAGGCACTATGGGGAACACTAAGATTAAAATATCAAAATAAAAAAAAAAAACAGAAGTAGATACAAAAACCTGCCAGGCTGTTTTAGAAATTGTGGAATTAGCCCGGACCCAGACAGATACAGGGCACACAGAAGTCCCAAAGCACATGTTTATTTTTTTTTCTGCACAGCACACCCCCAATAATGACTCAGTCCTTTCCTTCTCTGTCTTTCTTTCTTTTTCCTTCTCTTTCTGCCACCCTCACTCCTCCATACGCAAGCTCTGTCCTCTTCCTCCCAACTCTGGCTCCCTGAATGGAGTGAGGTGGCTCCTTTTACACCACACCCAGAAGTGCTCCAGGTGCTCTCTGATCATCTTCCAGAAGCACTTCTGGGTGTGGCGGAAGCGCTGCAAGGGAACACAGAACCTCTTTTGGCATCTCCGGGGCTGTCCAGGCACCCTCTGTCAGTGACCACAGACCCTAGCAGCGTTGAGCTTCCAAGCTACAAGCCTCTGGCACTGATACCATCCAGGGGGCTGTCCTCTCGTGTTCCTCTTCCCCGGTCCTCTCATCAGAAGGGCGTCCTAAATGGGCAAGGTCCCTGGCCGTCTGCCACAAACAACATTAATAATTCTTTTCAAATTTTGAAGACGGTTTGCTGTATGAAATGAAATTCAGTTTTCTAATAGGTTTAATTAATATAAGGCATCTCTTTACCATTGAGTTACAGAGGGTGGATTAGGATTCTTCAAATTAAGTAAGATGAGCTGATGTTCAAGGAATATAGTACAGTAAATGACAGTAGATTTGTTATTACACAATCTGCTGTAACAACCAAAAATGCTGTCAGGGCGGAATGGTGGCTCTGAGGCTAAGGATCTGTGCTGGTATCCCGAAAGTTGCCGGTTTGAATCTCCGTCACTGCCAAAAGAGATCCTACTCTGCTGGGCCCTTGAGCAAGACCCTTAACCTGTAATTGCTCCTGGGGCGCTGTACAATGGATGACCCTGCGCTCTTACCCCAAGGGGTATTCGAAAACTAACAAATTCCTAATACAAGAAATTGTATAAGATGAAATAAAGAACAAAAAAAAAAAAGCGAGTTCCACATGATCTGACAAACAAGTGAATATCTTTCCTCAAAATGGTCTTTTAGACGCATCTACAAGATCACCTTGTGACGTGTGAGTCACTGTCTTGTACCTGAAAGATGAGTCCAGGGCTTCAGGAAAACCAGCTTTTTTCTATTCAAAACAGGAAGAGCTAGGATATTTATTGAAACAGGAGCTACTACTTCAATACACACAGACACAGCAAGCACACAGGTGATGTTATCAGTTGCCCTGCCTTGGCTCTCTTCTTCAGTTCAGGAACAGATAGTCCTCTTCGTTCGGTCAGTCCAGCAGCTAGGATTGGGTCATCCTGGAGAGCAGGAGACAGAAAAGAAAAACAAAAGGGCCAGATCAGTAGCTGGATTAAAGTGATCCCTGCATCAACCATCAGTGGACGGATGTGTTACGTGGCGAGACTGTGAACTTGTAGTTGTCTCAGTGGCGTGACGAACCTGCTGTTGCCTCACAGGCAGACAAGCATGGGACTAAATGGCGGGACACACAGAAACATGGGGAAATATTCAGACACCTCACTGACAGTGACTAGGCCAGAAAATTGGACCAGCTTTCATAAGCTGTGAGATGTTAACACTAAAAACTGGGTGACCACACATCTTCAACAACAATTACATTTATTTCTATAGCAGATGTTCATACAAATTGTGTAGCTCAAAGTGCTTTACAAGATGAAGAAAGAAAAGTTTATTTGAAACAGAAATAAGATTAAGCAATACTAAATTACAAAGAATAAAGTAAGGTCAGATGGCCGGGAGGACAGGAAAAAAAACCCAGATGGCCCGGCAGAAACAAAAAAAAAAAATCTGCAGGGGTTCCAAGGCCAAGAGACCACCTAGCACCTGGGCATTCTACCTAACATAAATTATCTAAATCAGTCCTTATGGTTTTCAGGCTTCACGTGAAAGAATTTGATGATGATGGTTGTGTGGACATCTGGGGTACTGCCTTCAATCCATCAATGTAGGGAGTGCATGGTGTCTTGATCAGATGGTGTTAGCACAGATCACCACACATCTGGTTGTTATATACACTCACTAAGGCAAGTATTGGAGACAGCTGTAACCTGCTTATCAATGCAATTATCTAATCAGCCAATCATGTAGCAGTAGCACAGTGTATAAAATCAGTCAGATACAGTTACTGTTCACATCAAACACCAGAATAGGGTGATTTCACTTGTGGTATGATTGCTGGTGCTAGGTTTCAGTATTTTGGAAACTGCTGATCTCTTGAGATTTTCATACACAACAGCCTGTGGACATAAATGCCTTGTTAATGAGAGACGTCAGAGGAGAATGGCCAGACAGGGTCAAGCTGACTAAAGGTAAACTCAGTTGACCACTCTGTACAACTGAGGTAAATGGAAAAGAATCCCAGAATGCACAGCACATTGAACCTTGAGGCAGATGGACTACAGCAGAAGAAAACCATGTCAGATTCCACTCCTGTCAGTCAAGAACAGAAATCTGAGGCTGCAGTGGGCACAAGCAGAACAAAACTGGACAGTTGAAGGCTGGGAAAACGTACCTTGGAAGGATGAATCTTGATATCTAGTGAGAAACCTATAAGGTAGGGTCAGAATTTGGCTCCAACAGCATGAATTCATACACCCCACCTACCCTGTGTCCACAGCCATCTTAACAATTGGGCACAATGGGCACTGGTTGGGGGCTCCAGGAGCATAGGGGCTCACAGTGTTTCTGATTCCCATGTATGTGTTTGTTTTGCTCTCAAAACAGGGGCCCCAGCACACTACTTTGCCCAGGGACATATGATGCTGTTAAGATGGTGCTGTCTGTGTCAATAGCCCAGGATGAATGGTGATGGTGTAATAGTGGCAGAAATGTTTTTTGGCACATTTTGGGCACATTAATACCAATCAATCATCTTTTTAATGCCACAGCCTATTTGAGTACTGTTGCTGAACATGGTGCATCTCTTCATGGCCACAATTTACCTATCATCTACTGGCCTCTTCCAGTAATGACAATGCACCATGTTACAAAGCAAAAATCATCTCAGACTGGTTTCATCAGCATGACAATGACTTCCGTGGGCCTTCCCAGTCACCTGATCTGAATCCAGGACACGTGGGATGTGGTAGGAAGTGAGATTCGCCACATGAACTTGAAGCTGACAAATCTGCAGGAACTGTATGACACAACTATGTCAACATGGACCAGACTCTCGAAGGAAAGTTTCCAACTTCTTGTGGAGTCCATATGCTATAAAAAATTAAGGCTGTTCTGAGAGCAAAAGGATGTCCTACCCAGTATTCGTAAAGTGTTCCTAAGAATTCAGTTAGTGAGTGTTTAAGCCTTCTAGTACTAAATTTTATTATATGGGCAGCACAATGGCATAGTGGTTAGCATTGTTGCCTCACAGCTTCAGATTCCTTTCTACTGCTTTAGTTATTCCACTTTTCTTCCCAGCTATCAAAGATGTTCATGCTAGAATTATGGATGACTCTAAAATGGCCCAGTATGAGTGTACATAGATGTAGGCATTAATATGTCTTGTAATGGACTGGCATCCAGTTCAGGGTTGTCATCTATCTTGTGCCTAAATTAATGGATGGGCAGGTGGAGTTTCTTCATTTAAACTCCAGCTAAAAATGTTTGCCATGTGCTGTCTTTAAAGTCTATTACAATGTATTATTATATCTGTGGTTTCTCAATATATTAGAACTGGTAAAATCCTTATGGAATCTGCACTCAGTCCCTCAAGCTCATACTAAAATGTAAGAGCTCTATTATTGTGGAACATTCAGCCACAGGAGATCTGCATGGAGATTTGTGTGATGGTGTCTTGTATTCACATGTTTTATAAGACACCGATAAAAAAATACTTCAGCACGATACAGAAAGAATAAAAGGACCTTGGCATCCAAAGAAATGAATCACCAACTTAGCATAGCATAAAAGTACTAATTATTTTTAAGTTTTAAATGTTCATTCTGCCATTCAAATGAAATCCTTCACAGCTCAAGTGCAAAATAATTTAAAGGGTCAAAGGAAACATTTTTTTTTCTTTGCAATTATATTATTTAAAGCCATCTGGAAACATTTTTTGCATTCTTTTGAACTGTCATGAAAAGAGTGTTTTTTTAAAATGTTAATTAAATTTGATCAAGCTTAAAATCACACCATTACAAGCAAAACACAATTACTCAAAAGTATAAAGGACAACATTCCAGAAAAGTAAAATACATTATAAACCTAATCAGCACCCTTCCTCAGGTCAGAAAGCCAAATAAATCAAAAGCCCATTGTGAGATCCATATTCATCTACATTAAAATTACAACATAGAGGTTGTCACACATGTGCGAGTAGGAGACAGCTGAAGGGCTGAAGTAATGTTAGTACCACATCCGATCAGGGGAGGGCGGGGTGCACTGACTGTCTTTCTCAGTTCCCTGCAGACCTTTCCTGAGAAATTCTACCAGGTTCCTGTACCTTAGAAGACGTCACTTCCGGTCCAGACAACGTCACTTCCGGGTCCCGCACCGTCAATGACGTCACTTTCAGCACCACCCCTTCGATGACGTCACTTCCGGTCCAGACGACACTTGCGGGGCATGCCCCTTTGATGACGTCACTTCCTGTATGGGCCTTTAAAGCCACCATTTTACCACCATGGAATCATTACTGTTTTGGACTCAAGGTTGTGAACATCTCTGTTCAATTCTACAAACCTCTTGCAGCTAGGGATATTATATGGGTGACTGCCCCAAACCTTTTTATGATGTCTGGTCTGTGTTTACATCACAAGGTAAAGACAAAGGCCTGGCAGCATTAAGCTCCTTGGTGTTATTGCCAAGCGTGAAGTAGGCTCATAATTCTATGTTATAATTTTTAATTCTGGTTCAGACATGGGGTGCCATTTAACACTAGAATTACCAAAGCCTGAGAAAAAACTTGTAAATCCGTCCCACCTTAAATCCCTTTGCACCTCTTCATCTGCATCTTTTGTCTTGTAAATGTGTTGATAAGCAGCAAACAGCCTGCTATCACATTCCCCCACCACCACACAAAGTTTTCTCTGTTTACATGCATGTCAGTTGCTTAGAGTTGTGTAGAGTAAATACTTTATCATTATTTGGAACACATGCATTTCATGTGTGTTCCGTTTCAACAACAATCTATGTTCTGTAAACACATTGTTAAAACAGTTATGTACTATTTAGGCTTGGTCGCAAATTTTCGCCACCTGGGTGTAGCATACTTACAGTATTCTGTGGCATTCTTCTGTGTATTCTTGGTGCTTATTAAACGTGTTCTGCGATTTTTGTGATGGGCGATCATAAAGAACAACATCTGCGTTAAAATTTGTTCTCTCTTAGGGAGAACAGCTTCTGAAACTGTAGTGATGCTTGAAACTGCTTTTAAAGAGGAAGCTTTAAGTAAAATACAGGTCTATGAGTGGTTTTCACGTTTCAAACGAGGAGAAATGTCTCTTAATCTTGCTCCGTGTGACTTTTTCTTGTTCCTGCATATGAAAAAAGAACTCAAAGGAAAGTGTTTTTGTACCGTGTCAAAGAAAAATTGATGCAGGCCTTGCACAGTATTCCTCTTCAGCAATTCCAAAAATATTTCCACCAGTGGGAAAACTGTCTGGACAATTGCATTCATTCACATGGAGAGTACTTTGAAGGAGACTAAAGTTTCAGTAAATAAAAATTATTAAACTGATTTTTTTTTTTTCAATTCCAGTTATTTTTGGGTACCCCCTTTTATATATATATATATATATATATTGTGAGACCCTCCTCATGCAGAATCCCGACTGTCATGTCTGCTGAAGGTTGTTTGTCCACCACCAAGGTAACCGCTGGTTCGCAGTGCCACAGAAACAACTACTGTACAAGCTGACCACTGCCACGTGCAAAGTGCCAGTCGCCCGATGGGTGATGCAGGGAACATTATAACTTGGCCACTTACCTGGCCCCATTCCTGCCTGTTTGCTGTGTCTATGTATAGTAGAATGGTAGATCCTGCTACAATAAATAACCTTGCTGTTCCTGTTTCAAGTTGAAAAAATCTGGTTTTGCTAAAGTACTGAGACTCAGCCTCGTCTTTAGGGTGCAAGACACAGACTCACACATATATATACAGTTCTGCTTGAAAGTTTGTGAACCCTTTAGAATTTTCTATATTTCTGCATAAATATGACCTAAAACATCATCAGATTTTCACTCAAGTCCTAAAAGTAGATAAAGAGAAACCAGTTAAAGAAATGAGACAAAAATATTATACTTAGTCATTTATTTATTAAGGAAAATGATCGAATATTACATATTTTTGAGTGGCAAAAGTATGTGAACCTTTGCTTTCAGTATCTGGTGTGACCCCCCCTTTGCAGCAATAACTGCAACTAAACGTTTCCGGTAACTTTTGATCATTCCTGCACACCGGCTTGGAGGAATTTTAGCCCATTCCTCTGTACAGAACAACTTCAACTCTGGGATTTTGGTGAGTTTCCTCACATTAACTGCTCGCTTCAGGTCCTTCAACAACATTTCAATTGGATTAAGGTCAGGACTGCTGGAATGCAGTGTTTTCCTTTCTCCAAACATAACGCTTTTCATTTAAACCAAAAAGTTGTATTTTGGTCTCATCCGTCCACAAAACATTCTTCCAATAGCCTTTTGGTTTGTCCATGCGAACTTTAGCAAACTGCAGATGAGCAGCAATGTTTTTTTGGAGAGCAGTGGCTTTCTTCTTGCAACCAATGTGAGAGAGGCCTTCAGTTGCTTAGAAGTTACCCTGTGGTCCTTTGTGACCTTGCCGACTATTACACGCCTTGCTCTTGGAGTAATCTTTGTTGGTCGACCACATCTGGGGATGGTAACAATGGTCTTGAATTTCCTCCATTTGTACACAATCTGTCTGACTGTGGATTGGTGGAGTCCAAACTCTTTAGAGATGGTTTTGTAACCTTTTCCAGCCTGATGAGCATCAACAACTCTTTTTCTGAGGTCCTCAGAAACCTCTTTTGTTCGTGCCATGATACACTTTCACAAACATGTGTTGTGAAGACCAGACTTTGATAGATTCCTGTTCTTTAAATAACACAGGGTGCCCCATTGTCATCCCATTGATTGAAAACACCTGACTCGAATTTCACCTTCAAACTAACTGCTAATCCTAGAGGTTCACATACTTTTGCCACTCACAAATATGTAATATTCAATCATTTTCCTCAATAAATAAATGACCAAGTATAATATTTTGTCTCATTTGTTTAACTGGTTTCTCTTTATCTACGGTTAGGACTTGAGTGAAAATCTGATGATGCTTTAGGTCATATTTATGCAGAAATATATAAAATTCTAAAGTATACATACATACTGTATATCTGAAAAGTCACATGATCTTTCTGTCTTTGTGTGGCTTAAAGCTAGAAGTTCTTTTAAGAATAGCAAGCTACTAAAATGAGATGAAATCCATTGGGACAGCGCTGGCAGGCACCACGCAGCATTACTATATACAGTATACTATATATATATATATATATATATATATATATAT
>JANRMT010062806.1:106293951-106316348 GCA_026402145.1 Polypterus bichir lapradei | reverse complement strand
GGTACCTTGGGTTCTTTTGCTGGCTGCAGTTCAAAATTTTTATGTATTTATTATTCATTTTTAATTCCTTTATGTTATTCTATCTATGTATATATTTTCTTTTATAGTTAGGTGTGTTTTGTAGGTGGTGCTTCCCAGAGGCAATGCCACCCACTCATCAAGGGACTGCCCTCAGTCGTATAAAAACTGAGGAAATCCCACAGTCCCTTGCGGTTCATTGTGAATGCACGTGTGATGTGGTGAGTCCGCTTGAGTTTATTCTGTGCTTTTTGTGATTACTAGATTATTGACTGCTGTGTCTGTTTTTTTTTTGTTTTGATTCTTAGATTTTTGTATTGAGACTTTGTTTGCTATTGGGATTGCTTATTTAAAGGCATTGCTTTGTGTCCCTTTTGCTCCTCTGTTCTTTGTTTTGTTTCAGCAGAATATTTGTTCAAATATTTATATTTATAAAAGTTCTTCGTTGCCCTTTTTGGTGACCAGTCACAGTATGATGGTTTCCCTCTATTGGACATTTAAGTATTTTTTTTGTATTTTGGCACTTTGGAACTGTCAAGTTCATAACAGCTACATTTACTTAAGTATTGTTAGTATTGGAAATACTTCATATACAATATTTCTGTTTTTCCTTCTCATGCAAACAGCCCCAATTTCCGATAAATAACTCCATTGACAATATGACAAAATTAAATTAAGGAAAAAGTTAAATTTACTGGGCAGGAATCAAGTCTGAACATCTTGCATGGTGGCGCGGTGGGTAGCGCTGCTGCCTCGCAGTTAGGAGACCCGGGTTCGCTTCCCGGGTCCTCCCTGCGTGGAGTTTGCATGTTCTCCCCGTGTCTGTGTGGGTTTCCTCCCACAGTCCAAAGACATGCAGGTTAGGTGCATTGGTGATTCTAAATCGTCCCTGGTGGGTGTGTGCTGGCACCCTGCCCGGGGTTTGTTTCCTGCCTTGTGTCCTGTGTTGGCTGGGATTGGCTCCAGCAGACCCCTGTAGTTAGGATATAGCGGGTTGGATAATGGATGGATGGACATCTTGCAAGTGTGTTAACCATCACACCACCATCACAACATGTGTGTTGTGTTTGTCTGCTGATAGATCAGACTGTAGTATTTCATTCAACTCATTATTTTGAAATTGTAGCTCTGTCTTCCTGCTTTGTCCATGTAATTTTTCAAAGTTTGCTTTTAATGTAATATAAGAAAAAAAAAATAAAGTTTATACTATATTGGATTGCTGATCCAAATTTCTTCGAAGAACCCCAAGGTGTCCCGGCCACCACCTGGTGGTAAACAAGGGTTTAAGATTATATGTCAGAGGCCCAACTTATACTGAGAAGTACCTTGACGGCAACTTTCAAGTTTGTGGCTTGGAAAACAAAACTGTGAATAAAGGAAAACACAATGAAACATGTGCTTCCTGGATATACAGTATATACAGTACATATATATAAAATCAAAGAAAGGTTTAGTAACACATCAAAAGAAAAATCCAAAACTGAAACGTTAAGTTACTTTAAAAGTAATTTTTTGTCATTTTCATTACGCAGGCAATAGCATTAAAGGTTTTTTAAATGCCACAGCATACGTCAAACTGTTTCTGTTTATACAGCATGTTTAAGATTGATCAAAGGAAATCACATTCACAATATGAAGTGTTCAAAAACACCTTGTATAATATATTGTGTAGATGCTAAATATAGTATCACGAAAGCTAATTTTCTAATTATTAATATGATATCCAGTATGCGTTGTGCTTATTCTGTTCTGTGCCTGGCCTATACTCTTGGAAGTAATGTATTGTTTTAAATTATGGAGAAATCCTCATTTTCCAAATTGTCATATTTTAATGTCGCATGTAAGTAATACTGTAAGAGTAATACTGTCTGAGTAATACTTATATTTGTAAGGTACCATGACTATTTGAACTTTCTGTTTTTCATTATGCCTAAAATTCAGAGTAAACACTAGGCAAAATTTCTACAGATCTCTCTCTAGCTGAGTTAATGTGAACTAAAAGCAGTCCCAATAACAAATAGACAAGCTTTATTTTGAATAGCGCCTTTCCACACCAAACACCAACACTTTGCAAAGTGGAGAACTGCACTATAATGTCTGAGTTAAGTATTTAAACTGAGATTAGTTCATTCATTTCTTGTATTTGTGTGTTATGCCTTCTTTTCATTTTTCAGTTTCCTTTTTTCATTCTGGGGATCCTGCAGACAGTGCATTCACGAAAATAGCAACCATGAGAAAAATACTTTTAGATGCCCACTGTGCCTTTGACACTTCAATATCTTAGAATGGTTTTACTATCATTAAATGTTTCTGCCTACATTTTCCATTTTCTTTTCTAATTTAGTCCAGTAAGAGAAAAGAGAGATTGTGCAAGAAGAAAACTAGTCAGCGGGACCACCAAGAGACATCTGAGAGCTCTGAAAGAGTTTCAAGATATAGCGGCTTAGATTGGAGAGGCTGTGCAGACAAAAACTGGTGTGTTACCAGTAGTAGCTTGATGAGAAAGTGACAAAGAAGAAGGCACTGTTAAAAAATGCACATCCCATCTCAGCCGAAGGTACTTTGGATACATTGAAATCAGCTGGAAGAAGGACCTATGGTCCGATGAGACAAAAATTAAGGTTTTTGTTCATCAGACTAAATGATATGTTAAATATTGCACATTATCAAAAACACTCTATCTTCACATGAAGCATGGTGGTCCCAGCGTGATGCTTTGAATGTAATGCTACAGACTGTGGAAGGCATGTGAGGGTAGAGGGGAAAATGAATGCAGCAAAGTACAGGGAAATCCTGGAGGAAAACCTGATGTAATCTGCAAAAGACTAATGCCTTGACAGACGATTTATTTTCCAGCAAGAGGAACCTAAGCATAAAGCCAATGCTACACAGGAATCGCTTATAAAGAACAATGTTGTGTCCTGGAGTGGCCGTGTCAGAGTGCAGATGTTAATCCAATTTAGAATTTGTGACTAGGCTTGACAAAGGCTGTTCATTCATGACCGCCATGCAACATGACACAGCTTGAGCTTTATTGCAAAGTAGAATGCGGAAAAATGGCACTGTGCAGATGTGCATAGTTGATAGTGAGGGACCTGAGGACACAGACTCAAGGCTGTCAGGGCTCCCATCTACTAAATACAGACTTGAAGTGGATGAATACTTATGTGATCTGCTATTTTGTGTTTTATACTTATAATTATTTTAGACCACTTTGCAAAGATCTTCACATGAAGACATTGACTGCCACAGTGATAATAGGTACATTTGTTCCTGATGTAACTGTAAATCATGGTGTTATTTTAATATTTAAATTAAAAGCACTTTATTATTAAACAAAATTCAGAATAAAAATCTATTTTCTGTAAAAAGATCTCAATTCACCTGAGACAAAGAACAGAACAGAAAATTTTCGTACTGGCTGAGAAAACAAAATGGCTTCCCTGTAGCATGCAGAGAGCTTCTATTGCCACTTTTCTTAAGCCCTGATTATTTATCCATCTATTCTTGCTTAAGAGTTTTTTCTACATACTCCAATGTATATATATATATATATATATATATATATATATATATATATAGTGAAAGATAGGGGGCGCTGTCGTCCCTTTGAACCCAGATGCCAGACACCAGACAGACTTTATTAATTATAATAATGTGCACAAGCACCTCCACTATACTTAAATAAACAATCAATAACAAATAGTACAATCCAAATAACACAATCCTCCACACCTCCCAGCACCTCAGTCACCCTTCCTCCCAACTCAGCTCACTGCTAGGATCTCCCACAGTCCTTTCATACTCAGTCCATGTGACTTTATAACACTTCTGGGTCGGGTAAAATTCCTTTTCTTGAGCCCGGAAGTACGTCATTTCCTCTGTCCCCTCGATTGGGAAGTACTTCCGGGCTATAAGGCAAATAAAAGTCCCTGGGCCTCCCTGCAGCATCCCCGGGCGACTGGCATGATATCAAGAAGGGCTGTGCATTAACACTACAAGGTCCATGAGGCCCTGCTGGAATTCGGGGCACCTCCATGTTGCAGGGAGAGCTCCATCTGGTGCCTGGGAGTATTGGCTGGGATAACCTGCTGGCCATATCCCACAATATATATGGGGAGTGTGGTTTTATACAGAGATTTGAGGAAGTGATGTCGTCCGCAGGGCTGGGACAGGAAGTGATGTTGTCCTCGGGGCCAGGACAGGAAGTGACGTACTCTGAGCTGAGGCACCGGGCTCCTGGCGGGATTTCCCGGGAAAGGTCTGCAGGAGACTTAAAAAGAGGATCAGTGCACCCCGCCGCCGCAGGGTGGATGTGTTAATATTACACGTGTAATCCAAATAAATAACATTCGATCAGGCTTTTATGTAACATATGAATGTTGATGTACTAGTATAACAAAACACGTACACTTTTATTCAAGACTATAACCGAAGAAAAAAGAAAGTTACAGTAGGCAGTTGATACGACAGCTTGCGTGGTGCAATGCTAAGAACTGCTGATTTCCGTTCCGTGCTATATGTTATTTATTTGGATTTAGTTACTTACTTCCTAAAGCGTCAAGTCACAAGTACGCTGCAGAGCTTCCTGTGTTTGAGCGACACAGGCATGCTCAAAAAATACACGTGTAATGCCACGAAAAGTGCACGCAGACACTTCAGTTCACAAGCATTGGTACGAGAATGCAGTCACAAGTACACTGCAGGGCTATAGTGCGTCTTTATGTGAAAACAGCAGAGAATGAAACTGAATAAAAAAAAAAACAGAGCTAACCTTTACAGGTATCATAAATTACACCGGCTGTTACAGACTGAAATCAGATGTATGTTTTTATTCTAAAATAGTAAGAATAAGAATAGTTCACTTCTCAAAACAGAGTCGTGCGAGATTGAACTTGTGAGCTTTTGATTCCCAGTCAGCAGTTGATACCATTGTGCCACCGAAGCTGTTGTAGTAAACGTGTATCAATGTCGCACATTAACGTGGCTTTTTTTTCTGCAGGTATATTTTTGAATAAAAGTGCACTTGTCCTGTTATATTTGACCCTTTTGTGAAAGTGTTTCTTTGATATTTGGACTTCAGGCTTCACACATTATACACTTCATGTCAACATTTTGTCAATTATTACTAAAACATGAAAAATGTTTCTGTTTTAACAATGTGTTTACTGTGCATAGATCGTTGTAGACATGGAACACACATGAAATGCAAGTGTTCCAAATAACAATATAGTATTTATAAAGGGTGTCATTTTACTTGACTTCTCACTCTACAACTCTAAGCAACTGACACTCAGGTAAACAGACTTGAGCTGAGAAAACTGTTCGGGGTGGAGGGATGTGATAGCAGGCTGCTTGCTGTTTGATGCTTATCACACATTTACAAGACAAAGGACGCTGACGGAGAGGTGAGAAGCAATTTAAGGTGGGACAGATTTTTGAGTTTTTTCGTAGGCTCTGGTAATTCTAGTGTTAAGCAAGGTCCTTAACCTGAAAATTGCTCCAGGAGTGCTGTACAATGCATTCTGACCCCCAAAGGCCATATAAAAAGAAAATTTCCCCTCAGGGATTAACAAATTATATTATATATATGAGACTGCCAAGGACCAGGAAACGTGAAGTAAAGCTTCTAAGAACATCCAATAGTACCCATGCAGGTACCTGCTCTCCCTGCAGCTCCACTACACCACACACATCCAGACAGCTCACCTGCACACTAGTGAAGCACAAGTAACACCAATCACTTTTTCCAAGGAATGAAGAAGGAAGAGCTTCCCATAGAGAAGCCAATAATGCCAAGCAGTTTTAGAAAGAATGGTGAAAAATGGCAGTATGGAAATGTGCAAAGATGGCAGAGAGAGAGAAAGAGAAAGACCTGTCATGGCTACCAAAGGTGCTTCTACTAAATACCAACTTGAAGGTGGTGAATACTTAGTGATCAATTGTTCAGTGTTTGATATTTGTAATTAATTTAAACCACTTTGCACTTTATTTTTCTGTTTATTAATATCTAAACAGCCAAATTAATTCCCCTGTGATTCAATTTTTAACAACGGAATGTGAAATTTCTCAGGAGGTGAATACTTTTTATAGGCAGTGTAATACCCCCATTGATAGGCCATTTTTAACACATACAGACATAAGGCTGATATTACTTCAGGGTGCTATATATTGTTCATTGTCTTGCATGTTGTAGTCTCTGTTTTGTATTATATTGCTGTTACAAAATGTGTATTTCTGCTCAGTGGATTCAAATAGACTGTCTATCTCTCTGTTATATAGCCCTTTACTCATCTTTTATCCAATGTCATAAATACCCATCTATAGATTATATATTTCCTTGTCTACCTCAAACATTGAACAGAGCACTGCAGGTAACTGACTCATCCTCATTATTATTGGAAAACCAAAGCACACACGCACATATTTGTGCTCCATTATTCAATGAGTTAATCATCAAATTGATTCATTTTATTGATGAGAGAGATGTAATATTCTAATTTCTAGTCAGCACAGGCTTAACAGGCTCCATGCTGCTTGGCAAGATGAAAGCAAAGCAGAGTTTTAATTAATATAGAACATTTTTTTCTGATATCAGCATTTTCATATGTCCTTTTAAACAGCTTTTAAATTAACTGGTTTTGCAAATGCACTTCAATAACTCGAATAAAGATGGTAAGCAACTACTTCAATTTAAACTTCATGCAAAAATGTAAATAAGTTTTAATCCCCAGCCTTTAAAATTTAATGTATATTCAGACTAAGTTCTTAAAATACTCTATTCCTTTGACCAGACTACCCTTTACAACAAACAATTGGTAGCTCAATGAAACAAGTGTGATAATTAAAAATCCCTTCTTTCATCCAGCTAGTCTTCATTTTCTGACAATTGGTTTTTTTTTTATTACTAGAGGGCTTTGTCCCCTGCTCACTTTGCTTGCCAACCCCCAGGCCAGCACTGCGCGCTAGCCTCTTTGTGGTTCTGCCGCTCACGTATGGGGATACGGATGTACAATTTAAACAGATTTTAAGTTTCATGTGAAGTGTTACATTTGCATCAACTTGACGTATAATTGCCCGTTTATTTTGTTTCTTTCTCTCTATTAAATAAAATGACTTTTTCAAATGTTTGGCTCTGAGATTTGTTAATTGTCTTTGCAAAAGCTATTCTAACGGCAAAATGTTAATGTTTTAATACGAATCTCCTTTGTTGTCTAATTTAATCTGCAGAAGATGTTCTCCATTACCTTTCTTGGATACATCCTTCTTTCTACAGTAATTCATGCAGTGGAAGACCGGATGGTGTTAACAGTTGTAGATATTCTTCATGATATTGTAAAACTGTTGTTAAGAGCTGAGAGCTCAGGAAGTGTGTCTGACAAAAGCATTCACAAGTCTGTGAGGTGAGAGTACCGTGGTCTTGTTCGAAAATGGTTGATCAGAGGGCAGGACTTGAAAAAATCCCATGGCAACATTCTTGTCTCGCGGGACTTGGAAAAAATCTTTTCTAAAAATTATCGTCTCCTAAAAAGTCTCATCACGTCAAAAGATTTTTTTTTGATAAAACCTTTCCTAGCAGCAGTGGCACAATGCAAGAATGAGACTCTGGAGAGCTACAGTACCCCCCACTTTAAGGTAGTCTCATGTATGCATACAGTGAGTTACTTACACTAAATGAGGAGGTCCACACTGTTCTTTGTCATTAAAATTGTATTTGTTCTAAATCAATACACTACAGATATTTTATATTACAGTAGTTGTTACACATGCATGAATGGGAAGCATGTAGTTAGCATGGAATGACTCACAAATCAGCATCTGGGGAAAGGCCTCTTCTTTTTCACCCACAGCCTGAAGAGCAAAGACTGCTGACATCAATTCCAGGTCGGCCCCGGTGGTCCCGACTCTTTTGCCCTGCAGGCTACTTAAAGAACAGAAGCAGCTGAAGACGGCATTATCTGTAAACTGGATTCACAAGAGCACAAAGCTCTGAGAGACTGAAAACAAGCACATATGGAGAGAGGCAGTACCAGATCAGCGTCACCCATAATTCCTTTTTTTGTTGTTTGGACTTTTATTTTTCACATACTTTGCCACATTAAACAGATTACTGGCTGTCCCTAAGGCCTTCATCGTCTCCCACTTGTTTTTTCAGTGGTATAAAGTATAAAGTATACAAACCCCAGATGCAATAATGTCTAACATGTTCATGGGTTCAAATAATGGATTTTTAATCAAAAAACCAAGCAATAAAATACCATACAATACGGCCAATAATCATACATTGAGTTATAGAAGGTGCATTAGGACTTGTCCAATAAAGCAGAATTAGTTGATGCGTTAACAACAAAGTTTAGGAAATAATGGTCAGTTGATCACCAGATAGTCAAAGCTCATCTGAAATAACATCAAATGCTGCCGTGAGAGGATTTGCAAGTGACTGGACATCCTACACTATCTCATGGACAAGAAAAAAAAATTCCAAAAAGTGCTTTGGACAGTCCCCAAACATATGCCCAAGTGAGGCCAGAGCAACCTGGCATTGTTCACAATTGGGGTCCGATACCTGATATATTTTAGATAGTTTTATTTGGAAAGGTATGTCTGGTGTACGATTTTTATTTGAATTGCAACATGTTTTGCATAAATTGAAAAACAATGCATGTTACAAATAATTTAAATCCCTTTGCATGTCAGAGATATGGATGGAGAGATCACTTTCCACAGTATTGCCTATTATCTCCATGAAAACATGGCATAAAAATTGACTCTCACCCATTCCTACAAACTACATGGGGTAGGTAACAACTAAAAAAATATATATTTTTAGTGTGTAGTAATTCTTTAATGGTAATTGATGTCTTTATGCATATGCAAGGCATATTACTTTATAATTTAATAAGCTTAAAACTCAGTAAAGAGAACAAACAAAAAATTGGGAATGTGCTCTCCTTGACTTTATCATATTCTGAGATAGAGGAAAAGCCAGAACCACTTCCAGTTGGTCAATATTTCTCAGATATCATATCTCTTTGTTTCTCATCATATCTAATTGATAATATTGATACACAATCACAAAAAAATCACAAAATTAAATGTATCACCAGAAACACGTCTGGAACATAGCAGCTTATTGTTCCCATTACATCTTTATATTTACATGACATGTTCAATGTTTATATGTTATTTTTAAACTGATGATATATAAATTAAAATAAAATTAATAATGGTTATTGAAAGAATATGTGTTATATTGAATACATTTTTTAATATCATGTACAAATTTATATTTCCATGACACAAAAACTTTGGATGGTTGTTTAAATACAATACTACTTCCAGTTGAGTAATTCTTTTCAAATTTGTTTCCTTTTTATAATTATGAATATCTATACAAAATTTGAATTATCTATCTGTAATTATAGCCATAGTTTACTTGAAAATTTGCTAAGGTATTCAGTTCAGTACCACTTCCGGTTGCCCGAAGTCACCCAAAAGTTGATAGGATTCCTTATTTTTGATATAATGAGGTCAAAGCTTTTTCGAGTTATTGTGTTTAAACAAAGAAAGACATTATTTCAAAAGTAGTATTTTTGGACTCAGGAAGGTTTAAAACGTCAAGATTCATCAAATCTCGAGGTCAAATTTTCTCACAATTCCTATACTTTCTCTATACTATGTATACGAGAAAGTAAAAACAGAATCCATCCATCCATCCATTATCCAACCTGCTATATCCTAACTACAGAGTCATGGGGGTCCGCAGAAGCCAATCCCAGGGTGCAAGGCAGGAAGCAAACCCCAGGCAGGGCGCCAGCCTACTGCAGTAAAAACAGAATGAATTAAATAAATAAAATTATTTACGTTAAACTCGTTATTTACGTTGAATTTTTTGTCACAGCCAAAAGGCATGCATTGTATGCTGAACTGCAAATTTAAAGAACCCAGGCATGCATGAGTGTGTAAAAGCATCTCCTTGGATCCAGGGTTGATTCTTCCAGTGTGTCCAAAAATGAAAATCTGGATTAAGTAGGTTCAGGTAATGAATGTACAATTGTCTTTAGAAAAAGAATGAATGAATGCATGAATTTCTTCAATTTCATTTCTTAAAAAGGTATCTGATGCAATGGTTTTATTTTATTATAAATGTAATTTTTCTTCAAGTCTCTCACTAGATTTTCTATGAGGTTTGGCTGGGCCACACAAGCACTTCAAGAGACTTGTCCTGAAACCACTCCAGTATTGTCTTGGTTGTATGCTTTGGGTCATTGTCACACTGAAAGGTGAACTGTTGTCCCACTCTGAGGTTGTGTGCACTCTGCAGCAGGTTTTCTTCAAAGAGTTCTCTGTATTTGGCTGCATTCATCTTTCCCTCAGTTCTGATCAATCTCCCTGCCCCTGCCACTAAGAAGTACCCCATAGCATGACACCACCATGATTCAGTGTAGGGATGAGCAATGCCTGATATTCATCAGAAATTATTCTTGGAATTCAGGTTTTTTTCACATCAGAGCAGAGAATAATTTTTCTAATGCTCTCATACACCTTTAGATGTCATTTGGCAAGGGTGGCTTCCATCAGCCTAGGCACCTGATTGATGGAGCGCTGCTGAGTTGGTTGTCCTTCCAAAAGGTTCTCCCATCTTAACAGAGGAGTTCTGAAGCTCTATTAGAGTGACCACTGGGGTCTTGATCACCTCTATGAACAAGGACCTTCATGCCCAGTTACTCATTTTTTCCAGATGGGCAACTCTAAGAAGAGTCCTTGTGGCTACAAACATCATCCATTTTACAATTATTGAGCCAAGGTACTGGTTATTGACCTTCACTACACCAAAGAGACTCTGTCTAATTACTATTCAGGGAGTGGATGTAGACGTGGTCCACTCGTATAAGTACTTGGGGGTCCACATTAATGACAGGTTGGACTGGACTTGGAACACAGAGCAACTATACAAGGAAGGGCAGATCCGGCTCATTTTTCTTAGGAAACTGCATTCCTTTAATGTGGAAAGTGATATCCTTCACATCTTCTACAACTCTGTGATGGCCAATGCAATTTTCTATGCTCTGGTGTCCTGGACTGGCAACATCACTTCAGGAGAGACTCACTGAATTAACAAGCTAATTAAAAGGGCAAGGTAAGTTATGAAACACACTCTGGACCCCCTGGAGGCCGTAGTAAAGGAGACAATTAAAACAAAACGGAGTGCCATTATGAACAATTCTGCAAATTATTCAGCAGAAGTGTGTCAAGAAACAATATGGGAGATTCTTTTATACAGCAATATGCCTGTATAATTCCTCATTGTGGCTGGAATTGGCAAGTCAGAAGTTTTGTGCCAAATAATACAAAGAGTACACAACACATGTTTTGCCCTAATTGGGGCTCATCAGGTGCGATGAGTGGGGACTGAAACTCGGACTTTAGCACCTGATATATATATATATATATATATATATATATATATATATATATATATACCTGTATATATTGTAAGGTTTCTAAACTCTTTTTGGGCTCCCCCCAATGGGACGACACGCCAAAGAGCGTCCCGAAGCACGATCATCAAGTCTGTGGAAAACAGCATCTCGGTCACCGGGGCAACCGCAGAGAACATTATTACTTGGCCATTAACCTGGTCACGATCCTGTCCTGTGTATAGGAGAGTGGTAGATCCTGATACAATAAATAACTGTGCTGTTCCTGTTTCAAGTTGAATAAATTTGGTATTGTTAAAGTACTGTGACTCAACCTCATGTTTTGGGGTGCAAGACATAGACTCACACATCACAGTATATAAATATTGCCACAAGAATGACACAAAGTCATGGAAAAGGTTTGCAGCAGCCACCCACATATTGTTACTTGGCTGCAAAATTGGTTTAAATTGAACAGAGGTGTTCACAGATCCAAGTCCAAAACAGAACTGAGCTATATAGTTAAGATGGTGGCTTTATATGCTGAGTAAAGGAAATGATGTCATCAGTGGTAGTCGGACCTGGAAGTGACGTCATCAGTGGCACCAGACCCGGAAGTGACATCATCATTGGCAACGGAACCCTGTGGGGTTTCCCAAGAATGGTCTACAAGGGATTAAAAGAGACAGTCAGTGGACCCCACCGTCCCCTAGTCTGGTGTGGAATTACTATCATTCAGGCCCTTTAGCTGTCTCCCAATCGCACATGTGTGACAACATATATATTTGTCTATCTATTTATGTATTTATTTATTCTAAGAGCTTTTGTAAAAAGCCAAATTTCCACTTGGAGTCAAAATAAATAAAGTTCTGTGTAAATTTTAAGTTCAATAAAGTGTGCAGAAGGTTTTGAGTACTTTCTGACCCCACAATGCCTGTACATCTGTACATTTTCACAATTTTTTATGTCTTTTACTATGCATTCTAAAAATACTGACGATCTTGCCAACTTAAAGAACAACTTAACCACACTGTAAGCATTGTTAAGTTTTCTTTTTTTGTTTGCTTAAACAATAAAGATTGAAATCCTTGGCAGTGAAATGTAAATTTGCCTTTTATTAAAATGCTAAATAAGTTTGGCTTGTTCAATGTCTTTCAGCAGTCAAAAATACACATAATCAGAGTGTGATGCAAATTAAGATAAAACTGGGTTAGGATTAGTGAATGTCGTGTATAGAAGGACATGATGTGCAACTTACTTTTCTGTCGCTGACCGCTGAGTGTTAGATAATCCTTCTTTTTCGTATTACTGTTTCTGACATTATATGGCAACACTCTCAGGGGATGGAAAACAAAAAAAAGTACAACAGTACCACATTGCAAAACAAGAGAACAGATCTAAATGTGGCTGTGTAGACAGTGACTTATAACAAATATGCTGTATTGGCAGGGTTCGGAAGTACTGTGGCCTTGTCAATGTCTCTTGCCTCTTACTGCAAATAAATATGCTACAGTAGTGATTTTTGAAAAGTGACTAAGTGATAACAGTCCTAGGATCTGCACATTCACAAGATCAATTGCTGTTTCTGTCATCCTGTCAGCTTTTTTTTATTATGTCTTTCATGCTGTGGAAATCAAAAGCACGTTCAATTCCAGAATACTTGACTTGTCTCAGTTTCTCTTATGCTATAATTTTGAACAGACTACATCAACTTGGTGGTGTAGAATTTAGTGCTTTTTCTTCACATTTTCAGAATTCTGGGTTCAACTGCCATCCTAGTCACAATCGTTGAGTTGTTCTGTGAGAACTCCATCCTCTTCCAAATGATATATATTTTAGATTTTAACCCAAGAGGCATCATAAGATAATACCAAGGAGGCCAGATGTGTAAAAATGGTGTGTTCATTTACAATGAAGTATTGTATGATGGGATACTTGAACCATTTCAACTGACCGATTTCAGGTAAATGGCTGAATCTTCAAAAACTTGAAGACTGAACAAGAGTGAAGTGTATTCTGGGAAAGCTGAAAGGTAAAGTAGAGCCTCTGAATGTTTTGGGTGGCCAGTCTGTATACAGCTTAGTGCAGCCTTTAATTTCCATGAGAATCGACTGTGAGCTTCGGTTGTGTTTTGAGAATCTGCTTGCTCTTCTAGCCAGGTGTTCACATTAGATGAGAAGGAGGGAGAAAGTGGCTGCCTTTTATTAGGAACTTTTTAATAAGATACTTATTTCAGTTTTTGGCAAAGTTTTAACTCAGTTATATGTCAGAATTTTTTGCTACCTTTCTAACGCTTTGTTAGGAGCCACAGTCATTTAAATGGGAGCTCTCTATCTGCTTCGCTGCTGGACATTTTCCAAGGAGCTCTGTCTATGGCAAGATATCTTTCCTTTCACTGTTTGGCTAAGGATATATAATGAATAACTAAGGAACTGTGCCATTTGGGACTGAATGAAGACTGCATGAATAATTATTTATATTTCTTATAGTTCAAATCCCGTTACTGCCAGAAGGGATCCTACTTCATTTGGCATTTGACCAAAATTGTTCTGGGGCACTGTACAATAGGTGACCCTGCGCTCTGACACCAAATGGTCATGTAAATGACTGTTTCACCTCGGGGATTAATATAGTATATCAAATCTTAATGTTTCTTATATTATCATCTACTTCCAGGCCTTGTGCAAGCAGCAGCCTTTTACAGAAGCTCTGTACCTCTCACTGTTTCTTTTTCTTTTGTTTTGTTACTGAATTCATTTACTTATTTACCAGTTACTAGTCTCATGTAAGATGAGCATTGATCTGGCTTCTGGCTTGTTACTGATAGTAACCACTAGAAATCGGAAAAATGGATTTTGAATGGATTTTAAATTCACAAAACAAATTACAATGCACGCAAACTCAGGCACTGGCTTGTCTTGAGTGCACTTCAAACAGGCTGTGAACTTGATTGGAGTCGTGAAGGGGACCAGGGGTACAATAAGAAAAGGGAGACAAGTAAGAGGTTACAGGTAACAGTTACATAGGCCATGGGAGTGGAAGAGGTATATTTAGTCCTCAAATTTATTCCAAATAAGATCTTCAGATATCTAAATTAGCTGGGAAAACAAAATGGCTTCTCTGTAGCCTGCAGGGAGTTTCTAATGCCACTTTTCTTAAGCCCTGATTATCTATCCATCTACTTTTGGCTTAAGTATTTTTTCAACATTATCCTTCTACTGGTGTTACATGTTCCCATTCACTAAATCCATCTATCCCTCTATCAGAGTCTATCTTTTATACTAATCTAAATCTACTTAGATCTACTAATCCACCAAAGGCAGAGTGGTGGCTAAATCCCATTACTGCCAGAAGGGATACTAAAAGTCCCTAACCTGGAAATTGTATCAGGGGTGCTGTATGTGGGATTTGCCCTCCCACTGGTTGCTACCTATTCGCATACATCTCAGTTGGTCAATCCTGCTTTTTTGCATTGGTTATTGATTTTTAGTAAAAGAATGTATAGTACAGGGCGTAACAGTTACAATGGCTGACCCTGCACTCTGATCTCCAAATAACCATAACAATATAATCTCAGGGATTAATAAAGTGTATCAAGTCAAAATCAAATTAAAGAGTTGCATTCCGTTTATCAGTACCAAAAAACAAAATTAAGTCCAATGTAATTCAATGTTGTAAAATAATAAAATGTGAAAACTTCAAGAGGGTGACTACTTTTTACAGGCTCTGTGTGCTTTAATTAATGTGGTGGTCTTGCCTTGCCAGATATTTCAGCAGTGGTGGCATCTGCATTGCTGCATAAATACACACACAAATAATGTTTGCTTGCAATCTTGGTGATTCACAATGTAATGTCCATGAGTATTCATGTCATACATGATGAGTAATCTTCCAAATCTAGGAGCCACAAGATGATTTATTATTCTGTGATGATTCCCTTTTTCTTATTGATAAGCACATAATACCTTAATGATTCCAGAATTGAAGTTCACTTTCACAGCCCTGGAGCCTCACAAGCTCTCTCCTGTAAGTGAGGTGGTCCTTGATCTTTCTGTATCATCTCAAACTTTCCTTCAAATGATCATAGCAGGAACGTGTAAGAGGGGCTGAAAAAATAATAATAAAAAAAATCAATCCTACCGTAACACCAGCTTTTTCAAGGTGCCAGTAGATTCTGTGGAGCATGTAGATGTAGCTACCCACAATCGTAAACTGCTGCATTAGCTATGCTTTTGAGATTTATCAAGTGGATCTTTCTCCATGAAAATATAATTTGTAGCCTTCAAGGATGCTACAAGGGCTGTTATATTAAAAGGGACTATGTGAGCTGGTTGAAATAATTTTGTATAGATAGATATTCTTTATTTTTAAAATGACTTTTATTATGAACATAAAAAGAAAAATATTAACAATATACACAGTCAAATGACAAACAAGCCCTATATTCAGGATAAAACAAAAAGGCATATATCAGGCTGCCACCACTACTCCCCCTTTACACTCCTCCTACTCCGCACATTAATAAGAAACTGAAAAAATTAACAATTCATTATAACCCAAAGACCACCACTACTCCCCGTTTACAGTCCACCTACTCCGCACATTAATAAGAAAATCAAAAAATTAACAATTCATTATAGCCCAAAGACCACCACTACTCCACCTTTACACTCCTCCTACTCCACACATTAATAAGAAAATCAAAAAGTTAACAATTCATTATAACACAAAGACCACCACTACTCCCCCTTTACATTTCTCCTACTCCACACATTAATAAGAAAATTAAAAAGTTAACAATTCATTATAACCCAAAGACCACCACTACTCCACCTTTACACTCCTCCTATTCCACACATTAATAAGAAAATCAAAAAGTTAATTCATTATAACACAAAGATCACCACTACTCCCCCTTTACATTTCTCCTAATCCACACATTAATAAGAAAATTAAAAAGTTAACAATTCATTATAACCCAAAGACCACCACTACTCCCCATTTACAATCCTCCTACTCCGCACATTAATAAGAAAATCAAAAAATTGACAATTCATTATAACCCAAAGACCACCACTATTCCCCCTTTACACTTCTCCTACTCCACACAATAATAAAAACATGCTGTTGATGCCCACCAGTACTTTTCATTCCCAGTTGAGCACCAGTTCGCCCCCCTCCACAGCACACAGTACCTGTCGTGTCCCCCACATGTCGCTGAACATTTCTAAATTGTTTGTTAGCTTGTGGTACATGAATTTGAGTTTCAGTCGACTTTTAATTAAAATTTTGAAGAGCAGCAGAGCATCAGTCCCCATGAGGTTTTTCTCTTTATTTCTTCTTGTTTTTAGGATTGCCAACTTGGCCTGTCCTAAGAGGAAATTCCCAATAACAGATTTATTCCTATTTTTTTGATTATATTTAATAGCAAAGACAAAGCATATTTTTGAGAACTCAAACCCAAAACCACTAAGAAGACCTGCTAAGGACATGAACAACGGCCTCAGCCGTTCACAGTGAATGAAGAGGTGAAAGATGGTCTCTCTTGTGTCACAGAATGGGCACTGGTCAGTATCTGAAGCTTTAATTGTATTCAGAAATGGGTTTGTGGCTAAGGCCAAGTGTGTTATCCTCCACTGCAGATCCCCAAGTCTCTTCAGCAATGGGAGTTTATAGAAAGCCCTCCATGATGGTGTGACGTTCTCGGAGACCTGCAGTTCTTTCCTCCACCGTGTATCTGGCAATTCTTTCAGTTGATTATAAAATGTCACTTTGACACACAGTTTATAAAGCTCTTTTTTGTGAAACAGTTCAAAGTCTTTCTCAACCAGAGTACGAAACTTGAGAAGGTGTCCAGGTCTGTCAGTGTAGTCAGTGACATTTGGCTTTACGATAATGGCGGGCGATGTCATCTCTGCCACTGGTGTCTCCTCACCTGTGAAGTACTCGGCACACAGAGAACTCGCGCTTGACCTCCGCAGTGCTGTTTTTACCTGACTGAGAAAAAGGTCTACCAGGCGTATTGAATTGATCCCCAGGACCGCCGCTAGGTGGGCAGGGGTGTGCCAGCACCTCATGTTTGTATCAATCAAATTACTTATTTTCAAAATTCTTTTGTTTAAAAGAATTGATACAAAAAATTCTCCAGATTTAGCCTGGTTCTCCTGAGTTTTCTGTGCCAGACCTGAAGTGCAGGTTGAAAACACCGACAGGTCAGACCTAACAAAGTTGATAGAGTGTAAGAAAAAAAAAATGTTCATCAAAATTTAAGCTTCGTACTCCACGAAATAAGGCAAAGGCCAGCTGTCTCCATGGCAGGTGCTTGGAGCCATATAAGAGCCGATGTAACACCTGCAACCTAAAGGCCTCCATCCTGCTCAACAAGTCAATGAGTCCCTGACCGCCTTCTTCTACAGGCAGATACAGGACACTTCGCTTCACCCAATGTAGACCATCCCAAAAGAAATCCAAAATAATGCCCTGGATGGTTCTGATGACAGATATTGGGGGGGTGAACACATTGCAACTTATGCCAGAACAGTTGCTAATTAAAAATGCGTTATTTTTATCCCAGTTAATTTTTGCAGATGACAGTTTCTCAAATTCATCCAGGCAATATTTCAGTGCCTTAAAGTCTCCAGGATGACAGATAAACACGGTCAAATCATCCGCTTACACGACCACCTTGAGTTGTAAATTCGGGCACTGAGGGATGTTCAAACCTTGAAGGCAGATACGAAGCTGTTGCAGTAGCAGCTCGATGGAGAGTGAGAAGAGCATACCGGACAGAGAGCAGCCCTGACGTATCCCTCTGGTTACCTTGAAGGGGGCTGTTAGTGTCCCATTAAGTTTCACGACACTAAACACGTTGTGATATAGAGGTCCAATGTGCCAAATGAACAAAGGTCCAAAGCCAAAGGCCTTCAGCACTGCTAAAAGATAATTGTGGTCCACCCTGTCAAATGCCTTCTTCTGATCCAGTGATAAAAGACCTGTGTCAAACCCAAAGAGTCTGGCAGCAATCACATCCCGAACTAAGAAGATGTTGTCAAGAATGCACCTGTTTGGTGCAAACAGTATGTCTGCTCCTGGTTCACGATACTCGCCATGACTCTTCCTAACTGGTTAGCCAGGGCCTTGGAGAAGATTTTGTAATCAGCACAAAGCAGGCTCGCTGGATGCCAGTTCTTAAGTTCTGTGAGGTCTCCTTTCTTTGGGATTAGTGTGATTACCGCCCTGCGTCAGGAAAGAGGCAGTTCACCCACTTGCAGACTTTCATGGAAAACCTCTGCCAAATCAGCACCAAAGTGAGACCAAAAGGTTTTAAAAAACTCAATAGGCAACCCGTCAATTCCTGGGGATTTTCCAATGTTTAGCCCATTCAAAGCTGTGGTCAAGTCATCCAGAGAGATTGTAGTTTCCAAGATGTCCTTTTCTCCGTCTGGAACCTGAGGTAAGTCCTGAAGAAAACATGACGAGTCCAAAGATACCTCTACAATGTCCACAGAAAACAGTCATTGGTAAAACTGGTGTGCCCAGGCTCAAAGGTCTTCATGCTCCAGCAGGTCTTGACCTTTGTCATTCTTTAAACAGTTAATGGTTTTACTTTGGCCAATTGTTTTCTCCAGTCTAAAAAAAATTGCGTGGGAGCGTCCATCTGGGTGAGTGACTCCATTCTCGAGCGGACGAGTGCGCCGTTGACTCTCTTGTCCATTAGGTCCATCAACAATTGTTTTTTTGTTTTAAGGGACTCAAAAGTGCTGCCATCAAAGCATGTACATAAAACTGAATGAAGTTCTTCGATTTCCTTCTGTAGCTCAGAAATGGCCGCATTCACATCTCTGGTGGTCTGCTTTGTGTACTGTTGGCATACTACGCGTATCTCGGTTTTAGAGCAATCCCACCATTGCCTCAGTGAAAAGAAGTTCTTCTTTTTGCACCTCCATTGATTCCAGAAATATCTGAAACATTTAATGAAGTGGGGGGTCTTTGAATAGATTGCTATTAAAGTGCCAGTAGGACTTGACAGAATGTGCAGAGAGAAAAGAGAATTGAAGGGAAACAAGAGAGTTATCAGATAAGCCAGTTGGAAGAATGGAGCAGTTAGCTATGAGGTTCCTATGATGTTTTTGGATGTAGAATCTGTCAAGTCTAGCCATAGAAAGAAGCCCAGCTGAGCCCTACACCCACGTATACTGCTGGACCCCCGGATGAAAATCTCTCCAAATATCAATATTAATTATTGTTGATGACCACAGACACCAGTGCTTGGATGGACCCCGGGTTAGGTTCTAGCCCATTCCTGTTCAGCTGCACATTTTCTGTGCAATTAAAGTCGCCCCCCACAAACACCAGCTCATCATCCTCACATGCCCCCAGCACATCATTTAAAACAGAGAAGCAGTGAGTTCTCTCAGTCCCTGCATTTGGGGCGTACACATTAACAGACACCCACTTCTTCTCCCCCAGCTGTGCTTCTGTCTTAAGCAGCCTCCCCTGGATTAACTCCTGTGTCTGGTACAAAATTTTAGAAAACAGGATCGCGATACCCACACTGAGATTGGAGCCATGACTTAGATGTGCCACCCCTGGCCACTCTCTGTGCCAGTCAGACTGATTAGCCGCATCAGTATGTGTTTCTTGAAGGAAGGCCACGTTAATCTCTTTTTGCGCTAAGTGCTCAAATAGCGCCATTCTTTTCACTAAATCTCTGCAGCCATTCACATTTAAAGAGCACAGGGAATAGACAGGCATTGTAAAAGAAAATAGGGTAGCGGTCAACAACACTAAGTTAGCCAAAAAAACAGGGAATCGCATTAATCCTGCCATCATGATTGCGCTTCTAAGGAATGTTTCACTTTGCTGATAATGTTCTTTAAGCAGACTCTCTCTTTGGAGGTCATGCTTAGTTCAGCAGCCCGTCGCCACACTGGCTTCACCGAACTCAGAAACAGATGAAGATCAGGAAAGTGTTCGACAATGCTGACCCTAAAAACTCTAGAAAACGCAAAATGCTTTCTGTGCTGTAGCCCTCACGTAAGCTCGAATGAGATGACAGAGCCACCCTGATTGACGGGTCAGATTCATTGCCATCCTCCCCTTCTTCCCCTCTCACTGTGCTTTCAGTGCCATCTGTCTGCTGCAGACCACTAGCGGCGGCCTCTACACTTTTAATTTTCGTGCTCTTCTTGGTGCGTCCACCACTGGTTGTTTGCTCCTTTGTCTTCCTGGTTACCGGCTTCACCAAACCGTATTCACCGTTTCCATCTTCAATGAGCATTTCTCCATCGGCCCCTGTCTAATGTGGTACTTCACCAGTCAATGACTGCACAGCCAGTGCGGTCTCCTCCGCCCCACCTTGAGAAGGCGCGGCGCCTGGGCCCATTTCTGGAGAGACAGCACTCTCGGTGGGTGTCTTTTGGAGATGTGCAGCAGAGTCGTCTTTACAATTGTCGACCCCTGGTGCCTCTCCTCCTCTTCATGGCCGACTTCAGCCTTCTTATTCTCATTAATTTCACAAAACTACCCGTCAGTTTTCGCTGTGCCCATAATTATTTCAGCCCTTTGGCTTTTTTCCATCGCAGGCTCTCCACTGGACACTTCCGGCTCCCCAGCTTCATGTCCCGGGCCTGCTGTGATACTTTGTACCACTGTTATTTCACCCTGAACTTCAGCTGCTTCATCAGAATCATAACTCAGATCTTCCATTTCTGAATCACTAATAATAGAATAATTTTCTTCATTGTCCGATGTTCTATTATGGGGTTTCTGTGCTCACCAGATGGTCCCGGCATATCAGAGTTGTCTGCCATTTCACATCGCTTACACTGACTCGCTTTGTGCCCTGTCTGAACACACTTAAAGCATTTAATTAATTCTTTAGAGATAAATACCATATACTCATAACCCTATACTTTAAATTTCAAGGCCACATCAAGCTCCCCACGCAAGTTATTTAGTAGCATGTACACCTGTCTCCTGAAAGACACGACATGCTTTAAATCCGGAGAACGACAGCCAAGCGGTATCATTACTAAATCTGATATGACTGCACCATATCTACGAAGTTCACTTAATAAGGCTTCATTTTTTAAAAAAGGTGGGACACTTGAAATTATAACTCTTTTAGCAGGAGTCGATAATGGCAGCACAGGGACTAGCGAGCCGTTTATCACCAGCCCCTCCTGCACCAGGTTATGCACCATAGCTTCATCATCCAAAAAAACCACAACCATTTTGTTCATGCGAGAGGCAGACTTTACATTCTTACAGCCCACTATTTTCGCCACCTCAACAACAAACGCCTCAACAGAGACCATCAGGTCCACAACCACCTTAATTCCGTTTTTTCTTGAAAGATGTTTAAAGTTTCATGGGTTAAGCCCTGGAGGCTTTGCTTGGGACACGGCCATGGCGGTGAGCTGCAGCCGCGTCCGTCTATTACAACAACCACTAACGATAAACAATAGACTTTTAAATAAATGGCAAATCAGAAAAAAAATGTAGACATTAAACTGATAGGAAAGAAAGATAGAAAAAGAAAACGAGAAATACTCACAGAGACCCTCAACGAATGACGCCGACCTTCAAGCAACAACCATGCCCACCCCAGACCAGAGTAATCAACTGACAGAGATTCCACAGACAGAATGGATAGATAGATAGATAGATGAGAAAGGCACTATATACTAGATAGATAGATAGATGAGAAAGGCACTATATACTAGATAGATAAATAGATGGATGTGAAAGGAACTATACGATAGATAGATAGATGAGAAAGGCACTATATACTAGATAGATAGATAGATAGATAGATAGATAGATTTAAAAGGAACTATACAACAGATAGATAGATAGATAGATGAGAAAGGCACTATATACTAGATAGATGTGAAAGCAACTATACAACAGATAGATAGATAGATAGATAGATAGATAGATAGATAGATAGATAGA
>JANRMT010062806.1:106265748-106293941 GCA_026402145.1 Polypterus bichir lapradei | reverse complement strand
AGATAGATAGATAGATAGATAGATAGATAGATAGATAGATAGATAGATAGATAGATAGATGAGAAAGGCACAATATATAATAGATAGATAGATAGATAGATAGATAGATAGATAGATAGATAGATAGATAGATAGATAGATAGATAGACGAGAAAGGCACTATATACTAGATAGATAGATAGATAGATAGATAGATAGATAGATAGATAGATAGATAGATAGATGAGAAAGTCACTATATACTAGATTGATAGAAGTCACAGTGAGGAATTATGCATGCAGCTATTATTACATGTATTTAAAAATGTGTTTGTTTGCTTGTTAAAATGTTGTGCACTTGCAATTGACGTATTGCTTTTAAATTCATGATATGCATGGTAACAATTTTACAAAAGACTTGATATATAAAATTGAGTGCATTGGTAATATTAATAAGTATGACTTCTCCAGCAGCCATACATGCAAACATTTTACATACAGTTAAATGTGAATTAAGGTCCTTCCAGAAGGACTTCAGGATTGAACTTCATGAAATTCATGTCATAGATTTTAGATTGTTTCTGAATCTGTAACTTGTCTCAACCAAGTCACTGCAGATGCTATACCAAAATATACAAATCCAGCCTCAAGTAAACGTGATGTAGCAACTTCTTCCTCTGTGGCAACTGCATAGGAGAAAAGGAACAGCAAAAAGATTATAGTTCTGTGTGACATTGAACTGCATCCAAACAGAGAATTTGTCAGTTGTAAATGGCTTAGATTCCCTGAGGTGAACACTACTTCAAGTGATGCATCTGCTGTTGGTCCCATGGCTGCAGCATTAGTTTCAACTAAATTATTTTGTGGCACTCTTTAGGAATTCTCTCCACACACTGAAAGCTTCTAAGATTTCTACAACTGCAGATTTTCAAAAAGAGAAAAAGACACACAGAGTCAGTGCTGATAATGTCTGGAAATTGTTAATATGAGGCGTATCATGTTTCAGCTGAAGAGATACAGAAACAAGTGCAGTAAGTATCCATTAGAGTCTAAATTTTTAAACCCATTACAAAATTTACTGATACTTCCTAAACTAATTTCAGATATTGAAATAAGGTATTTACTGTCTTATTCTAATTTATTCTGTCACTACAGAACAATGTATTTCTTGTATAGCCCAAAATCACACAAGGAATGCCTCAATGGGCTATAACAGGCCCTGTTATTTTGTCAGTCCCTCAGTCTTGACTCCCTAAGAAGACAAGAAAAAACTCCTGCCTTTAATTGGATTTCTAAACAGCAATATATGTATTGTGGAGGACTGCCGGCTTCCCATGCCGGTCCGCACCCGCAGGCCGCCAGGAGGAGCTCTCCCGACAGCAGGATCGTGCCCCGAGGTCCAGCAGGGCCTTATGGACTTTGTAGTGTTTATACACAGCCCTGCTGGATACCTTGGGGACCACCAGGAGTCGCTGTGGGGGGGCTTATGGGCTCTGTGATGCCCTATAACCCGGGAGTACGTCACGGTCACGTGACGGGAAGGAACGACGTGCTCCCGGGGTGAAGAACAGGACTGTTTGCCCTGACCCGGAAGGAAAAGGGAACTGTGGACTGCTGGGACAGGAACACCTCCGGGTCAGGGGCTATAAAAGGACGGTGCCTCAGTCCAGACACTGAGCTGTGCTGGGTGGGAGAGGAGCAAAGTGTCTGGGCGAGGAGGAGTGGATAGTGTTTTGGGAGTAGAGTGGTTTATTGTATTTAATATATGAGTAGTGTGGAAGGTGCTTGGTGCACTGTGAAAGAAAATAGAAAGGTCGTGGACTTTTACCTAGTGTCTGGAGTTGTACCTGAGGGTTCAAGGGTGCACTACTGCCCCCTACTGCCACAGTATATATAAATATACACACACACAGGGAGAGTCAAAAATATGTTAACATTTGAATGGCGGAAACACACATAAATTGTCCACAAAAAATTGTATATAAGTATATACATAGCAGTACCATTAGTGTTAACAGAATTTTGACAAGAACTGGCTGCAAAGCAAAGGTTTTTATAGCTGAGGGTAAGGAAGAGGCGGGACATCTGGATGGGGAGCGAAGTGAGGTTGTCAGGGGTGTGGTCTGAAGCAGGCAGGGGAAGAGGATTAGGTCTTACTGCTCCTGTAAAAATGGGAGAAGAGGCATTAGCACAACTGATTACATCCTGTACCTGCATTTCAGCATTAGCTAGGTCCCCCTCCTGCCTCCCATGCGCACATGTGTAAGAATATATAGATGGGGTCTCAGAGGATGCATCATTTAATAAAAATTGAAAAGTTTGCCATTGCTTGCGCCTTGCTACTCACACAAGCACAGGAGATCTCGGTCAAACCAATGAATCTAACTTTCCTTCTAGCAACAAGAATCCAACTAAAACATAGCAGTTGGTTTTGGCACAGTTTACAGTCGATTACCATTGACAACTCCTCCTTTTAACAAAAGTCGACATCAGCCCTGAAAGAGCTAAGCTGGCACTTAATTCTTCAATATGCCTCAAGAATGATTTAAGATATGAAGAGGTAGGGGAAGTGATGGTAAAGACGATAGGGATGAGAACAGCACCCGTACGCGTGTGCCGCACAGCCGCCCTGCTGGATTCTACAATACAGTAAAATAAAATAAAAAGAGGAATAACCTTAGAGATCAATCATCACCCCGAAAGCGGATAGTAGATGTCACGTAGCAGTACGTTTACCAAATTTCAGGTCAATTGGTCAAATGGTTTGCGAGTGATTTAAAATCCTGGACAGATGTACACCACCAATAGATTGAAATGGAATTAACCTGAAAAAGGTTTATACAAACAATGGTTGGTATTTTCACATAAGTTCCATGATTCCAGTTGAATGAGAAACAATATTCACTTTAATAAAAATGAGAATGTAAAATTCTGTGTTCTGTCTGTGCCAATTTTAATCAATGTTGTTTTACTTTAAATTTAAATGTGACTTTTTTGCCGACAAAACAGGTTAGAATTTATGTGTTGTTTTTTTTTTGTTTTCCAATAATGTGTTTTTATTTTGTAAATGGGCTTTCTGCTAAACAGCCCCTATAAAACAAATCCCTTTCTACTGGTCGCTATCAAGTGGGTGAAGAGTAATCCTTCACAGTGTGCCCTTGCAAACAGGTAATCTCATTTGATTATTTAACAAGAGCTACCATTAAAAATGTTCTTGTATGCTGTTGGATCCTTTTAATTGGTGCATTTATAAGATGGAGGAGCAATTTAAAATTGTGGTATGCAGGTAAATCACATACAAGTGCATTTTCAATCCAAAGTGATCTAAACAATATCCATTTCCTGACCTTATTCAGGATGTGACATTATTTTTGTTGTGCCGCTATATTTTATTTTAACTGCCATTTAGCTGAAAGCCAACCTGATAGATGTGGCACAAACCACATACAGATTAATGAAGAATGGAAACAATATTTACCAGATTTACTAAAGTCAGCAAAAGTGAAAACTACAGAAGTAAATGAAAGACATTGGAAAGCCTGGAGAAAGTAAATAGAAACTGTTCAGTTCTGTTCATGTGCTGAAATATCAGACAGACGAATGATGATTTTAATCACAGAATAGTGGCCGTAAGTCAACAAGAAATGCTTGCAAGTAGATGCGCACTAAAGAGAAGTCTGATTGGAAAAGTGAAAAGTCAAAGGACATGTACCACTGGTTCAATAAACCTCACTGCAATGAGAATGGGACATTGTGCCTCAATGCATACACTTTGATGATTGGTGGACAGAATGGTTGGAAACCACATACAAGGCGTTATCATGTATCCATTTGTCTTCAGTGATCAGTATTGTCTGGTCAGTGTTATAAGGAGCCTAATGGTTCACCACAGGAAACCAAATTAGTTCATCTCTGGGCTCATTCATGCACACTATGTCAATGTGTCCTTCATTAAAACTGTTTGTTTATGGGCTGTAAGTTGGAGAAAAAGCCATGTGAGGAAAACCCACCTGGGTACATCAGCTGGGAATCAAGGTTCAGGTGACGTGTGGTTGAAATATCAACATCAAATGCCTCTGTGTGGCCCGCAGAAATGTAATTAAAATCTACGTAGCCATACCACTGTGACGATGCGGGTTATGAGCTCCATGCTCATATCTGGCTTCTAGGAGCTTTTGAACCCAACACCGTCTGTAATGTAACCAGATGAGATGGACAGTGAAGATATCAATGACGACGCAAGGGGGTGGTGCAAAAAAGTGCAAGAGTGCTTTAATTTAAAATCAAACCAAAACAGTGTCCAAATAATTAGTGCAGTGCCTCAAACAGTCCTTACATAAATAATCCATTAAAAACTAGTGAAAAATGTGGAGGTTAAAAATCACATAAATAGATCCTTTAAAACAAGGATAAAACAACGGCTGGAAGCAGTCCTTTTAAAAACAAAGCCTGGTGCCTTCTTTATGCTGGGGACTCCCCTGCTTCTCCCATCCAGGCTATGCACCAGGGGAATCAACCTACCTGCAGCTGACCTTCTCCACTTGGCTGGTCTGGTGGCCTCCCGATCCCCGGCCTCGTTCAGTCAACTGCCTGACTGAGACTTGGCTTCCCCCAATGGCCAGGACACTCACGCTGGGGTTCCACTCCAAATCTCCGACTCCCGCTGCCTTTGCTGCGGTGAGCCAACCTTCTCCCGGTCACTCCTGCTCCACACCAGTGCTCAACAGGAGCGACCACTACTGTCGGACCCCGGGTGTCGGCCAAACACCCTGCTAGGGCTCGCCTCTCCCAGTTGCCTGCAAACATCAGCGAGTCTGCACTCGCTCGCTCTCTCACGCATGCACCGGCTCCCTCGCTTCCAGCTGCCTTCTCCCTTAACCTCTGTTCACTTTTTCTTTTTTCTCCTTCCACACTCGCGCTCCAATTATATATAATGGGGGCGTGGATACAGTGTGGCGATTAGCAGTTTCCGGCATCAATTATGGACGACTCCTCACCTGTACACTTAAGCAAGGACTGCCCGCAACACAAAGCGCCTGGGAACTACTCAGGCCACACTACCACTCCCCCTTTTTAAGCCATGAGTGCAGCGATTATCTATTTAAAAACTGGCCTTTTTAATCTGAGCTGTGGACCTGCTACACCACAACCATTTGCACTTCAGAACAGGTAATCCAACTGAAGGCAGGCATGTTTTGGCCTCGTCAGTACTTAGGAAGATCAAATAGAAAAATCTTGGGATGCTGCAGGAAAATATGTTGGTAAGGCCATTAGGGGATGCTTACCCTGTGCTCTGTGCAAGGATCTCAATGCCCAAGTGCAGTGACAGGGACACGGTGCTGAGACATAAAATTGGGCTCCTGACTCACAGGACCTCTTTCTGAAAAGAGTAGGCTGTTTCCCAATGTCCCCGCTAAACTGTCCGCCACAACCTGGTCATTCTGGCCCCCTAATTATCCCCTGTCCCTTATTGGCAAACTGTCTCTCTCACCCCTTCATCCCCTAATGGTTAATGTGTGGTTAGTGTAATGGCACAAGAATGGCTGCTGTCATATCATCCAGGTGGATGCTACACATTGGTGGGTGGTGGTTAAACTGGCTCCTCACTCTCTACATAAAACGCCTTCAGTATGTTAGAAAAGTGCTATATATGAAGTGTGGCTATCAAATAATGTGACTAGGCTTCTGTGGATCTATTCACATAGAGAAGGCCACAAACTGGGTGGGGAACTGACATTGGATAAGCTTAAACAAGCCATGCAACTTTCAGTCACATTACGCTGTTAGTTTGCTGTCATGCGTTGTTTGAATTTAACATGTTTTGACCTGCAGAGGGCGCTCCTGCACCCAATCCCGACAAAGACAGATGCAGGACATAAAAGTCCAACACACACGCTTTTATTTTTTCTTTGTGGGAAATGTTTTCCCTTGTTTCCCACCTTCACAGCACAGTTCAAAGCACCAACGCAGTACACAAGGCACACTTCTCTTCTTTCTTTTTCTCTCTCTTTCTCTTTCTTTGCCTCCATTACTCCTCCAGCAAGCTTTGTCCACCTCTGGCTCCCAGAGTAGTGGCAGCTGACTCCTTTTATAGGGCACCCAGAAGTGCTCCAGGTGTCCAATGGCCTTCTTCCAACAGCACTACTACGTGTGGCTGAAGCGCTACCACACAGGGCTCAACAGTACCTGCAGCGCCCCCTGGCGGCACCCATGGAACTCAGCAGGGCTGCTCCAAACTCCAAATCCCCCAGGGGCCCTGTGGGAGTTCAAGGTGCCACTGCAACCCAGTGGGGCTACCCTCTAGCAATCCGGGGGATGTAATTTCCTGAATATGCTCTCTCCCCTGGTCCTTCCACTATATAGGTGTTCCGGCCGTATGCCACAATGGTTTTTGTTTGTATCTGAAAAATGATCACTATGAAAATTGAACAACATATCATTTCAAAATTTTTGGTGAAATTCAACAAAATGGCCACCCAATATTTTTGGAAGCTAACCTTAAGTTTACAGGAAAGAATAAAAGTCAGCTACACATATGTTTGACTAGCAAAAAAGATTTTGTGGAGATCGAGATAATGCCAAAGGCTATGAATGTTATGGATGCCCATGCATGTTAAAAACCAACCAGGATATGCAAAAAGTCAAAGAAGTTGTTTGAAATGTTAGACGACTCAGCATCGAAATGATTGCAGAAATGGTCCAAATCAAATAAGAGATTGTCAGGCAAATTTTCCACAACAATCTAAACATGACTGCAAGTGGCACAATATCTCTCACAATTAGCCAGTGTGCCCAGGTCAGTGCAGGTCCTTAAGTTGCACCTAATACTGCCAGAATAGACTTTGGGCCCTAGGATAATTGAACATAACAGGTACTGGGCTTCTGTAGTTGTTAGCCAACAGCACTAGCCATTCTTACTTTGTTGTCATTCATAAAATGCCATATATTCATTTTCAAACCTAAAGTCTTAAAGTCACTAGGTGCAAGAGCCCATTAAGGATCAGGTGAAAATCGGTCAATCAAACTTACATGTCTTCAAGACGTAGAAGGAAAACAAAAATTGTACTGACTGCATAGGGCAGCAGCAGTGCAATGTAAGATGGAATAAGACGATGTACTGTGATTGTAATAACAAGCCAAGGTCATAATCTGGAGGCCAGGAATTAAATACACCAAGGCATGGATGGGCAACAAAATTGTAGAATTAGACACGTAGTAAGAGAGTCAGTAACCCAAATCTTTCACATTGCCTAAGATAAAATGCAAGACATAAATTAAAGGCAGAGAACAGAAAAGAATTTGCAACAACAACAACAACATTGCAAATACAGCATGCATTACATTCTCGCATTTCTGCCTCCCGATCCTACAGTTTCCTCTCTGACTTTGCTGTTTGGTTAGTGATTAGGATTTGGTGCAAAAAGGTTTTGTAATTAAAGTTTCTAATTTTTAAATTGTTTCATCTCCTGGTCCTGTTCTTGCAATCAGGAAGAACATGCATGCCTCTCATACTCTCAATTGCACTGCCTAGCAGCAGCTTGGCAACCCTGCATTACAAACAGCAAACAATGGTGGCACCCATAATAAAAACAAAATGGTGTTACAGGAATTTTTAACAATGTCTCCAAAAACATTCTAATTTAAGACAACAATCAGACCATTCAATTCCTTTAGTTCTAAAACCACCAAAACAATACAGTCATCATTTTGGAGGCCAAAAAAAAATCTGAGAATATACAAAACAATGTCCAGACCATGACAGAAATGAAGGGAATATTGCAAAAAACACTAAAACTTTGAATGGACAGGGTTTTTGAACCCGGCCTCCTTTAGCTATGCTGTAGTGGCAATCACCATTGTACCACTCCATTCCACAGCAAATAGCTGTATTATTGGAAATTAAATAGCAAATAGCTGTATTATTGGAAATTAAATAGTAAATAATAACACCTCCAAAGTGCAATGAAAGACATAAGACAGGAAGATCAATAATGATGTTTCCTACTGTAATTTAATTAATATAAGAGAGGAACTGAATTGAACCTCAATTCAACAGGGTAGACCTCATTTTTAACATTTAAACTTTTTGAAAACAATAAAACATAATGACAGGAACACGGTACACTTCAGTGCATGGAACTTCTTCAGTATGTCATGTAAATCCTGCTATACTGCCAAGGCTGAAAATGACAGACCACAAGGGTAAAGAATTAAGCAGGCCCAGGACCTAAACATTCATAAAGTGATAACTATTCTCAGCTATTTAGCCACAAATCCAAAAGCTTGATGTTAATTAAAAATATTCTGTACAAATTTGTAAGATTCTTATGACTGTGATAACCTGTTTAACTCAGCCATTCTGTACCATTTGTACCCAGCTCATCACTAAGAAGCTCAGATCATATAACTTTTAACTGTAGTATTATATATAAAAAGTCCTATTTGATAATGATACTTGCCAAAGGCTTTTAATCTGTTTAACTATATTGGGACCTTTAGATATACAGTAGACATAGGTGTGCTAAAAATTATACCATTTAGCTGTATGCTGATTGGTGCAAACAGGTGTGTTTCCCAGCTGTGAAACCAACTTATTTAAGATGGCTCCTCTGCTATATTCTGTTGTCTTGTCATGGGTGAACTGACCTGTAGACATGGCAGGCTCCCTCAAGTTTATTATAATAAAGGACATCCATCTTGGAGATATTGATAATGAAGATGTTGAGTATTCTTTATATACAGTGGTGCTTGAAAGTTTGTGAACCCTTTAGAATTTTCTATATTTCTGCATAAATATGACCTAAAACATCATCAGATTTTCACTCATGTCCTAAAGGTAGATAAAGAGAAACCAGTTAAACAAATGAGACAAAAATATTATACTTGGTCATTTATTTACTAAGGAAGATTATCGAATATTACATATTTGTGAGTGGCAAAAGTTTGTGAACCTCTAGGATTAGCAGTTAGTTTGAAGGTGAAGTTCGAGTCCGGTGTTTTCAATCAATGGGATGACAATCAGGTGTGAGTGGGCACCCCGTGTCATTTATAGAACAGGGATCTATCAAAGTCTGCTCTTCACAACACATGTTTGTGGAAGTGTATCATGGCACGAACAAAGGAGATTTCTGAGGACCTCAGAAAAAGAGTTGTTGATGCTCATTAGGCTGGAAAAGGTTACAAAACCATCTCTAAAGAGTTTGGACTCCACCAATCCACAGACAGATTGTGTACAAATGGAGGAAATAAAAGACCATTATTACCCTCCCCAGGAGTGGTCGACCAACAAAGATCACTCCAAGAGCAAGGCGTGTAATAGTCGGCGAGGTCACAAAGGACCCCAGGGTAACTTCTAAGCAACTGAAGGCCTCTCTCACATTGGCTAATGTTCATGTTCATGAGTCCACCATCAGGAGAACACTGAACAACAATGGTGTGTATGGCAGGGTTACAAGGAGAAAGCCACTGCTGTCCAAAAAAAAATTGCTGCTCATCTGCAGTTTGCTAAAGATCACGTGGACAAACCAAAAGGCTATTGGAAGAATGTTTTGTGGACGGATGAGACCAAAATAGAACTTTTGGTTTAAATAAAAAGCGTTTTGTTTGGAGAAAGGAAAACACTACATTCCAGCATAAGAACTTTATCCCATCTGTGAAACATGGTGGTGGTAGTATCATGGTTTGGGCCTGTTTTGCTGCATCTGGGCCAGGACGGCTTGTCTTCATTGATGGAACAATGAATTCTGAATTATATCAGAAAATTCCAAAGGAAAATGTCAGGACATCTGTCCATGAACTGAATCTCAAAAGAAGGTGGGTCATGCAGTAAGACAACGACCCTAAGCACACAAGTCGTTCTACCAAAGAATGGTTAAAGAAGAATAAAGTTAATGTTTTGGAATGGCCAAGTCAAAGTCCTGTCCTTAATCCAATCGAAATGTTGTGGAAGGACCCAAAGTGAGCAGTTAATGTGAGGAAACCCACCAACATTCCAGAGTTGAAGCTGTTCTGTACGGAGGAATGGGCTAAAATTCCTCCAAGCCGGTGTGCAGGAATGATCAAAAGTTACCGGAAACGTTTAGTTGCAGTTATTGCTGCAAAGGTGGGGTCAACCAGATACTGAAAGTAAAGGTTCACATACTTTTGCCACTCACAAATATGTAATATTCGCTCATTTTCCTTAATAAATATATGACCAAGTATAATATTTTGTCTCATTTGTTTAACTGGTTTCTCTATCTACTTTTAGGACTTGACTGAAAATCTGATGATGTTTTAGGTCATATTTATGCAGAAATATAGAAAATTCTAAAGGGTTCACAAACTTTCAAGCACCACTGTAAGATAGTAATTTCCATGACATTGGAAACAACAAACAATTGTACTATTTTCTTAAATATTGTTATACAGCGTTCAGTTAAAGCTGCTGCAAGAATTATTACAAGAACAAGAAAGTATAAACACATAACTCCAGTTAAGTCCTTACAGTAGCTCCCGGTTAAGTTTAGCATAGATTTCAAAATCCTCCTTTTAACATATAAAGCCTTAAATGGCCAAGGCCCTGTTTACTTTTCTGAACTGATCACTACTTACAAACCAAAGCGTACATTAAGATCTGAAGATGCCAGTCTACTTATGATTCCAAGAATTAATAAAATAGCAGTGAGAGGTCGAGCTTTTAGTTACAGGACTGTGAAGCTGTGGAATGGTCTGTCTGCTACTATAAGAGGTGCCCCTTCAGTCTTTGCTTTTATATCCTGGCTGAAAACACACTGCTTCAATTAAGCATACCCTGACTAGAGCTGCTGATTAGCTGTGCAAACTGCATCTCTGTTGTTAGTTATTGGTAGTAAAATATAAGTAATACGATGTTTATAAACTGTTACTAATGCTTGCCTGTTCTGTTTCTCTTCTCCTCTTGTGGCATTTGGTGCCACTGTTCTACTGCCAAATTGTTTGCCCTACCAATGGAAAAGTCAGGTAAAGGAGAACTGGAATCACCGGGTTGAAGGGTTATTTTACATGAATGGCTGGCCCAGCACTGACTCTGCTGTAGAATGGCCAGTAGGGGGAAGGTGGCTTATTGGCCAAGGTCTCCAGGATTCTGACTGTGCCTGGCTTGTCTGACTCTTTTTCTGTAATCTGGCCATTGATCTACAATTAACCAATGGACAGAAATTGTGTTTTTTATTTATGTTAATTTGTTTCTAATTAGTTTTTGATGTATTTGAACACATCTGTATCCTCATATGTGATAGTTCAGTGTTTAGTGAATGGTATAATCTGTCCTTGCATTTTGCCTTGAGAGGTGACAGGGTGCTCTGCGTCTGCACTTGGTGAAGAGCACCATGCAAGAACGCAGTCATTTGTACTGTTGTATTGTATTTCTGAGGTGGCCATGATAGATTGGCCATCTATCTCTGTGAAGAAGATTACTTGTCTTCTCTTATGTTGTCTTATTTACCCCATTTCTTAACACCTCTTGGATGCCCAACCTACCTGGAAGGGGGTCTCCCTCTGAATTGCCTTTCCCAAGACTTGTTCCAGTTTTTTTAAAGTCCATTGAGACAATCCTTGTGTGATTTTTGGCTATACAAGAAATAAAGTGTTGTTGTTGTTCATGACATTACATGAAGGTTACGTGAGGTTGTTGTTTGCAACAACATGGTAGTGTCTGCTCAGAATTACACACAATAGGTGCAATCTCAGTAAAAAAAATGAAACTCAAAATTGCACACCAAATATTTAAATTAGATTAGGCATACTTTATTAATCTCATGGAGAAATTCAGATGCATACAGCAGCAGAAAGATAAAAAAACAAGGACACAGACTCACAGGAAAAGTAATACAGCCAATGAATCAATAAATAAGTAAATAAAAATAAACTTAACAAGTACATCAGGTGGAAGTATTGAATTACCCGATAGCAGTGGGCAGAAGACACCCACAGTGGCACTTCTTAGCACACAACATCTGGCTAAAAAGTGCTCAGAGAGAGCACCTCCTGGAGGGGATGGAGGGGATTTTTTTTTAAGGCATCCAATTTTGTCACCATCCACTTTTCCACAACAACTTCCTGTGTGTCCAGGGTATGTCCTGTGAAGGAGTAGGCTTTTGTGTTAAGAAATAATAACGATTAAAAAGAAAACAAAAGCACAAAATATGAGCAAAAATGGGTAGGGCACCTTCCAAAGCCTTATAGTCATACCACCTGTAAAAGTATGAATAGGAAAAGTTAACAATTACATGAGGGTTAGGGTTGTTCTTTGTAATTTCTATGTTTAAAAAAATTTAAGTTTCCTGATCTTCACTTTGCCTCTTAAAATAATTTTAAAAAGCATGCTACTGGTGAGAAAAACAGCAGGAGTGACCAGAGTAAATTTAACTTGAACTTTGAACTTTATTGCCAGGCAGCATAGTTGCTAGGAGCTACATAAAAAGGTTCTTATTTTCTGTAATGTATGTTTAATACAAATTTGATTGCAAAAATTAGCTGCTGTTAATATCTCGTGGTGTTACATCAATAAACATAACAAGGAACACATAATTAACACAAAACACCATTAATGACACCACCACAACATTATATACAGTAAATACAGATCTATAAATACAATGAAGCAAAGTAGAATTGGACTTCAATCCATTAATATTTTGGGTCTTATGTAAATTAATTCATTTTTATTCAATGGAAGAGAGCAGAAATCAGGAAGAGACAGAGATGAATTGGAGACTGAGTCTGACAATAATGACTACATTAGGAAAGAAACTGTTTAAGGTGAAATGAGTCTAGCAAAAGCAAAGGTTCAAAGTTAGGTAAATCTAAAATTGCAGCTCAAAATTAAAAGGAAGTAAATCAAAATCAACCATTTAAAGTAAGGCATGTTTACTGTGTAGCTTATGATTTTTTTTTTTTTTGTATACCCAGAACTCTATTTTTAAAACAATCAATATGTGCTAGAAATGCCCCTTTTCTTCACTTTCTACTCTTTCTTCATTACTTCTCAACTTTTCCTTTCACATAGATCCATTTTGCTACTTGAACATGCGTAATTGCTTTCTTATTGAACTTGTTCTTTGATGTACTTTAGTCCCTGTATGCTTACTTACTACAAGCGCTTTGCAATCACTTTCTTCTTCCACTGATTGCTTCTTTTCCCCTTAGTTTTGATTGTCACATCAGTAGCTGTCTCATTCACCACATACTTGAAAAAAAGCAAAGAGTGAATTCAGCTGTCAAACAAGGGAATATTTATTAGTTCCACAAAGAACACAGAATCCTAATACAGTGTTTAGATTTATCTTCACATCAAAAAGTTTTATTTAATCTTGAAAAACACACCTTTAATCTATGTGATTGCAATGAAAATGCTTTTAATAGTGTCACAATCAAAATATCTTTGCAATTAAGAAATTCAATCTTTCTATTTTCTTAAACTGTTTTAACACATTTTAGGGCTCCAGTACACACACTCACACAAAAAATGGACCAAATCAGTCACTAATTAATGTAATATGGATGTCTATCAGAACAAGAGCAACTGAAGAAAACAAAAACAAAACCAAAATGAAAATGTCCAAACTCTTCAGTGGAAATCACCAGACTGGAAATCAAATACAAGTGTCAAAACATACAGATGACATAAAAGACACATTATAATAGAGCAGTTAAAATGATTAGCCTAGGCATATAATGACAATATAAAGTCCATTAACATTATAACATTACAACCCTTGTAAAATCAGTGTGGGTGAGGATGTGGATTTAATGGAAACCAGGCCAGAATTTTTTAACACTGCTATTATGAAAAGTACTTAGACTTGAGTTATTATGAAATCCAAGGATGTCCTTTATGGTGGAGGCTCAACATGTGAGTAGCAAGGCTCTCCATAGCAAGTTGGATTAGTCATAAGACTTAGGTTCATTTACATACAGGGCAGAGTGGTGACTCTGTGGCTCTGTGGCTATTATGTAAAGCACTTTGAGCTACTGTTTGTATGAATATGTGCTATATAAATAAATGTTGTTGTTGTTGTTGTTGTAAGGCTAAGGATCTGTGCTGATATCTGCCGGTTCAAATTCTGTTAGTGGTCCTACTTTGTTGGGCCCTTGAGCAAGGCACTGTACAATAGCTGACCCTGCACTCTGACTCCCAAAGGTCATGTGAAAAGACGAGTACCCCTCAAGGATTAATATATATATATATATATATATATTAATATATATATCATATATTTATTTGATAATAATAATAAATAACAAATATATGTGTATTGTGGTAAATAATCAAGCCTTGACACACAAAGAGGTTTGGGGCAGCCACCCATATACTTCAGAATTGGCTGCAAATGTGAAAAATGGTTGAGAAAAATGACAGACAAGAGTCCAAAACAGAACTGCACAGGTCAGTAAACATGGTGGATATATAGTTGGATGGCAGGAAGAAAAGGGATCTTAGGACCGGAACTGGAAATGAGGTCACTGGGCTGCAATTTCTAGGGAGTTGGAACTGGAAGTGACATCTTCATGGGAGCCAAGCTGAATTTCCAGCATTTGGTCTGCGGGTAGACAAGAGAAAGGATTAATGCACTCTGCCACCCCCTGGTCTGATCGGGAATTACCTTCTTTTGAGCCCTTTAGCTGCCTCCCATGTGCACATGTGTGACAATATATATATAAACTAGGAGGGTAGGCTCCTCTGGCGCCTTCGGTGCCCAACCCCCAGTTGCAGCCAGAATATTAGTAAAATCTGTGAAAGTACCGAAATGTAAAGAATGTAAAGAAAAATTATTATTTATTGGAGTCAAAATCACAAAATTCTATAAATATGTAAAAGAAAAATTCATTATTATTTAACGGAGTAAAAATCATGAAATAAGAATAAAATATTTACTCTCTTACCGATTGGAGTATTCCCATTAAACTGAGGTCTACTATGCTCGATGAGTATTTATGAGACTAAATAAACATTCCATTCATTTTAACTGACATTCTTATAGATAAAAAAAAAATTTTTAAAAAATGGCTCATTTAAATAACAGGAAAAATCACGTGAAAACTAAATTGGTATGCAGTGGGTCATTGTAACTCGACCTTCAGCTAACTAAATCACCTAAATAAAAACATTGGTGTTATGAATAGATCTTTTATTTTAATAGTTTGTTCCTGTGAAAGAAAGTTTACTCGATCAAAAATAAAAACCACGACTTTCTTGATATTAAAAAGCATGACTTTCTTGATATTTTAGTTTAAAATTAAAAATGGAATAAGAATCTGAAAGTCTAACAACATCACATTGAAGTTCGATAAATTCTGAAAAGAATGATACCAAACATATATATAAAGGTTTTAAAAAAGCCAGATTTAAAGCGTGACAAAAAAGTTACATAAAATTGTTGCACTTTTAGGCTTAGAATTTTATATATATAGAGTATATATCTATATATACAGTATATAGTAACTGGTAAAAATTTCAATCCCAGCAATCAGCACTCAGATAAAAGGTACATTTTAGCAATACCCCTCTGCCATTAGATAATATCCAAAGGACCCAAAATAGTTAGTCATTAAAATGTCTTGTATAAACATTTATATGTAAACTGTTATCACAGAACAAAGCACTAAGTTAAATATTATGTACGATCATTTCCATATAAAGTGTGCTGGTACAAATGAAGTCAGGGTGTTCTAACTGAATAGGCTGCCAATTTCTAGCACCTTTTTTTTTTTTCTTTTCCCTTACACTGCCTTTCCCAGCACAAGAAGCCAGTTTAATAGATGGGACATTATGGACTGCCTGCAGAGCAATGTGTTTTCCCAGTATGTTTGCAGATGAAATTTAATGTAAGTAAATGTAAAATATTACACATAGGAAGTAGAACTATTAGATATGAATACACAATGAGATGTTTGAATCTTAAAAGTACACCTTATGAAAAGGACCCAGGAGTCATAGTGGACTCAGCACAAGCAACATCAGGGCAGTGTTCAGACGTGACCAAGAAGAATAACAGATGTTAGGTTACATAGTACTAGCTGTGCTAACCATCTAAAACAGGTTGAACTCTAAGTAATCAACGCAGACATCACTGTTAACATTTGCAGTGCACCATAAATACATATGTCTCCGTTGCATGCCATTTTGTATGAGATTCATAGAAGTAGTGTTAATGTTTGTGATGCACAATCTAACATGGAATGACAAAGACATAGCAACCAGGTGGACACATGGGCAGACACACAGACTCCTACCCTTTTACTAATCTGGACAATATATAGAGCACAAGTCATAAGAGGTTATGTTTAAGCTTTATAACACACTGGTGGGGCCTCATCTGGAGTACTGTGTGAGGTTTGGTTTCCATAGAGCATAACAGCCAAATGCCAACGACCTTTCCAGAAATATATACAAGAAATAAAACAAAGAATAAAAAATTTCTGCCTTGGTTAAAGATAAAAGAGTACTCCTACTGGATCATTATGCGGACATATTGCTGTTGGCATAAAGGAGCCCCCGCAGCATTTCTTGACACGCTTCTTCTGAATAATTTGTTGGTAAAAGTCCTCAGAGAGACGATGTGCAGCATTGTTCATGATAGCACTCAGTTTTGTCCTCCATTGGATGGATAGTGTGTCCCATAACTTAGCCTGCCTCTTTTTAATTAGCTTGTTAATTTAATGGACCTTGAATTGTTGCTACTGGCCCAGCTCACCATACCTAGAATATTACACTGGCCATCTCAGAGTTGTAGAAAATGTGAAGGATGTTACTACCCACGTTAAAGGACCACAGTCTCCTAAGTAGGAGGAGTCTACTCTGCCCTTTCTTATTTAATTCCTCTGTGTTACAATACCAGTCCAACCTGTAATTAATGTGGACCCCCAAGTACTTGTAGCAGTGAACCACCTCAACACCCACTACCTGAATAGTGACCGGACATAGAGGGTCTCTGGTGCAGTGAAAATCAATAACCAGATTTTTTGGTTTGGTGATGTTAGGTTAAAGACAATTCTTTCTGCACCAAGAAACAAGGTTCTCTGCTTGACTCCTGTTCTCTGTCCCATCTCACTAGTGCCCATTAGTGCTGAATCACTGCAGAATTTCTGCTGGTGACATGACCTGGGGCCTTATGCATAACGCCGTGCATAGAATTCACACTCTAACATGGCGTAAGCACAAAGCGGAAATGTGCTTTTGCACAAAAAATTCCAGATGCATAAATCTGTGCGAATACCAACTTCAATGTTCTTCCGCTACGTAAATCCCAGTCACTGTGAAAAGTAACGCACATGCATGCGCCTGCTGTCCCGCCCCGTCTCCTCCCTCTCCCACTTTGAATATACAAATCAATATAAATATGTGAAAAGGCAATGGCAAAAGCACAAGGGGAAATAGAAGAAGTTCAGCGAATACCAAGAGGAGGCAAGGAAAAATGTACTATTTGTTGGTTTAAAAAGTGGTATAAACAACAAAAGGAAGTTGATCGTGTGACATAGAGTATTGGAGAAACTCGAAAGCTCAAGTTCACAAAGTCACACAGTGCCCGAAATAAAAAAGACGTTGTCAGATATCAAAGTCACAGTGAAAAGGCGAGTCATAGCTCACCGCCTGAGTGTCATATGAAAGCTTATTAGGGTACAAAGAAAAAAAAAATAGGCACACAGTGGGAAAAAAGCACAAAATGTCAACTTTAATCTCGAAATTTCCACTTTAATCACACGTTTGAAAGAAACATACTGTGTCTTTCAAAAGTACTAACCCCCAATTCCTGTCCTTACTTTTCTTTCTCCAAATACCCAATCGCCACACAATCAGCTCTGTAATAGACGTTAAGCCATCTGTAAGCTTAGAACGGCAATTCTTTAAAACTTTTAAGGAACATTGAAATATCTTCGTAGTACATGTTTAATTAATCTATCCATCTATCGTTCCAGTGTCGCGCTAGCACCAGCAAGAATACAGCGCGAGGCAGGAACAATCTGTGAACGGATTGCGGTACTGTGTCCTCACATGTTTAATTATTAACAATATAGATTATTTAAATGAAGTTAAAGTTTTATCTGTATAATATAATAAACATATTTTGCTGTATTTCATCTTAAAAATGATATCGTCATCATATGTAAATACGCACTTTATAAAGTGGCTCACGTTGTGTAATATTATAACTGTATCGCAAGTTTACAGTGAGTTAATTGTACTTATAAGTACAAACAATTCTACAAGGAGCAATTGATGGACTGATTGAGTGCATTTATAGTTCTTGGGATGAAACTGTTTCTGAACCACGAGGAAAGGCTCTGAAGCATTTGCCATATGAGAGCAGTTCAATAGACAGCATGGCTGAGGCAGTGTGTGCTTGATGCTGTATACTGATAATTCTCTTTCTGATCAGCTGCTGTACAGGTGTGATTTCCCACTCAGATACAATGATATAAATACTCCAAGTGGTGCAGTGAGAGTAATATGGAACAGCTGAAAGAAGAAGAAGAAGGTGCAGTGAGTGTAACAACGCTACAAGCAGCTATGGTATTTAGAATATTTTGACCATTCTGTGGAAACTTATATTGTTACAGGTTAATTACAATCAGATGCATTAAACTAATAAACAATATGCGGTTAATTTCAGTGTATTTATAAAGCCGCGTCAGGGATGTGGATCTAAAAAAGAAAAGGAAACCACACTGGAACAGTAGCACTGCTTTGATGCTGGGTGCCGCCAGTCTGCAAAACCAAGCGCAGAACTTGCCTATGCCAGGGTATGAGCTACCGTGGAAATGTGAGTGGCTTTACGCCAAGTTTAGGTTTTATACATCGCGATTTGAGCGTTGAAATGTTCGTATGTAACATTTTTGTGCATACGCACCGTTTATACATGAGGCCTCTGGTGTCATACAGTTCATTTACAGGGTGAAGAGAAAAGGATATAGGACTGCTCCGTGTGGTTCCCTACTGTTATTCATGTCCACATCAGAGTCACACTCCTTGACATTGTCTTTATTATTACAGTGTGACTTCCTGGCCGTCCATTTCCTGATGAGACTTTTCCCATTACAAGTCATCCTGAGCTGAAGCCTACTCCATCAGCAATGGGAGCCAACTGTGTGCAGAGCACACTCACTCATACTACACTCATACTACACCATGTGGGAGAAACTGGGGGGAAACCCCAAAAAAAGCCAAAAACACATGATGGGAACTTTTAGAAGTGTCAGCTGTGAGACAGAAACAATATGCGCTGCATGCATATTCATAAAAGAAAACTTGATGAAGGTGGATGTTTTCTGCTGCACCTGTTGTCAGGGAGATGAGCACTGTTTGAAAATGATTTAAACATTTCTAGCTAAGCCAAAAAAATATTTGTATTTCTTTTAATAAGGTTCTTTATATTTTGGTTAGACAAAAAGATCAGTCCATTTCAAGTAAATTCAAATGTCAGCCTGCCATCCACAAAAATTGCTTGGCAGAGCACTTTGTTTTTTTTTTGTGTGTGTGTGTTTCTCAAAGACATATGTTGTGCCATATTTTTGCATTCTTATTCTAGTCTGTTGGGAGGCAAAGCCACAATATGCTTAGCAACAGAGAAAAACAAAGCAAATATGAAAGTGTTTTTTGGTAGCTAAAAAAAGGTGTTTGTATGCTTTCAATGACTACTAATATAATGCTAAAGCCCAAAGAATCTTAGGCTGAAATAAAAAAAAAATAATCATAAAGGTTCATTTACTATCTGTAGTATAACACCCAACAAACATTTTAGCTTAATATAAATATAAACAGACCATAATTACAAACTGTATTAATAAAGTGTAAAATTGTGTGTTTTCATATTATGAAACTTTTGCTTCTGTATATTTGCATTCAGTTAACAATTATTATTTACTAAAGCACTGAAATTCACCAAGAACACCACAAATGACGCTCACACAATGGTGCAGTGCTTAGGACTGCCGCTTCATGGGTTTGAATCCCATGCCAGATTGTTGTCTGTGCCCCCCAGATTTGTACAGGTGTAGGTACTCAACTTTTCTTCATCTACCCCAAAACTGTGTGTGCTGGGCTAATTGATGACACCAAATGGGCCCTGAGATGAACTGGTGTCCCATTGAGGGTTCGTATCTGCGGCCACCGTGAGACCCAAAATGTATCAATTGGCATTGAAAATGTTTTTATCAAAATACGTTTTTCTGGCAGATGTTGACATGTAGGAGCTGCCAGTCGCTACACAAACATTCAGCACTACGATCAACTGGGGACTGGTCAGCTGATGCTGGTACATCACTTTAGTTTTTAATCTCCAGATCACTTGCATCAAAATCTGAGTCTGATAAGTCAGAATTTGATTCAGCAATAATATTCAAAACGTTGTCCATGGAGTATTTTGCTATACACAATCGCTTCACACTCTCACCAGATCTGCCTTTAGCTTCAGCTGTATCCAAATTCTCTGCTGCGCATTTCTGCTGGCAGCTGAAAAAAATATTTAGCCCTCAAAGAGTTAAATAGTCACTTAATATGGAAATATGGAAAAAGAAGGATTTATTCATAAGACATGCACTGAGATCCTCTGTAGATGAGTTGCTTCATATATTGTATAGATTTTTTTTTTTTTTTTTAAACAATTTTTTTAATTAATAGCTAAATTCTGCATTTTAGAAAATTATGAGTATGTGCTTCTAATGTTCTTCAACTAAGTAAGAGTAAAAAATAAGCTGCTTAAAATTACAAAACACCTTTGATTTTAACAGCAGCGAGTTTGTACATTTTTGGCATTAACGTCTATAAAAACAAAAAATTACAACCTGACCTCTTGATCCCATAATTCTAGAACACCTGGAGGCACTAGATGAATTTGCCATATGCAAGCAGAAGAAAATAATGTATAAAACAAGCATTTGACCTTCATTAAATTTACAACTGCTCATTTTGATGGATGAGTTCTTTATGCTTGCCAATGCCTGAAAGGCAAATATTTAGCACTAATTAAGTGGGTAAGAAAAATGGATAGATAGATGTGACAAATGAAGACCAGAAGGATCGCAATATGCATTGAAGCATGTTTCATGAACAACAGAATCCATCTTTGCAACCCCAAGTGACCGACTCAATCCATACAATTAAAAATACATTTTTTGATACATTTTTGCAATACTAGATTTAATGTTTTAAAGTGTACTGAAAGAATATTCTAGTAATATTTAGAATTTTTTATATTCATTCTGTTCATTATCAAGGATGAAGCACAGCCATAACAGCATCTTCTTCTTCTTTCAGCTGCTCCTGTTAGGGGTCGCCAAAACGGATCATCTTTTTCCATATCTTTCTGTCCTCTGCATCTCGCTCTGTCACCCCCATCATCTGCATGTCCTCTCTCACCACATCCATAAACCTTCTCTTAGGCCTTCCTTTTTTTCTCTTGCCTGCCAGCTCTATCCTTAGCATCCTTCTCCCAATATACTCAGCATCTCTCCTCTACATATGTTGAAACCAGCTCAATCTCCCCTCTCTGACTTTGTCTCCAAACCATCCAACCTGAGCTGACCCTCTAATGTCCTCATTTCTAATCCTGTCCATCCTCGTCACACCTAATGCAAACCTTAACACCTTTAACTCTGCTACCTCCAGCTCTGTCTCCTGCTTTCTGGTCAGTGCCACCGTCTCCAACACATATAACATAGCTGGTCTCACTACCGTCCTGTAGAACTTCCCTTTCATTCTTGCTGATATCTGTCTGTCACACATCACTCCTGACACTCTTCTCTATCCACTCCACCCTGCCTGCACTCACTTCTTCACTTCTCTTCCACAATCCCCATTAATCTGTACTGTTGTTCCCAAGTATTTAAACTCATCCACCTTTGCCATCTCTACTCCCTGCATCCTTGCCATTCCTCCCTCTCATTTACACACATTTATTCTTCTACAATTAATAATAAATAAGAAGAAAAATGTCTAAAGCCTCCCAAGGCTTCACAAGTAAAGGACAGGCCACAGCCCACCCATTCATACTTTTTAAGAACATGCAAAACAGTGAAGCAAACTGATTATTCTGGCTCTACCAGAGTTGAACTACTGTATATTACTGTTTTGGTAAGCTTTGCCAGCAATTTCATCTAGAAGCTAACTGCATCTGCTCTCCTTTAGGTGTGAAGTTCACTTCAGCAGCTACATATGTTTTCCTTCCATTTCAGTGAGCTCTTGCCGGTAATTCAAGTTCAGGTTTATTGACTTGTGTACAAAATACAATTTGCAGCATGTAACCAACATGCAAGACGTAGTCCTTTGCAGCTGAAGTTCAGTTGTTAATTCTTATGCAGGTATCACTAAGACATCAGTGGACTCACACAACACAGCTGAAGGTAACTGGGCACATGCTGAAAGTGTCTACAACTCTGTGTGATTTTCTTGAAATTATGTAAATTAAGAGTACATCTAAAAATTGTGGAAAACTCGGACAGTGTGATCCCAGTCTAAAAGCTGCAGGTTAAATTAACATGCACATTTTTGGAGGTATGGGAAGAAGAAGCGCCTAAACACATGAAGAACGTACAAACTGTACACAGGTAGTTAATTCAAACCCAGGATTCTGGAGCTGTGAGGCAGCATTGGCAAGTAGCATCACACAATATGATTTGTTTAAATGTGTAATTGTGCACTAATCTGGCTGATAAATGTGGCTTCAGCTGCCAGGTATAAACTGAGTCATAGAGTTTTCTTCTGCAAGGTTTCAAGTAATAGGAGCATAGAAATAGTGGTAAGAAGCACTTCAGATAAGCTCATTTGTGTTTTAAATTAATTAAAATTATGCTCTGTATTTTAACACATTCATGTTTATCATGGTGTTGAATATTGTTAAGAACTGCTTTAAGAATCTCACTATACTCTGTTCACATGGCATTATCAACACTGCTACAGTACTAATAATAACCCCTAAGCCACTGTGCCACCACTTCTTGAAAACTTGTATCGATAAATAAAACTATAATAAGCATACATTAATGCTATGGCTGCTGCATTTTCTAATGTATCTGGATAGGGATATGGCTAACAAGCTGGTAAAGTCTGTAGTGATACCAGACTAGGTGGATTGTCTGATAATCTGGAATCCATGTGTAGCGGGGCCACATAGGGGGTTTTTGTTTTTGTGTAAGTATGTCAAGTTAGGTGTTTGTTAAATTTGAATGACAACACTGGGTGCACCGATTTCTGTTTGTAAATTGGGGACGGTGTCTTTAAACAGGTTTGCACCGATGCGTAGGTACTTGTGGGATTTGTAGTTTGTGGTTTGTATGCACTGTACCAATAAAACCGGAAGAGAAGGATTTGGTGGGACTTTTCGAGTGGACCATTTTCTAATCAACATCTTCTGCAGCAGCTCCTAAACATTTTCAGTTATTGGACATTCATAGCGGAGAAGGATAGTGGACAGCCATCAGATGTAAGGACGGCGGTGGGTTCTTTTCCTCTCGATCCAGTCCTTCGATGCTCTTGGATAAGATGCGTGCTTTCAAACACTATTCTTCTGAACTCCGGTGGTAGGACAGAATTTCACTATCCATATTCCGGGAAGCAGTTTTTTCGAATAGGAGCATTCCACACCTTTTTTCCATCATTTTAACCCTAGTTTCCATTTCCAGAATCACTTCCATCATTTACAGTAAGGACTTTTTTTTCAGGACTGTAATCATTGCCGTGTGGAGGTTTGTTTGTGAGGTGTGTTTAGTATTTTTTGTATTTGTAAATAGTTATTCTGGCAAATAAGGATCATTTTATATATTTGTGTGTTTAGTGTGTTTAATCTTAAGGGGCTTTTTCCTGAATGTTGTTAATATTCGGGTGGCTTAGGTGTTGGCCTGATTTTATCCGTCCCTCATTTTAAAAGCGTAGCGGCTTCCTGGCTACATAAATCTGGTAACACCCTCCACACAAGCTATAAGCGGGGAGTGTGCTACACATGGAATCATTACAGAGGCACTTGATAAGGTCCCAGACAAGAGTTTGGGCGTCAAAGAAGTGGGAGTTCAGAGTGTTTTCTATAGATGGGTTACATATTGGCTCAGACACAGGAGGCAGAGCGTCATGGTTTAAGGAATCCAATCAGAATTGGCTGATGTTATGAGTGGTATCCAGCAGACGTCAGCGCTAGAGCCGCTGCTATTTTAATATATATAAATAATTTGGGTAGGAATAAAAATAACAAGCTGATTGTGTCTGCAGATAATACCAAGTTGGGTGGACTGGAAGATAATAATCTCGAATCTGTTGAATCATAACAGAGAGACTTGGACAGCTTATAGTCTTGGCAGATAAATTTAACATAAGTAAATATAAAGTATTACATGTAGGAAGTAAAAATGTTAGATTAGAATACACAATGAGAGGAGTGACACAACTGAAGGACCTGTGAGTCACAGTAGACTCATCACCAGCTACATCAAGTCTGTGAACAGAAGTGATTAAGAATGTAATGTAATATCATGTTGTGTGGAGTACCAGTCAATGGAGGTTACGCTTAATTTATATAATGTCCTAGAGAATTTTTGTTTTTTTATATTAATAAAAAAGACATAGCAGTGCTAGAGAAAGTCCTGAGAGAAAAAAATAGGTAGATTTCAGGACTGAGAGATTTAAGCTGTGAGGAGAGATTCAAGGAGGAGAACCTTTTCAGTTTACGAAAACGGAGATTAAGAGGTGACATATGAAAGGGATTAATTAGAACAGTGGATCTCAGGTATTACTTTAAAATAAATTATTCAACAAGAACACAGGGGCATGGGAAGGAACTTGTTAAAGGCAGATTTTGAACAAAAGTTAGAAGGTTTTTCATGCAAAGAAGTATGCAGATATGGAATAACTACCAAGTAGTGTAGTGGAAAGTAGGACTTTAGGGACATTGAGATCTCAGCTTGATGTCTCTGTGAATTGGATGAGCTTATTCGATTGACTGGCTTACTCTTTTCTAATATTCTAATCTTTGGATGATAGATAAATGAGCGTAATCAAAAAAGAAAAGCCTAATCAACATGGAGAGAACATGCAAAGTCCCTAATAATCAGGTAGAGAGACCCAAGCAAGCAATCCTTCAGATACAAATCATTGTAGAAAGCTACAAATATTCTGGTAAGCAGCCGTTTATTTAGCCAACACATGTCACGCATTTGTACACAAACTTAGAACTCAAAAAGAATGTTATTTTTACCAGCTGTATTTTGAAAATAAATCAAGAACCAATGTAAATGACCCATAATGTATACATTTTCCTTATGCAAGAATTGATGAACAGCTTGTGGTTACCAATTAACAAATTACTAACATGTTAGAAAGTACAAACGTTTACAAATTATAGATCACTTAGTCCATCTGGCATTTTTTATTGAGTGAATTCTTTACTGATATAATTTACCTAATTCTGCCATTCTTTCAAAGACTACAGTGACTCCCTTTTAACAGCATTTTACTCAACTCCCACCAACCTACATCATGTGCAAGTGAGTGCTTTCTTAAATGCACTTCTGCTTTTTCCATAAAAAAGCTAAATACTGCACTTCAGAGCTGCATTGATTCCATATGCTGTATTTAGTTTGAAATTTGGAATGTCTGGCTTAAATCAAAATACATATACTAATACTGTAGATAAATGATATTTTAACACTATATTGTCATAGCAAGATTATTTTATTAAAGCAGATTTGACATAAGCAATGACTCACGCAAGTCCACAAGTTCCAGCCATCATTCTTTGCACTCATTAACCCTAAATATTCTTAAACAATACTGAGGATTTTTTTACTCTTATTTGTTCATCATCTCTGCTGTGGGCTGATACCCTGCCCAGGGTTTGTTTCCTGCCTTATGCTCTATGTTGGCTGGGATTGGCTCCAGCAGACCCCTGTGACCCTGTAGTTAGGATGTAGCAGGTTGGATAATGGATGGATGGATGGATGTTCATCATCTTCTCTGTGGAAAATAAGTTGTGTAGGTAAATATCGTGGTTACTAATGACTCTTGTATAAAGCATAGATTACTAAGAACACAGTTGAGTATAGTAATGCATTTCCATGTAATTCAGAAAATATTTAAACTCCTTCACTTTTTAGATATTTTTTTTATCTTGTAGCTTTGTACTAAAATCATTTAAATGTATTTTCCCCCAGCCTCAAGCAACACTCAATACTCCAGAATGACAAAGAGAAAACAGGGTTTTAAAAATGTTGGAAAATTCTTGGTGCAGTGAAAGTCAATAAGCTGTCCCTTGGTTTTGCTAATGGTGAGTTGCAGACAAAGTTCTCCCCTGACTCCTCTCCTCTGTCTCATTCCCCCTTATAAATACACCCCATAAGTGCAGAATCATCTAAGTATTTCTGCAAGTGACGTGACCTGGTGTTATATTTGTAGTCAGAGGTATACAGAGTGAAGAGGAAAGGAGACAGGCCTGTTCCTTGTGGTGCTCCAGTGTTGCCCACATCCATCTCAGTAACACAGTCAATGAGTCTCACAAACTGCAGTCTGCTTGACAGATAGTCCGTTATCAAGGACATCACAGGCTCATTTACCTACATATCTCTGAGTTTACCCCTTACCCCAGGAAGGTATTGAAGGCACCATGTTAAGTTTGCATGTTCTCTCTGTATCTGTTTCCTGTCTTCCCAATTATGTGGAAATTCCAAATTAACCTCCTAAAGGACTGGCGTCCTGTTTTTGTAGTTGATGCTAGATTTGAGAATGTCATTGTAGCCATAGGCTGGAGCACAGACACTGCAGACCTCACTTATAACAACTCAAAGACTTTTTACTTTTCCAAGATTGGCACAGGCTTTGTTATGTTGTATCCTTGTATAGAATGACAAAGCAAAAATAGGATGTTAGGAATTTGTAGAAATGTGTACAAAAAAAAAAAAACTTCAAACTTTGACACAAGAATTAAGACCCTTTGTTATAACAATTGAAATTTGGCTCTGATGCATCCCATTCTATTGATTTTAGGTGATATTTTTCTCCACCAGCGGTTGATGCAATTGATTGGACATGATGAAGAGAGGCTCATACCAGTCTGTACAACATTCCACAGTTGACATTGTGCATCAGAGCAAAAACCAAGCCATGGGGTCAAAGGAATTGTCTGCAGAGCTTAGAAATAGGACTGTATCAAAGCAAAGATCTGGGGAAGGCTAAATAAAAAAAAAAAACATGCAACATTGAAGATTTCCAAGAGCACAGGTACCTTCATAATTCTTAAATGGAATATGTTTGCAACAACCAAGAATCCTCCTAGAGCTGACCACCTGGCCACCTTGAGCAATGATGGGAGAAATGCCATGGTGAAATCTGTTTCAGCCCTAATAAGCCCTAGTAATCACATTAGAACAATCTAGACAAGAACAGACCATTTAGCCCAACAAAGCTTGCCAGTGCTATTCACTTACTAATTAAAAAATTGTTTTGAAAGCCCGTACATTTCTTCTGTCAACCATACTTAGTCACTTATTCCATGTGTCTATGGTTCTTTGTGTGAAGGAATGTCTGTATGAAATTTACTCTTAAGTTTCCAACTGAGTCCCTGTGTTCTTGATGAATTCATTTTAAAATAAGAGTCTCGATCCGCTGGACTAATTCTCTTCCAAGTTTTAAACACTTCAATCAGGTCTCCCCTTAATCTTCTTTTGCTTAAACTGTAAAGGCTCAGCTCTTTTAATCTTTCTTCATAACTTCATAACTCATCTCCTGTAGCCCTGGAATGAGCCTTGTCACTCTTCTTTGGATCTTTTCTGGCGCTGCTATTTCCTTTTGTAGCCTAGTGTAATAGTTGAGTGGATAATATGTTGTGCATAATAATACATAGTCATAGTTTGAGTGAGAATTAACATTCTTTAGATAATAAGCTTGTAAGTGAAGAAAAATAGTGCAGCCTATGTACCCTTTACAGTCAATAATAAAACACAAATACAGCAAAACTCCATGATAATATGCCCTTCAATAACACAAATTGGGAAGTAATGTAATTTCACACCAAATCACAAATCAATCCAGGGCTGGATTAACCATTAAGCAAAATAAGCCACAGCTTAGGGCATCAAGTAAAGCGAAGCAGATATTTTCCATTGCAGGATTTACCATGGACCATATGGTGCAAAACTGCAAATGATCCAGCTGGACCAGGTTCCACAAAAATGGGCTCCTCCATTAAATGAAAAAATGACATATAGACATATATATAT
>JANRMT010062806.1:106242657-106260748 GCA_026402145.1 Polypterus bichir lapradei | reverse complement strand
CAGATTACTGTAGAAACGGAACAGACATGAAATGCGTGTGTTCCAAATAACGATCTATTATTTCCACTCTAAAACTTCACTTCACTCCCAGATACTCAATCAAGGCATGAGCTGAGAGAAGTTCGTGCACGTTCTAAATTGGTGGGGGGATGGAATAGCCGGCTGCTTCTAGCTTCTCTTTATCAGCACATTTAGAAGACAAAGGACGCTGGCGGAGAGGTGTGAAGGGATTTAAGAAGCAATTTAAGGTGGGACGGAATTACGAGTTTTTTCGTAGGCTCTGGTAATTCTAGTGTTAAACAAAATCTGAAAATAAAGATTAAGGTCTCAGTAAGGTTGATCCCTCAGATTACCAAAACATTTTGACGAAGTTCTTAGAAAAAACAGAATATCAACAGTTTTGGAAATGTCTGCTGTGGCACAAAGAGAGCAGCAACAAGCCATGGAATTGAATAACAGGTTTAATTAACAGCAAGAATCAGCTTCTCATTAAGGAACTGGTTGGAGTTTGAAGCCCCAGTTTAGCTTTTTTTTTATCTGTTGGCTCGTTTCACATCTCATTTCTGTTTGGCTGTCATTTAATGAAGAAAATAATCAATTCAGAAGACTTAATCCTTAAAAACAGGGCTATTAAAATAGAGGGAAAATAAATTAATTAGCAGTGAAAACTGGACACTGATTAGGAAAAGGGTTAGAAAGAAAACCTGCACCCACTATGACCCTCCATGCCTGGAGTTTGACACCCGTGTCCTAAGGGCATTGAACGACCCATGAATGGCAATATTACCCCAAAAATGGCCTTTCAGATAGTCCAAAATCCTAATTACTGCACCTTATGTTGGTTTAATCTTCATGGGGATCCCCCTCTCATTTGTGCTCCTAGGCCTGTATCCAACAGGCCCATATTGGGAGTCATGCTAGATATTTGTTAAAATGATACCCAGAGCTTATTAGATGGGTGGACCTGGCTTCTTGCCCCATTTCGGTTAGTACAGATGGAAGGTTTTGGTATTTTCCACATATTCGTGTGTTGGTTTAGGCACAAGCGTGCCATGCAATGAACTGGGGCCCATCCTGGTTTGCTTTAAGCCTTGACCATAGTGCTGTCAGAATTGGTTCTGCTCTCATGCAATCCTATAAATGGAAGTAAAACTTAAAAAAAAATAAGCATAACTTTAAGAATACTAATGCATGATTAATTTTATAGCAGAACAGCTATTCACTGCTTAATTATGCTGCTGACTTCATCTCCAGGTTCCTGGCAGGGTCACTGTCTCAGTAAGAGTTTGTGCACTATAGTTTGTATTTGTGTGTGTGTGTGTGTGTGTATTGCTGTTTTCATTCCAAATCTCCTACATGTGTTATGTTAACTGGCAACTGAAAACTGACTCCATGTGAGTGACTGAGTATGGCTATGTGTGTCAGTGTGCCCTGCGATGAACTGGTACCACATTCAGGGTTCCTTCCCTCCTTTCATCTGATGGTGTCATGACAGGCTGTGACTCCCTCTGACTCTGTATTGGATTAAACAGGTTCAAAAAATCTTTAAATGGATGGATGATTTTAGCTCTATGTGTAAGCTTTAAGATCTGAAACTTCATTATAAAATCACAGCAGCATACTCTGTGATGAAGGTTGAGCAATTTTATTACAGGCAGTAAATGGCCCAAGCAGTGAGATTATTGTCAAGTTCACTTTCTACTCCAGTCTTCCTCCAGCATTCATGTCTTTTTAATAGCTCTGAGAATGGGGTTGGAGGCAGGTCATCAACTACCCTTGAGTCCTCTTAAATCTATCCATACTGCAAGGCAGCTTGCTCTGAGTGATGATGAGGTTCACCCACATCTGAACTCCATTCATGGCTGATCTCAGATTCAACACAATTAATGCCACAAAAAGATGTGTTTATTTCATGCCAAGCATTTTAACCACAACATGCAAAGTTTTGATTCTTTAACTTGAATCTGTTCAATCACTTAATAACACAATGTAAATGTTTCACGAGTATAGTACATATAAAAGTATTCAATCCTTGGAGGTTTTCACAGTTTATTATTATACAACATCCAATCACAGTGAATTAGTTATTTTGTGTTTTGTATTTGTAATTGATTTAGACCACTTTGCACAAATCTATTTTCACTTTGACATTAAAGAGGCTCATTCTGTTGATCAGGGTCAAAAAAGGCAAATGAAATGATTCGACGCTGTATAACAATAAAATATGAAAACTTCCAAGGGGGTGAATAATTTTATAGGCAAAGTATAAGTGACTTTTAAAGACTCATGCAACCATTTTTTACATGTATTTACATCATAATGTATTCCTTTATAGTTTTTCTTTACTTAGCAGTTCTTAAATTCGTACAGATGGCCAGCTCTGCCATAGCTTAGGCTAGCAGCACACTACACGACTTTTAGTCCGAGGGTAATTTAAAATAAACGACTGAAGTTACTGGATGTTCTGGATGGATGAAGTCATAATTTTGGAACTACAGACACTATTTTAAAAACAAGCTGCAATTTGCCATAATTACAAGATTTTATTCAAATGGACTGTGTGAAGGCCAATCTACCTAACAAGATCTCCATTCTTTCTTCCTTGCTGTTGTAAAAAAAAGACACACAAATCATCAAGGTTTGGGGTTTCCGGCCCCGTATGCTGTAAGAAATATTTAAAAACAAGTGAAATCATCAGTGCAGTATTGGATTGCTCTATACAGCCGACAGTCAAAATGGCGGAGGGGGAGCATTTATGAAGAGGGACCGGAAGTAGAGAGAGGTTTGCTGGGAAGGAGCTGAGATGGATGCTGGGAATGCTGACGTCATCAGGAGTTGACAGAGGAAGGGCGGAAGTGGCAGTGCGTGTTTAGCGAGTCGGGCAGAGTCATGGCGCCGGTGCATCTTTCTTTCTGCAGGAAATAAAGAGAGAAAGGTTAGTACCCCGCCATTCCCTTCTGGCATACAACTTCACAATACCGTTTAGGTCTGTACGCGGCCCCCTAATCGCACGTGCGTGACACGACCCCCCCCCCCCTCAGCCCAGACCCATCGGGTTGGGTGCACCTAACCGAGAGGTCGTGAACCCGGGAGAGGGCATCAGCATTGGCCTGAAGGATGCCTCGACAATAAGTGACGGTAAACTTGTAGGGCTGTAGGTCCAAAAACCACCTTGTGACTCGGGGGTTCGACTCCTTATGAAGTGACATCCACTGGAGGGCGGCGTGGTCAGTCACCAGAGTGAACTCGCGACCCAGCAGATAGTACCTCAGATGAGTCACCGCCCACTTAATGGCCAAGGCTTCCCTCTCCACTGCCTCATACCTGGTCTCCCGGTCCAGATCACGGGGTGCCCGACACCATCGACACTTTGGCTCAACACGGCGCCCAGGCCTGTGTCCGAAGCATTGGTCTGGAGAAGAAAGGGCAGAGAAAAATCGTGGGTTTTTAATATTGGTGCCAAGGTCAGGGCCTTCTTTAGGTCATTGAATGCTCGTTCCATTTTATCGTTCCATACCACATATAAAGGAGCCCGTTTCTTTGTTAGATCAGTCAAGGGTGCTGCCCTTTCAGAGAAGCAGGGCACGAAACGGCAATACTATCCCACTAACCCCAAGAAGGCCTGCACCTGTCTCTTGGTATTTGGACGGAGCCATTCCAGGATGTCTTTCACTTTGGAGCATTGTGGTTTCACCTGTCCCCGTCCCACTAGGTAGCCTAAATACTGTACTTGACTTCCTTTAAGCCGAAGAAGCATTTGCGGGGATTGATGCGGAGGCCGGCCTTCGCTAGCGTCGTAAGGACAGCGAACACCTGCAATATATGTTCCTCCCAGGTGCCGGAATAGATGACCATGTCATCCAGGTAGGCGGCACAATAGGACTGGTGGGGCCTAAGCACTCTGTCTACCAAACGTTGGAAGGTCGCTGGCGCCCCGTGCAGCCCAAATGGGAGGACCTTATATTGCCAATGTCCACAAGGGGTACTGAAGGCAGTTTTCTCTTTGGCGGATACTGTTAGGGGAATTTGCCAGTACCCTTTAGTCATGTCAAGGGTAGTCAGATATCAAGCCATACCCAATCGTTCAATAAGGTCGTCCACCCTGGGCATCGGGTAGGCATCGAATTTGGAGACCTGGTTAAGATGTCTAAAGTCGTTACAGAATCTCCAGGAGCCATCCGGTTTGGAAACAAGAATCATAGGACTAGACCACGGACTATGACTCTCCTCAATAATGTCCATGTCCAGCATCCGCTGGATTTCCAGTGCTACCTCTGCGCGTTTTGCCTCCGGGAGGCGATAGGGTGGCTCCCTGACTATCACCCTGGGCTCGGTGATGATGTCGTGCTCAATCATCAAAGTACGGCCTGGTGACTCGCTCACCACTTCGGGGATGGCCAGGATCGCTTGTTCCAGCTCCTGCCGCTGGAGGGACGTCAGGTCTGGACCGAGGTTAAGGGCTGATGTGCCTGCGAAAAGGGAGAGGGCCCTACCGGAGTCAGGGAGTTCTTCCCTGTCTCTCCAAGGCTTCAACAAGTTCACATGGTACACCCTCTCGCTCGGTCGACGATTCGGCTGTTTCACTAAATAATCGACGAGGCCCCTTCTCCTTAATCGCACGTGCGTGACACTGTCTTAGTGCATATTGACAGGTAATTTATCATCTGACTACATCTGTGCATTCTTTTTTTTTCTCCTTGTTATCTAAGTTAGCACTGACTAGTAATTAAAACCTAACTATATCTACGTGAACTCTGACAAGTAACATATTACCTAACTTACCTAACATTCTTTCTTTTTTGTTATTAAACACTGACTATTAATTTAAAACCTAAGCACCTGTGCATGCACACTGACCAGTAATTTATTGTTTGTGTATTCTTTTTTTCCTGTTATCTTACTGCACACTGACCAGTCATTTATATTTGAACCCCCTCATAAAAAGTGAGATGATGAATGGTTCTAGAACTGAAATCACACTTGTGACAGATCAGGTCATATCTGAGTCCCTTCATAAAAATGTTAGTTTGGAACATTCAGAAACTGCACAATTCAAAATTCACCTTTTGAAATACCTCCTTTTATGGCTGTAGCTAAAGATTTGAAGAGTACAACTGTGATCTAAGAGTTTTATTTTGCCTTACATTATTTTATTGAAAATGGGTAATTAAGGCCATAACCAGATAAAGCTGATGCCATGCAAACCAACTGACCGGGGGAAAAACCATTGCTGCCATGTTAACCTGACGGGGAGATGGGAAAAGACAAGTGCAGACTACTTGGGCAGGCTATTAAAAGAAAGCAGGTGAAATCTGTGGTCTGAAAGTCAGATTATGGTCAACAGTTACTATGTGCTATTTCCATTTAACCAGCTAAACATTGCATCCCATGTTTGGAAAGTGCATGTTCTTATTTTAGAACTAAAGACTTGAGAAAAATATGGCATTAAAAGTACCGTATAAAGTAAGGCATTGAACTGCAAAATGAAAGCTCACCTACAGAAAGATGAAAACCTAGGAACCATGCCTTCCGCACTCTCTAAAAGGACACAGCCACCTGCAGGATCCCTACAACGACAAGCTTTTGCCAGACGCTTTCCTTCAAAAATTGTGTCATTTGAGTGTCAGCTCAGTGTATCCTTTCCTTAATGTTATAGAGTTCACAACGCGTGTTTTGCCCTTATTGGGGCAACTCAGGTGTACACACTTTTGCATCTTGTTACAGGGATAGAACCTTGGGCATGACATCACCTTTGGTTTAGTAAAAGCTGCAATCTCTAACAAACATATTCCCAGGGAGTGTACACCCCCTGCTAGATTCAATGACACATTTACAAATAACCCAGGTACAGATAGAAAAGGACATGATTGGTCTTGTCATATCTCTAAGCAGGTAGTAGTCATTGGTGATTGCACATTCTCTATACTCCCACTGGTTCCATGTTCTGGTCTTCAAATTAACATTTATCAAAAAGGTGATCTAAATAATATATTCAGTTTACTAAAAGATCTTGAGTCCAACATGAAGTTACACACTTAATTTTTATGGTGGACTACAAAAGTTTCTGCATTTATATCAGGCCTCTAAGTTAAGAAAACAGGCCCAGCAATTCATTTACAAGTTAAAATTCATTACAAGTTTAATTGGTGTATTAATGTCACTAGTTTTCAGTTTTTCAGGGTAACGGTAAGCCTTCAGGGTTTTGCACCATGTACCGCCATTTTATTTTGTCCACATGTTATTTGTAAAATTCATGTCTCTCTGTGGCACATGTGTAAATACTTTCATATGTAAAGACCAGATTGGTTTAATGACTTCTTCATTGATCAGTATTTCTTGATTTATGTAAAAAAAATAAATAAATAAAAATGAAACCACCTGGCATGGGCTCAACTAAGAGAATTTTGTTTATTAATCAAAGCTTTGGTAAGTAACCAGATATCTTATTTTACTGTATAGTTACTAAAACGGTATTGCCAAAATCAATTTATTTCCAAGAGAATGCTTTAAATAGCAGTGAGATCCAGAAGTTATTTTAATGTGAACCTTTATTAATGCTTATTGCCCTAACACATGCACCTACTGTAAAATGTGACCTTAATTCCTTATCTAATTATTTTACCAATTGAGTACTATTATTTTGTTTTAATAATTTTACAGTGTAATAAGAATGAGTCGGAGACATCATAAAGATTTGGGGCAGCCACATGTATAATTGAATCGGCTGCAAAACGTAGTTTTAAATAGCACGATGTGCTTAGTTTAGAGTCCAGAACAGAACTGCCTGTACTGAGGCAAGATGGCAGTTTTAAAGGGCTGGAAGGGAAATGACGTCTTCTATGCCGGAACTGGGAGTGGTGTCCTTGTGTCCGGAAGTGAAGTCATCCTTGGGGCCGGCAACAGGCGGGATTTCCCGGAAAAGGTCTGCAAGGGACTGAGAGAGATAGTCAGTACACTCTGCCACCCTCTGGCCTGGCATAGAATTACTAGTGTTTAGGCCCTTCAGCTGATTCCCATGCGCACGTGTGTGACAACAGGAAGATCAGTTTCTGGGATTTAAGGTAGAAAGTTAAGAACAGGTGGAACAAAGTACAAACTCCTGGGGACTCATGCATAACGCCATAGGTAGAATTCACACTAAAATATGGCGTATAGACAAAAGCAGAAATGTTCATATGCACAGAAAAATTCAGATGCATGAATCTATGCGTATGCCAACTTCCACGTTCTTCCACTACATAAATCCCGGTCAGCATGAAAAGTAACCCACGTGCATGCGCCTTCCACCACTCCCCAACTCCTCCCAGAATTACTCCTTTTTGAATATGCAAATCAATATAAATAGCCCTTAAGCTCAGCGTACTGTGAAAAGACAATGGCAAAAGCATGGGGGGAAATAGAAAAATTTCAGTGATTACCAAGTGGAGGCAAGGAAAAATGTACTATTTGTTGGTTTAAACAGTGGTATAAACAACAAAAGGAAGTTAATCGAATGATATAGAGTGTCGGAGAAACTCGAAAGTTCAAGTTCACAAAGTCATACAGTGCCCGAAATAAAAAAGAAGTTGTCAGATATTAAAGTCACTGTGAAAAGGCGAGTTGTAGCCCACCATTTGAGAGTCATATGGAAACTTATTAGAGTACAGAGAAAAGACAAAAAAAAGGCACAGAGTGGCAAAAAAAGCTTGAAATGTCAACTTTAATCTCGAAATTTGCACTTTATTCACGTAGTTTATTTTGTCATTAAAGTAGAACATCATAAACTTCATCTTAGAATCGTTTAATTTACTAGTTTCTCAAATACCATCGTAATTAAAGTAGCACATTAAATGCTTTGCATTGTATTTGTTTTTCTATGTGCTCTATGTGTGTGAATTACTACGTGCTTCTTAAACGAGCTTTCTCTTCCTCCGACAGGACACAGAATCCATTAAATTCATGATATTACAGCTGTCTGAATAAATTAAATACTGAGATGTATACTTGATATCATTTTCATGATGATAGGAATTAAAGCATGCTATTCAACATGGGAACACAGTGGCGCAGTAATAGTGACCAGAGATTGTTCCTGCCTCAAGCAAGATGCTTGTTGCACTGTGTGCTACCTTCAATAAAATAATTTATTGCAGCAGTACTGTCTCTTTCAAATGTACTAACCCCCAATTACTGTTCTTCCTTTTCTTTCTCCAAGTAAACAATTGCCACACAATCAGCTCTGTAATAGATGTCAAGCCATCTGTAAGCTTAGGACACAGATTCTTCAAAACTTTTAAGGAACTTTGAAATACCTTCGTAGTATATGTTTATTTATTCTATCCATCTATCCATCCAGTGTCACGCCAGTCCCAGCATGAATACAGCGCGAGGCAGTAACAATCCCTGAACAAGGCGCCAGATCGTTGCTAGTGCTGCAACACCGTGTCCTCACATGTTTAATTATTAATAATATAGATTATTTAAATGATGTTAAAATTGTATCTATATACAAGTTAGAAGACAGAAGATCAAATAGTGCATGGCTGAGGCAGCGTGTGCTAGATGCTGTATCCAGATAATTCTCTTTCTGATCAGCTGCTGTACAGCTGTGATTCCACACTCAGATACAGTGATATAAATACTCCAAGTGGTGCAGTGAGAGTAATATGGAAAAAGATGATCAGCTGTGGCAGCCCCTAGTGGGAGCAGCTGAAAGAAGAAAAAGAAGGTGCAGTGAGAGTAACAACGCTAAAGCAGCTATGGTATTTGGAATAGTTTGGCTATTCCATGGATCATTATATTGTTACAGGTTAATTACATTCAGATGCCTTAAACTAATAAACAATATGGGTTAATTTCAGTGAATATGATAAAGTGTCAATCAGCACAGGTATCAAGCAGCCTGCTCACTCATCCCCCACCAATGCAGCAGAATTCAAGTCAGAGAGAATAAAACTGAATAATAATAAAAAAAAAATGCTGTCGTTTACAAATACCATAAATTTACACAGGCTGTTACAGACTCAAATCAAATGTATGTTTTTATTCTATAATAGTAACAATAAGAGCAATTCACTACTCAAAATTGTAATTGCAGGAAGGATCCGGAACCAAACCTGCAACCTCTTGATTATGAGAAAGCAGTTCTTACCTCCGCACCAGCCAAGCAGACATGTCAGTATCGTCCCCTAACCCAATTTTTCTTCAGTTATATTCTTGAATAAAAGCACACTTGTTTTGTTATACTTGTAGCTTTTGTGAAAGTGTTTATTTGATATTTGGACTTCAGTCTTCACACATTATACTCTTCATGTCAACATTTTGTCATTAGTACTATATCATGAAAAAAGTTTCTGTTTTAGTTATGTGTTCAACATTTCTTCCCTCTCATTTCCTGTCATCCTACGTTTACCTAGATCGTTGTAGACACGGAACAAATATGAAATGCATGTGTTCCAAATAACAATATATTTACCCTATACAACTCCAGGCACCTCACACCAGGATAAACAAACTTGAGCTGGGTGAACTTTTGTCCAACTTGAACTGTGTTGGCGAGGGATAGAATAGCAGGATGCTTGCTGCTTGAGTTGATCGACACATTTACAAAACAAAAGACGTTGATGAGGAGGTGCGAGGGAATTTAAGGTGGCCCGGCATTACGACTTTTTTCGTAGGCTTCAAGGATTCTACAGTAGTGTTAAGGGGTCATCAGATATAAGCACAGCCACCCCAAACTGAGAGGAGGTGCTACCACTTACTGCCCCTTCTCTTCTACCTATAACTCCAGGGAGATGCCCAGTGACTTCCTGTCGTCACTCCTGCCCTCAGGACAAAATAAAAAGGGATGCATGCAAAGAATAGTGTCTCATTTGGAACTGAGCATGTTAGAGAGTGGACCTTCAGTGTGATTCACTATTTTTGTCCAGCTGAATCAGACTCTCTTTAGTTGTGCAATATGCACATTGTTTGGGGATTTTTTTTTTCAAGAAATTAAACAGGATTGACCCAGTTGGCTCCCAAACATTTTTGTAGGTCCCTCACCTCTTTTGAACCGTGACAGTTGGGTTTATGTTGTATAGACAAAATTCACAGTATGTAATCATAAATAATGACTACTTTGTTATTGTCAGTATCCTGGATGTGCTCTGTCTGATTTGAAGATTTTATACTTACACTGAATCTAATAGGGATTGGAAAAGATGACAATTAAATAGAATTCAACAAATTACCAAGTCAATCTATTTTCTGAGTTGTCCAATGGCTACACATTAACCATCCAGTGCAAGTACCTTTTCTTCCTCACATTAAAGTCAGCAGCAAGAGCTAGGTGGAACATATTACAAGGCATCAAGCAAGAAAAATGAGTCTGATAGGTAAAGAATACATATTTAGAGCCAAAATCATTTTATTTAAACTAGCCATATTGCATATGTCTGTAGAGTTTAGGTTTTCTGGTCTTTAGTCTTCTCTTTGAGTTGCAGAAGAATACCACTTGCAAGAAGCTATCACTGCAAGATATTCAAACTCCAGCTGGAAAACAATGGCAGTGTGAGGCCTCGAGCCTACTCTGTGTTATTATTGTGAACAGCACTGGAAAAGAAATAAGGAAAGGTGGAGACAGTGAGCAGCTGTGGCTCTCAGCTTTAGAAAAACTCCACAAACCACTAATTTATTCTTGTCCTGAACAGAAAATTCTCAGCAGAAGCAGCTGTTTAATGTCTGTCTCTTTCCCCATTGCTTGCTCCTGGCCAGCTGTTCAGGCAATTAGGTTTTACTCCTCATCAGCTCTCGGTAGCTCTCGGCCATTGTTTCCTGATGGCTGTCGGCTTAGCTTGGTTTGGGTTATTATTTTGGTCATATCATCCTCTTGGATTTACTCAATTTGCACAAAGAGGATTGGCAAGAAGCCATAGGACCATAAGAACCACAGGTGGCAGTAAAGGATCAGTAACTGGGTTGGATGCAGCCAAGTTCTTCATTCAAGTGCAGGCACAGCAAGCGTCTGACGCCGGTCAGAATGTGGGTCTTTTTGTTCCTTAAGGTCATAATGATCTGGACTTTATTTTTATTCATTTATTTTTATTGACTTTTTCTTGGCTTATACAAATATTAAAGGTAGAGTTTTGGGGGTTTTAGTGGTCAGATTACTTTAGTTTATTTTTAAATCACATTTGAAACAACCAATGTTGACCTAAGTGCTGTACATCAAAATAAATGAGGAAAAAAGAACTACAAAGATGAGATGGGTTAAAGTTAAACAAAAGTCATAAAACATAAAACACAGTAACAATGTTAAAAGAATAAAATCGAATTAATCCGCGAAGGTCTAAGCTTTTTTTCTAGCATTTTGCAGTGTTTTGGAAGTCTGCCTATTTATTGCATAAAATTAGATTTTTTTTTAAATTGACTTTAATTAAAAGCAAATAACAATCCAAACAATCAAATCAAACTTAACAAAACTAAAATTTAATCCTCACCCAAATGAAAGAAATGAAAGCCAGCAGACAAAGCAAATTTTTGAGGCAGCAAGAAAGGATGAGCATTCTTTTCCCTGATACAGAAGATCATTCTAAAATGTTATGATTCTACCATATTTTAAAAATGTTTTGAATAAATCCTCTAAGTGGGAATTAGATTTTTTTTCCAAATTCAGAAAGTACAGGGCATCAGTTACCCACTTACTTAAAGGTGGTGGGTTGGGATTCTTCTATTTGAGCGAGATAAGTCTATGTGCTAGTAGTGAGGTAAAGTCAATTACAGTTTGTTTGTCCTTCTCCACTTTACGCCCACCAAACACAACTGTTAATGGGTTAGGAGTGATTGTGACACCAAGGCTATCTGATAGGCATGCAAAAATTTTTATCCAAAACAACTAGGGGGTTCTGCCCCCTGCTCGCTACGCTCGCCAACCCCCATGCAGGCCCAACGCAATAATCATTTCCCGGATCTGCCGCTTGTGACGAATCATGCTGTACTTTTGGATAAACACGAATATCAACTCTGTCTTTGATATGTCTGTCTATTATATATACAATGGAACCTCGGTTCACAACCATAATTCGTTCTAAAACTCTGGTCGTAAACCGAGTTGGTCGTGAACCAAAGCAATTTCCCCCAGAGGATTGTATGTAAATACAATGAATCCGTTCCAGACCGTACGAACTGTATGTAAATATATTTTTTTTAGATTAAGCACAAATATAGTTAATTACACCATAGAATGCACAGTGTAATAGTAAACTAATGTAAAAACATTGAATAACACTGACACAAAACACCCAGGCTCCCTGCTCAGCTGCAGGAGCAGGCTTGCTCTCTCTCTCTCTCTCTCTCTCTCTCTCTCTCTCTCAGCAGGACGCACCCTCCCCCTCTCTCTCAGCAGCACGCGCTCGCTCGCTCTCTCTCAGCAGCACGCACGCACTTGCCCTCTCTCTCTCTCAGGCAGGCAGACACGCACGCGCAGGCAGGCAGGCAGGCACGTCTGACCGAGAACAATGCAACACGTGCGGAAATCATCGGCGCGCACAAACCGAAAGGGAAACTGGCTTGTTCGTATACCGAGTGTGTGGTCGTGAACCGAGGCAAAAGTTTGGCAAACTTTTTGGTCGTGAACCGAGTTGTACGTGTACCGAGATGTTCGTGAACCGAGGTTCCACTGTAAGACCGTGATCTTTCGAATTCATATAGAAATCCAAGAAAACATCTCTATCCATGTTTTTCAAATGAAAACATATGGATTTGTATACATTATTTGGTGTAGAATTTCTAATATGTCTGATCGTTTAACTCTTTCGATTCTATGTTGCATCGCTTCTCCGTGATCATAAATATAAACATGACTGAATTGTGGTTTCTTTGAAATTAAATTTGTAGTAGCTTTAATTGTTATGGGACCACAGATTCTCATAGCGTATGGTCCTGAATCATGTAAATCTACATTTTGAGCATCAATTGATGTCGCGAACAGATTATTGTAGATTTGAATATTTTGCCTGTAGTATTTGTGGATTTCACTTTCACCAAATAACAAATCCTTTATTTCTTGCGGATACGCCTCTTCATTGGGAAAAAACACTACTTTTCCGTGATGGCAACACGCTTTAGATGATCTACAAGTCTCCGACTTAAACTTTAAAGTCGAACAATATCTTCATACTTTTGTCATATCACCTATGTCCATATAGTCAATCTCTTTTCGTTGTTCCATTATTTCACCGAGTAATAATTTCTGTTTGTTTGCGCTAATGCGATTTTTACTATCAGTTTTTTGAGACTTTTGAATTTTAGTACTTTCATAATCTCTAACCTGCTCTGAATGTGCATCATGCCAATGTTTTTGAACCTCTTTATGACTTTCTACTTTGTCTTTTCTTCTTCTACTGTTTGTCTTTTATTTGCGCTTCTGCTTGGACCTGTTAGATTTTCAACTTATCTCTTGGCACAAAGTCTCATCTTGCAGGACTTGAAATTTTCTCTCTGAAAAAGTCTTGTCTCATCCCAAGATTTTTTATATAATAGAAAGATGTTAATTTGGTACCCATGCAAAACATGTCCAGTAATGCTGGAGCTTGATTGTAAAGAATGAAGAAGTCATTGAGTACCAAGAATAAGCTTAGATATTTTTTTAAGAAATAAGTGTAAAAATGTAATGTGAAAATGTGTTTAAACTGTGTGTGTGTATGAGATATTTGAATTGCTCCATTGTTCCTTGAGGGTTAAGCTAATAAGTAAAAATCTCAGTCATGTGAGAGAGAGAGAGAAAGAGAGAGAGAGCACAAGTATAATAATGTACAATGTATTTATTTCATTATTATTTAATGTTGGTAATGTCATATTTTGCATAGTTTATCAGTTAAAATTTATCATAGGTATGTATGTAAAAACAGAAAACAATTGATATGTGAGGGATCGTTACTATCTGTGGTTTCAGGCATCTGCAATATGTCTATCTATCTATCTATCTATCTATCTATCTATCTATCTATCTATCTAAAAAGCGTAAAAACAGAGCTGCCAGTTAAAGTAATGTATGTTTTTGGGATAACTGAGAAAACCATCAAACCCTGGAAAAAGACATGTAATCACTGGGTGAACATACAAAGACCACAGGGATTATTTCTGCATAATCAAACTGCAGTTCCTGGAGATGTGATGCTAAGGATTGAAACACTTGGCCACCTGCTTTAAAATTATTTCTATTCAAAGTAAATTTTCATTGTTATAGTAGTGTAGCTACAGCTTGTGAAAAATATTTTGCAAGAAAAAAAATGTTATTATGTAAAGATGAATAACTATCTTTGACCCTTTTCTCTCTTACCAGAATTTCTGCCTTGTTTAATATTTCAAATAATTATTGATCTCAATTCCAAGTTGATTATATGATGGACCTCTGTTTTCTGCCATATAGTTTATTATATGGACAGTGTTGCAGAATAGCATTGTCTCTTACGCTACTAGCAAAGAAATATGGTGATACAGCAATGAATTAAAACCAAAGAATGTAATAGCAAAATCAATAAACTGAAAAGCAAGCTACTGAAAAAGAAAACTGAACTTTAATACATCTATGTAGGAGAAAGCTTTTTTGTGAAATTTTAAAATACTGGTCAAATGGTGAATATTTTTGCATCAACTTATGAAACCCAAAATATCTTTCCATATAATCCATCTAGACCTGGAGTTGGCATTCGCTGGTGTGCACCTGGTGGTCGAACAATCCACATAACCCGGCCAGGTCTGTCTTGTAGGTTCTCCACTAGCAAGATGAAGGGTGAGGGTTGGGTGCAATGCCAGTTTATTTGTGGGCAAAGTCATGAATGACCCTGGCACTGGAGACTGGCTTGTTGGTCTGCCCTTTTCTGCTTGCCTTTGTGAGCTTTCCATTATATTGCAGTTTTAGATAGGTGCTTGGCAGGGAGACACAGAATGTGTCTGGCCAGTTGCATTCATTGTTCTGTAATGAGATCTTGTAACTTCCTCGAGCCATTACATTACAGGATCTCTTTGTTCTTGATATGATCCAAGTAAGAAATCTGGAGTATCTGGCAGAGACATTGTTGCAGGAAGACGTTTAGCTTCTGGTTGATCAGTTTGGTAATCTTCCACTTTTGTCTGGCATAGATGGCCATCAGGGAAAATGGTTGAGGTGCACAGCCAAATGTTTATGGTTGTGCTGATCTATTGGACCAAATCGCATTAAGCATCTGAAAGACTGATGACGTATTGTCGATTCTGCTGTTCACATCCCTCTTGGTGCCCCCGTCGCAAGACACAACATTGCTGAGATAAGTAAATTATTGGACATCCTCAATTACTTGCATCTTCATCTTGTGATTGACTCACATAGCTTTCATTTTTTTGCTGCCTTTTTATTAGCCTGATTTTCCTGGCCTCTGCATCTACTATAGTCATCATGTCTTATTGGTTTTTCTTAATATGCAAACAAGTGTATTAACAAAGTCACAGGTTGAAACCACAAAGAATTGTGGAGTCAGATGACAACCCCATTTAAAGATGTAAAGCCGGAAAAAGGATTAAAAATAAATAGCACATAAGATTGCAAACTATAGCCACAGCTGCATGAAAAAACAGACATGTGGTCCTAGTGGACAGGATGGTCTTCTGTTCCACAATGAACAAGGACTTCTGGTAACTTGGTTTCTTTTATGAGGGAAGGCAGGAAGGGGTAAGTTCTGAAGAAGACAGAAGTGGAAGTGTCATCAGTGCTTAGAAGCCTCCAGATTATGGGTGAAGCAGGAGAGAGTATTAACAATGGCACCCCTTCCTAGACTGGAGTGGTATTGCTTACCATTTAAGAGTTCTGCTGATGACACCCAAGCAGTAGTGTCTGATACAAGCAAAAAAAAAAAATCTGAAACTGTGTCTGGTGATTTATGGAGATGATATAAAGAAGATCTGGTCTAGAAAAGGCTGATTAGCCACTGTGGGGAATGAAGGAGTTCTGGAGTATTAGATGTTTGAGTACTGGGGTGATTTTATTTTGCTAACTATGCAGTAATAGTTATGGCTCATAATTACCTTATATCATCGGTTTATTTATTGATTTGTGACAAACATTCGTTTTTCTCTTAAGTCTGCTTTAGTAGAGGTCCTATTTTTATAGCCTTGTACTGTTAGAACTGTCAGCCACATGGTTCAATGGTGTATCAGCTCAGACCATCGGCAAGTGGAGAGACACTAATTCCATGATTAAGTCATGGATGACAGTGAGCCCGTGATTTTCTCTTGCTCATTCGAACATGTGGGCCTCTGAGATATCAGTGACCTGTGTGTTTTATTAATTTAAAAAGATGCCCACCAACTGTGGATCTCACTTGGTGGAATTCAAATTTATATGTGAAAACATTTTTTACTTTGTTATTCTCTTCCTATTTTTTGAAATCAAATAAAAAATGGATTGCTTTTGTGGATACCTTAGCCATTTTAAAGGTGACCCAAAATACATTTAACACATAGACAAAAGGTGTTCATGCTTATCGTTAGCTCGACCCCTTGACTTCTTTTAATTATTTTGTTCTTTCCAAGAAGCAGCAAATGAGAAGGACTTGATCAATGATTTAAGTGTCTTTGATTTCATTTTTACATAGGCCATTTCTTAAAAGCCTCCACACCACCATCTTTGTATCTAAAACTTTGCATTTTGATTTTCTAAATACCTTATATTTTTAAACTAAATGGCTTTCAATGGCTTTCAATGGGAGGATAAAATTATAGCAAAACCTCTTGTCTGATAGTGTTACTAATTGCTTTGATCCTAAATTTCACGTTTTTTACTATTCATCTTAAAGTTTGTACTTGTATGTGGTCCAGACTTCTTCTGAAGGAGCATCTCAGAAATATCACCTCTGCCTCAGTCATTGCTAACAATACTAACTGTTGACTGATATTATAAATGTATTGATAAATATTAATTAATCATCTCAAATTCAGCAAAATGAGTTCTTAATGGTGATTTCAACTATTATCTGTGCAGGCAATCCTCTATTCTTGTGCCTGCACTACAATTCTGCACTCTAAATTCTGATTATTTGCTATTGGATCCTGAAAATAAATTAATTTAAATTGTGTAATTGATCACTGTACAGCTTTTACTCTTTCATTCTTTTTGGTAATTTAATTCTGTGCAGAACATGTTTTCTTCAAATTCTTAAACCATTTAATAATGACACCAGCAGACAGTCTATGTAGTTTAGGAGATTTCTTATTGAATTAATAAAAAAATGTAAGGTGAGCAGCGTCAATAGAATTTTAATGAGACTTTATCATGGCTACAATTTGGGTCTCAACCACCACCCCATAAATCACAAAATTAAAACTTCTCATTTGTACAGCCCATGTGTAAGAAAACAAAGTATTTGTTTTGATGGAAAAGGGCTTTGACTTTAAAAGTCTCTTAGGAAAGGTCTCTTTAAATTAAAAATACCTTATAGTGAATATAAATAACTGGGAGTGCAGCTGGATGATAAATTGGACTGGACTGCCAATACTGCTGCCCTGTGCAAGAGAGGACAGAGCGGACTATACTTCCTTAGAAGACTGCTGTCCTTCAACATCTGCAATAAGATGCTGCAGATGTTCTATCAGATGGTTGTGGTGAGTGCCCTCTTCTACACGGTGGTGTGCTGGGGAGGCAGCATAAAGAATAAGGACGCCTCACACCTGGACAAACTGGTGAGGAAGGCATGCTCTATTGTAGGCATGGAGCTGGACAGTTTGACATCTGTGGCGGAGCGACGGGCGCTGAGCAGGCTCCTGTCAATCATGGAGAATCCACTGCATCTACTAAACAGGATCATCTCCAGACAGAGGAGCAGCTTCAGCGACAGACTGCTGTCACCGTCCTGCTCCACTGACAGACTGAGGAGATCGTTCGTCCCCCACACTATGCGCCTCTTCAATTCCACCCTGGGGAGTAAACGTTAACATGATACAAAGTTATTGTCTGTTTTACCTGCATTTTTATCACTCTTTAATTTATTTTTGTTTTTTTTATCAGTATGCTGCTGCTGGAATATGTGAATTTCCCCTTGGGATTAATAAAGTATCTATCTATCTATCTATCTATCTATCTATCTATCTATCTATCTAT
>JANRMT010062806.1:106197553-106242647 GCA_026402145.1 Polypterus bichir lapradei | reverse complement strand
TATCTATCTATCTATCTATCTATCTATCTATCTATCTATCTATCTATTCACTCAGAAGTAAAAAAAATGGAAGATTAGATTAAATTAGATTAGATTAGATTAGATTAGATTAGATTAGATTAGATAGTATGAGATACTAACTGGTGAGCACGAGATAGTAAGTGGTGCACACAACAGAAAAACAATTTAACCATGTCTCCTCAGCGGCTCCACAAGATAGACTTTATTCATTCCAAGAGGAAGTTTAGATGCATACAGCACCACTGGAAACATATAAAACAAATATACAAACTCACAAGACAAACAATACAAGCAATCAGTGAACACATAATAAATGTATGTTGTGCAGAAATCACAAAATTAGCTTAAAGAGTGTAAGTATTCAATCAGGGAAATTAGGAGGAAGCATTGAATTGCTTGATAGCAGTGGGCATAAAAGCCCTTTATTTGCACAACATGGTGGAATGAGTCTGTGGATAAAAGTGCTCTGTGTAACCCCATGCTTCTGGACCCTTGGCACAGTCTGGGACTCTGGGTTCCTAGTAGTTCATAGACAAACGTAAACCAGTAGTGGGTAAGAAATGAACACAGACATTTGGAAAAGGTGCAAACAGTTCCATCCTTTACTAAAAAAAAAATGGATGCAAAGTGAAAACAATAATCAACAAAAATAGGTGTCATACAAAAATTATTATTGCACTCTCTTGCAATGACACAGACACCAAAAAAATAACTATGTGCAAAAACCAAGAATATAAAAGTCTATTTTCAAATATTTACAACTTAAAGTGAACTAGTTTCACTCCTCCCTTCAGCTCATCACCTCTCCTTCCCAGAAAGCCTTTGCCTTGATATAAATCAGAGGTTCTCTCCAACACATTCACTTTTAAATGACATGTAGCTTGAATTGGCCCAAAGACATGACGCCCCTTAAAGTCTACGTCATCCAGGGAACAAATCTTGGCAGACATTTTGTGTGCTCCTCCAGTCTTCATTCCGTGTAGCGATGCTAGCTATGCTATGCCCTGTTGTCCTAACGGAGCTTACTATAAGTTTGCCAAAGTATGGGCACACTGCTTGTTGCCACTGCTCTGCACCTGCTGTGGCTGTCACTCTCCCTCAGGTAACATTCACAGCTGGTGGGTGTTTGCAACTTTGACATGCACATCCTGTCTAAAGCATCGCTTCACTGGGAAGACAGTCACATGCTTGGTAGTTTATGCTGAGATAGGCCTCTCCCGGAGCCCTCTCTGGGACAGACTCCATTGTCACTCTGGATCGGGGACGCTGACTTGAATGCACGCCTCATGCAACGACCTCCCATGCAAAAAAGTAAGTGCAACTGTTTACAAAGGTGTAGGCTATAAATGGTTAGGTGTTATTCTGTATATATAAATTGTTTAACTTTGTGATATTATAGTGAAATGTTAAGGCATTAAACCACATGTTCCAAGAGAGCACCTTCTGGAGGGGAACTTTCATGATAGAATACAATTTTGCCACCATCCTGTTTTCCACAACAACTTCCAGTGTGTCCACGGTTCGCCCTGTGATGGGTGCATGCTTTCCTGATAAGTTTGTTCAGGCATTGTGCATCTTTTGAGCTCAGGTTGCTCCCCTAGAACACTGCAGCATAGAACACCACACTGGCTACTGTGGATTGGTAGAACATTTCTAGCAGTTTGCTGTACACATCAAAAGTCCTGATTCTCCTTAGCAAGTCTGCTCAGGACCTTCTTGCACAGTGCCACTGTGCTGACAGACCAGTCCAGTTTTATGTGAACCCCAGGTACTTGTAGGTCTGCACCACTTCCATGTCCTCCCCCCGAATGGTGACTGTTCTTGAAGGATGACTGGTACGCCGGAAGTCTACCACCAGCTCGTTTGTCTTGCTGATGTTGAACTCTAGGTGGTTCTCCCTGCACCCCAAGATGGAGTCCTCCACAAAACTCTTGTATTCCGACCTGTTTCCATTATTAATGCAGCCAATGATGGAGGAGTTATCTGAAAATTTCTTTTGATGGTATTGTGCTGGAAGTCCGTTGTATAGAGGGTAAATAGGAAGGGAGATGGGAGAGTTTCCCTGAGGTCCTCTAGTATTACACACCATCCATTTTTGATACACAGTCCTTCAGCTTCACAAACTGCTGTCTGTTGGTCCGGTAGTCCATGATCCAAGAGATTATGGGGGCATCGGGATACATAGCCTTGAGGCACAATGATGTTAAAGGCACTAGAAAAATCAAAGAACGTTATCCTGAATGTGGTGCTGAAATGTGCTATATATTTAATTAAAGCTGATATTTTTCACCAGTTAAGCACTGGTTATATTGTTGAGTGAATGAGTGTTAGCTTTTTTCAAAATAAAGTAAGCATGTTGGTGAACATGTACCGCTGTTCTCTAGGTTTGTTTATCATTCATTTCTTTATTCCTTTGATTGAAGCCTATGATAAGCTGACATTTAACTGCATCTGTTCACAATGATTTCACATGGCTTCTCAAGTGGAACACAACACAAAAAGCTGTTACAATGGTTAGAAAAGGAAAACACCAGAATATTATGCTTCACCTTACAGTATGAACAGATGGAGGCACAGAAACCATAATGAAATTTCTTAAGTTATGCAAACAGGGAAAAATAATTAAAGTGTTTTTGGAAGTTCTTTTACTTTATCTTTCACATTTTCCTGTTTTCACTAGAAGGCAAATCTATTCAGATTTGTGTTTTGCGTCTTGGTCAAAAGAATAGAATCATGTTATATGCTATGAAACAGCATTTTGGAATAGTAGTAATTAACATTTTGAATAGTGTTTTTTTTTTTACATTTTTAAAATGATATTGTATAGAAAATCATGATCTGGTTATGGATGTGTTGAATCATGAGATAAAAGACGAATCCTGCTGGTGCATGCTGTTTGCTCATGACATTGTGTTGTGTAACACCAGAAAAAGTGGAAGTGGAGAGAATGGAGAAGGGCTTCGGAAGATAGAGGGTTGAAGGTAAAAAGGAAGAAGAAAGAATATTTGAGGTTTAACGACGATCAGGACTCAGAAGTTAGCCTGCAGGGAGAACAATTGACAATAGTGGGAACATTTAAATATCTAGCCAAAGATGGAGAATTTGATGCACAGATAACTCATAGAGTGCAGTGTGGAATGGAAGAAGGTTTCAGAAGTATTGTGTGATCAATGAATTGGAGCAAAGGTTAAAGCTAAGGATTTTAAGACAAGGCTAAGACCAGCAATGATATATGGAGCTGAGACATGGGCACTAAAGGGAGCGTAGGAGAAGAAAATAAATGTGGCAGAAATGAAAAGGTTGAGATAGATGTATGGAGTTGCAAAAAAAAAAAAAAACAGATTAGGAAATAAGACAATCAGAGGTACTGGAAAAGTGGGAGAGATAGTTGAAAAAGTACAGGAAAGTAGTTTGAAGTGGTTTGGACATGTGATAAGGAGAGACCTAAATATGTGGGCAAAACAGTGATGGGAATGGAAGTACAGGAGAAGAGAAATTGAGGGTAGCAAAAGCAGAGGTGGGTGGATAAAGTAAAAGATCTGAAGGAAAAGGGTCTGACTGGGGAGGAGATGCTGGACCCAACTGTTTGGAGAAGGTAAATCAAGAACATCAACCCCCATAGAAGTAGGAAGAGATGAAGAGGAGGAAAAAGAAGAAAAGTCATTACCGCTACCTGAGACTCTACACATGGAGTAGATAAATGAATGGACATAGCTGTATTTTCAATTAATTATAAAGTTAATGTAACGGTAATAACTCATTTCTTAACTGCATTGATCAGTTTTATGTGTTTAGTAAATAATTCAAGCATTACGTACTGAATCTCTAAGTAAATATTCTGAAGTCACTTTGACAAGGGAAAGGTATGTATAAACATATCTATTGAAAAGCATAAGTATACTCCCATTCTACTTGAACAGCACTGACTACACAAAATCATTCCTACGCTTCTATAGACATAGATAAGTGTAATTTGTAAATGATCAACAGAAGTTCTTGAAATGGGAAGGCTCTGCCCAATGGTGGTGATTTTGCTATGGGTGATGCCCTGATATTTGGTGGAAATTCTCCAAGGGGTACACCATTCTATGATAATCCTCATGTGCCTCAAAGACATTAAGAAGGGCAAGATTGGGCTGCAAGAAAAAAAGTTGAAGAAATCTTGTTGTAGACTGTGGAGAGTTACTAAGTGTGATTGCCGGTCGGGGCTCTTTCCTGGCTGAGACGCATCTATAATGGAAGGAACAGGGAAGCAGACATGCACAAGGCACTACCTCCCCTGGACTGCAACATGGTAGACCCCCTGGGTTACAGTGGTGCCTTGGAGGCCCATAGGGCTTCATGGGCATTCCAGTTCAGCTCAGCCCTGTTGTGTTCTTTAGGTGTCACCAGGAGGTTACATATTCAAAAAAGTCCCACTCTTTTCAAAGATAAAACTGATTTTGTCTCTAGGTGGTGTTCTATACTGAATAAATGTTCCCTTGATTTAATGTTATTACTTATTGAAACTTCAAATAACGAAATATTTAGGTGCGTAGTCAAATTGAGGATTTACAAAAAGAATATATTACTGTCCTAGATGGCACTAATTATAATGCTATATTGGAAGGTTGTAAGAAATATGTTGCCACTTTTGAATCTACACATTAGATAATCTAAAAAAGGGGGTAGTACATTCGCTCTTGATTATACCTTATATTTTGTATTTAGATATTCAATTCTTGTATAAGAGGGAATACTTCGAAGACCTCCTCAATCCCACTAACATGCCTTCCAATGAGGAAGCAGAGCCTGGGGACTCGGAGGTGGGCTCCCCCACCTCTAGGATGAGGTCACTGAGGTGGTCAAAAAACTCCTTGGTGGCAGAGCCCTGGGGGTGGATGAGATACGCCTGGAGTTCCTCAAGGCTCTGGATGTTGTAGGACTGTCTTGGTTGACAGACCTCTGCAGCATTGCATGGACATCGGGGACAGTGCCTCTGGATTGGCAGACCAGGCTGGTTTTCAGTCTCTTTACAACCGGTGTCAGAGCTTGGTCCGCATTGCCGGCAGTAAGTCGAACCCGTTTCCAGTGAGAGTTGGACTCTGCCAGGGCTGCCCTTTGTCACAATTCTGTTCATAACTTTTATGGACAGAATTTCTAGGCGCAGCCAGGGTGTTGAGGTGGTCCGGTTTGGTGGACTCAGGATTGGGTCACTTCTTTTTGCAGATGATGTTGTCCTGTTTGCTTCATCAGGCTGTGATCTTCAGCTCTCTCTGGATTGGTTCGCAGCTGAGTGTGAAGCGGCTGGGATGAGAATCAGCACCTCCAAATCCGAGACCATGGTCCTCAGCCGAAAAAAGGTGGAGTGACCGCTCAGGGTTGGGAGTGAGATCCTGTCCCAAGTGGAGGAGTTCAAGTATCTTGGGGTCTTGTTCACGAGTGAGGGAAGAATGGAGCATGAGATTGACAGGCGGATCGGTGCGGCATCCGCAGTGATGCGTGCTATGCATTGGTCTGTCATGGTGAAAAAGGAGCTAAGCCGTAAGGCAAAGCTCTCAATTTACCAGCTGATCTATGTTCCTACCCTCACCTATGGTCATGAGCTATGGGTAGTGACCGAAAGAACGAGATCGCGAATACAAGAGGCTGAAATGAGTTTCCTCCACATTGTGTCTGGGCTTTCCCTTAAAGATAAGGTGAGAAGCTCAGTCATCCAGGAGGGGCTCAGAGTAGAGCCACTGCTCCTCCGCATCGAGAAGGAGTCAGATGAGGTGGCTCGGGCATCTGATCAGGATGCCTCCTGGACGCCTCCCTGGTGAGGTGTTCTGGGCATGTCCAACCGGGAGGAGGCCCCGGGGAAGACCCAGGACATGCTGGAGGGACTATGTCTCCCGGCTGGCCTGGGAACGCTTTGGGATTCCCCGGAAGAGCTAGAAGAAGTGGCCGGGGAGAGGGAAGTCTGAGCATCTCTGCTCAAGCTGCTGCCCCCGCAACCCAATCTCAGATAAGCAGAAGAGGATGAATGGATGGATGGATTCTTGTATAAATATATTTCATTATAATTATTTGTCTATTGTGTTTTGATATGTATGATGTGCCTTATTTGTAAACTTCCTTATTATGGTGTGTTCTTTCTTTATTATAAACTATGCTAAGATTTAATTACCGTATTTACTCCTGTACCACGTGCCCTCGTGTAAGACGCGCACGCTAATTTTTACAAAGAAAATCGGGAAAAAATCTTTTGCCCCGTGTACGACACGCATTGTGATTGTATAGGAAGCAAGTGAGGTTGAAGTAAGACACAGACGTAAATAACTGTAATGGAGAATAATTATGTCTCGTTTAATTCTTTCTGCACATGATACAGTATATTGTACTAACCGTAAGCAGTACCCCTACTGCAGAACGTTCAGTGTTTGTCACACCATGCTGCGACAGGTAGGAATCACAAATAGCCCTGTAAAATGAGAAAAGAAAGAACCGTATAGAGACTGTAACAGCAAGTGGAAAATTATTGTGCTCACCAGAATATTCCAGTTTAATCATCATCTTCCGATTCGCTGCTGGATTCGCCACCACTACTGACGTCCCATACGGTGTCGTCTTCGCTTCCATCGATTCTGTTGGATATGCTGCACTTTTTGAAGCTTTTCACAATCAAATCCTCTGGAATAAGCTTCCAAGCAGCGATGATCCAGCCACACATCTGCGCCAATGTTGGGGCTTTCATTTTGCCAGTTGGCGTTGTTTCGTGTACCGCTGTTGCAGCCCAATCGGTGTACATTCTAGATACATGAGCCTTAAACGGTTGATTAATGCAGACATCTAGAGGTTGGAGGAGCGAAGTCATGCCTCCAGGAATTACCACTTGATCTGTTTTCCCATCTTTCAGTTTTTCTTTAACACCATTAGTTAAATGGCCACGAAAGCTGTCCATGACTAACATGTTTGGCATTTTCTGGAGACTGCCCGGCCGACGTTGCCACACACATTTCAGCCAATCGATTACAAGATCATTATCTATCCAACCCTTTTGTTGAGCTCTGACAATGATCCCAGGAGGAAACTTCTCATTTTTCGGCAAGGTCTTCCTTTTAAATATTACGTACGGCGGTAGTTTCTTTCCAACTGCAAGAATTGTCAACATCACGGTACACCGCTGCTTCTCTCTGCCTCCCGTGCGTACCGGGACACTCTTGTCTCCGACTGCATTAACAGTAGTGTTTGAGGGGTTCTCAAAATAAACTGCCGTTTGATCAGCATTACGGATTTGCCCCATTAAATACATTTTCTGCTGCCTCAACTGAATAACATACTTTTGGAAAGCTAGTAGCCAGGGCCGATCCTGGCGACGGGCAAAAACGTGCCCCGCACGTGGGCGGCCAAACTCAAAGGCAGCCATTGAGGAGACGTGCAGCAGCCGGCGACGCTGCAACGGCGCTGTCCGCCTGTGAATTTTAAAGTCTGAGGGCGGCCGACGACTATAGCAGCGGCGGCGTTTGCAGTGAGCAAAGTTTGACAAAGTTGTGTGTAGCGTGTATTGTAGTCGATGCGTTGATGCCTATTAGGGACGCAAAAGCCTTTGATGGTCGCCGGCTCATCGCACGCTCTGTCTGAACGGTTCCAATGCTTACCATGTGTTTACGACACGCTACGCGCGACCAAAACTCTAAATGTGTGTAGTCCCTTAGTCAACGTTCAACTTGCATGTTTCATAGTTGCGTCGCGAAGGCGATAGATTTCATGTGAGATGCGTACGTTCCTCAATGGGATTGCGAGTCAAGAGAAGCGGCAAAAGACAGCGGGGCTGCAGCGATCTCTGAATTGACTATTTGTCACTGTGTGCAGAGCTGCCTGTCGCTTAGAACGATTAAATAAGCCGGCTTTCTAATCTAGGCTGGTTTGGTTTGGTTTGATTCTTGGTTTGATTCTATTTGTTTGGACTACACAAAGGCTCAGGACTCGTGGTTCTACACAAACGTACGTTATGAATCATCCAAAATCCAATAACTATTATGAGAAAAATAGTTGAAGTCCAGATGACGTCTTGTTTTCCGAATCTCTGCATTGCATTACGCATTTTTCTCACGTTGCCTGTATCAGTGGCAGCATCTGAAAGGAGCTTCTCAAAACTCAAGATAATTAAAAATTATCTCCGTTCCACTATCGGGCAACAATGATTGAGTGATGTTGCGCTTCTGTCTATAGAATCTGAAATTTGTGAAAAACTGGATCATTCAAACATAATAGATGAATTTGCTACTGTTAAAGCTAGGAGAATCATTCTTTGATGTTTAACTAAAAAATTAATGTATGTATGTGATTTTTTTTTTTTGTGATTCTTTATTTAGTTTTTATAAAAACTAATCGTTTGAAATTAAATTTTATTTATACATCCCGACTCTAACCCTAACACCGTCTTAATCCTGTTTGAAGTAGTACATGTAATAGTAATATCCGTCATATCATAATAGAAAATAGGTACATAGGGCGGCGAAACCACATTCGCACAAAGGCGGCCATCTACCCAGGATCGGCCCTGCTAGTAGCTTTTCTTCATATGCGTCTGGTAGACGCTGCGAAATGCTCATGCAGCGTCTTATTGATAAGCCATTCCTTCTCATGAAGCGTGTTACCCATCCGCGGCTTGCTTTGAACTGAGTGATTGGTATTCCATGTTCTTTCGCTATATCACGAGCTTTCACCTGAATCATTTCCGTGGACACTGCATATCCAAGCTGACGCCTGCCTTGAATGTAATCAGTGAGTGCAACTTCAACTTGTGGGAACTGGGCACGTTTTCCGCGAAATGCCCGTCTGTCTATGTTGCAAGACGAAAGTTTTTCTTTCTTCTGTTGCCAATCTCGAACACATGACCCTGGAACATCGTACATGCGACCTGCTGCCCGATTTCCTATCTTCTCTACTTCCAAAATCACTTTTAGTTTCTCTCCCGCCGTGAAGGAGCGTAAACGCTTGCTGCTATCCATGCTGAATGACAACGGCAAACTATCGTATTCCTCGTGTATGACGCGCACCATTTCCTCGTGTATGACGCACAACTGATTTTCTAATGCTCATTTTCGGGAAAAAATGTGCGCGTGGTACAGGAGTAAATACGGTAAATATACTGATTAATGCTTCAAATGATCTTGTAGTTGTTAGATTCTGGTTACCTTTTTGTGCTCTTGTACCCTTCGTAAGCAGGTTATTATTATTATTACTTTTTTGCATTTTGTACGTTTTTTTGGTTTATCCTAAGACAGTGCCCATTTAAAGTCATCAAGCTCTTCAGGACAACCCATTCTACCGCCAGTGTTTGTCAAAGGAGACAGAACGGCTCGATTTTATGCACCTGTTATCAATGGGTGCGACTGAAATCAATAATTTGGAGGGGTGTCCACATTCTTTTGGCCATACTGTGTATGGTATAAATAAAGCAAATGCACTAGGATTACTGTGGTTTTCCTCTGCATTTCTATAGATGTGGAGTTTAGGTGAACTGGTGATTGTAACTTGGCCTTGTGGGGTTATTGATAATAATAATAATAATAATAATAATAATAATAATAATAATAATAATAATAATAATACATTTTATTTAATAGGCGTCTTTCTTAATACTCAAGGTCACCTTATAATGAAATTAAACAACAGTAATAAAATATAAAAACAAAGATGACAATAAAATCAAACAGCAATAAGGTACAGAGGTAATAGCAAAAATCAAAGATAACAGGCAATAACAGTGTTAAATTCATAATTGCCAGTTTGAAGAGATATGTTTTGAGGGCAGTTTTAAACTGTGTTTTTGAGTTGGTTTGTGTATGTGTTTGATTGCAATGTGTGCAGTGCTGGTAGAATTTTCTCTTGGACCCTGAAACCTTAAACTGGATTTGCAGTTTGGAATTTAACTTGATGTAAATTAGATTAGAGATGAATCTAAGCAATATCAAAAACTATAACTCTTAACTAGCTAATATTTATGCTTTTCATTTAATTAATGTATACTTTAGTGTTTACAGCATCATCCGGTGTTATTGTAAACAGTACTGAGACACAACTGTACAAAGTAAAATAATTCTCAACATCAGTCTATTAGGTGACATAGGTAGCGGTCATCCAAAGGGGCAGTGGAGTCCACAGGGTGCCATTTGTGTAACTCATGCAGCATGCACTCTAGAATCCTAACTGCCTGGCTGTGCTATGGACTCTGAATGGCACTGTTTTGGTAATTCATGGACGTGCACACTCCAGACACCAAGAGGGAAACCTACCCACAACTCCATATGGACTTCAAGCAGCATTACTGTAACTGTAGTTAATCCTAAAATTATTTTTGTCATTGAACACTGACAATGAGAATAGACATTGTAAAACATTTTCCAGACTTTCACATTATGTCCTTAATGAGACAAAAAAACACATTTTTTTGATGCTGAAATGGTTAGATGAGATGAGAAGCATTTTAAAAAAATCCTAAAGTGTGAAGGATATAGCAGAGAAAAGGAGAAAATATTATAAATGATCCTGTAGGGGGGCAAGTCCTAATTTGAGTCAGATATGAGAGGGTTGTGCTTTCATCAGCAGACCTTAGCATCAGAAAGGTCCACAAAATTGAAAATGGTACCGGCAGATGATGGGAGCAAACTCTCCCATCCATCATATGTTGCTGTATCTAGCATTGGGATTACAGGAGCGCACTGAAGCTTGAACAAAGCAGAGAACAAAGGGGACATAAGTAAGGTCAAATTGCTACAGATTATTCTTCCTTTCAGTTTACTGCTTCATGAAATAATGATGAAACATTAAACCAATATACTATTTTACATTACAGAAATTACTGCTTCATGTGTCTGAGGCATTTTACGTTTAGATCCTGAAAGACAAAAGTACTTTAATGACAATGACATGGAAAAATAGGTGAAAGACATTCTGGGTTAGAAACTACAGTGCATTCAGAAAGTATTACAGCTCTGTCATTTTCTGTGCAATGTATTGTGTTGTATATGTAATTTTAAATGGATCAATTTGTCAATCAATTTACACTCAATAACCCATAATGACAAAGTGATCATTTGTTTTCAGAAAGGTTTGCAAATGTATTAAAAATCAAAAACTGAAATCTCTCATTCATAGTCGTCTTCAGTCATTTAATTCAGTACCTTGTAGAAGCCCCTTTGGCAGCAATTACAGCTTTAAGTCTTCTTGAGTAAGCCTCTACTAGTTTTGCATGCCTGGATTTGGGCAGTTTATCCCATTCTACCAGGCAGATCCTTTCAAATGCCGCTTGGATGGGAAGCATCTGTAAACTGCCATCTTCAGGTCTCTCCACAGATGTTTTGTGTGGTTTAATCTTGGCTTTGGGTGGGCCATTCAAAGACAGTTACAGACTTGTCCTGAAGCCACTCCAGTGTTGTCTTCATTGTATGCTTCAGGTAATTGTCTTGTTGAAAGCTGAACCATCATCCCTGTCTGAGGTTACTCCACACTGGAGCAGGTTTTCTTTAAGGGCCTCCTTGCATTTGGCTGCATTGATCCTTCTCTCGATTCTTGATTCCTGCCACTGAAAGACATCCACATGCTTCACCATAGGTATGGAACTAGGCAGGTGATAACCAGGGACCGGTCTTTGCCAGACATAGCGGTTGGAGGTCTGCCCAAAGAGTTCAGCTTTTGCCTTATCAGACCAGATTCTTTTTTTATTCATGCTCTGAGAGTCCAAGTTGGCTATCATATGCCTTTACTCAAGAGTGGCTTGTGTTTGTCTAGCCACTTTACCATACATGCCTGATTGATGGAGTACTGCTGAGATGGTCCAACAGGTTCTTCCATTTCAGCAGAGGACTTCTGTAGCTCAATTAGAGTGACTGTTTCGTTCTTGGTCACCTCTTTTTGCCCGGTTACTCAGTTGAGTCGGATGTCCAACTCTAGAAAGAATCCTTTTGATTCCATTTTCCCATGGTGCTTCTGGGGACACTCAAAGCTTTAGAAATGATTTATACCCTTGCCCTGATATATGCCACACCACAATTTTATTATGGAGGTCTACAGAGAGTACCTTGGACTTCATGGTTTGGTTTTTGTCCTTACATGCATTGTTTATTGGAGGGCCTTCTATGCACCGGTGTGTGCATTTCTAAACAAAGTCCAGTCAGTTCAATTTGCCACAGGTGGACACAAACCAATTCTTAAACACATCGCAAAGAAAATTAAAGCAAACTTGGTGCACCTGACCACAATGTGGAGTGTCACAGCAAGGGGTCTGAATACTTATGTGATAGGTCAGGTCATGTTAAGTTGAGTAGCATGCACTGGTTGCCACATCCACCACACAACGAAACAGCTCAGGATTCCAGTTGGCAACCCCCCAGGCAAACAAATGGTCCGGTCCTACCCTCTGGAAATGACCCTCTATCTCTCTATCCAGGAGTCCCCTTAACTTGGTCCAGCCACTTGGGTCCTCAACAATGAGGATACCACAAGCTGGATCACCCTCTGGGAATCGTGCCACATGGCAGTAGTGCTGTAAATGATGCTCCCTCACAATGCAGGTAATGTGCCTCAATCAGGACTCCATGAGCAACCGCTCATTTGACACAAAGTCAAACCAGCAGTGCCTAAGGATTCTCCAAAGAGACACAGTACTGAAGGAGATCAGTCTTCATCTCAGGTCTGTAGATAGCATCCATGTCTTACAACCATTTAGCAAGACAGGAAGCACTGGGACTCTAAAGATATCCTTTTGCAAAGATACTGGGAGCACCACACACCCCTTTCCAGCGACCTCATGACCTCCCATGCTCTCCCAATCCATTTACTGACTTCATAAGAAGAGTCACCAGAGACATGAATGTAAGTAAACCTCTCGACAAGGTCGAAACTCTCTCTGCAGACAGACACACTGCTGATGGCTGTGCCTGAGGTCATTAAAGGCCTGGATCTTGTTTTTCATCCAGGACACTCAAGAATCCCAATCAGAGCCTCCATTGACTCGGAAAAGGAGGAAAGTCAAGGACACTCAAGAATCCCAATCAGAGCCTCCATTGACTCGGAAAAGGAGGAAAGTCAAGATCAGTGAATCTTTCTTCGCCAACCGAAGCCGCTGGACCCCACGACCCTGCCCAACACCCAGTCCATACAAGCATTGAACAGAGTAGGAGCAAGAACACACCACTGACCTGAACCTCAGAATTAACTGGGAAAAACACAGAGGTCCTGCCTCCACACTCCACAGTACTCACAGTACCAGTGTACAGGCCAGCCATGATATCCAGCAACCTTTAGGGGATCCCGCAAAGTCTTAGGATGTCCCATAGGGCAGCTCAATCAACTGAGTCGAATGTTTTACAATGAAACTCTGCTGATATTTGTGTTTTGAAAAATAAGAAATACACATATAAAATAATTATTTTTTTAAGATGAATAAATAAATGAGAGATTTCAGTGTTTGAGTCTTAATAAATTTGCTAACCTTTTTGAAAACATGTTTGTCATTTTGCATTAATAAGATTAACTTAGTGGGCAAAAATATCCATTGAAAAGTAACCCTACAAAATCATGAAGTGTGTAGAAAGTGAAGGGTTCTAAATAGTTTTAAAATCCATAGTGAGTGCCAGTCACATTTTGCACCTTCAGTAATAACACATCCAATATGCTTTTCTGGGTAAGTAGGTTTATTGGAAAAGTTTTAATAAATGGATGAAGACGTTCGTCAAGCAGTAAATGAGTGTCACACTCAATCAGTGCTGACTAACATCCATTAATTAGCTCTGTTTGGTAATTAACAAAAAAATAACTTTCTTCATTTACTCTAGTTTGTGATAATTGTCTTTCTGGATAATGTAGAAGTGAGATAGCAACATTCAGCACTATGCTGTCATAATAATTATGTATTCTAAATTATTCATAAGCAATTTGATGGTGAAATAGGATTGAGCAAGTTTAAGAATTTTCAGTTATTGTCAGGGAGGCACTTTGTAAGTAAAGAATAGTTGAGATCAACATTAGTATTAAATTCTGAGATGGACATTGTTGTGAAAATACTGAAAAATGTAACTAAAAAAAGTTTAAATCATCACTATAAATGAAATCCAAGAATGTCCTTCATTGTGGAGATCTCACCATGTGAGGAGCAAGGCTCTCCATTATAAGTCTGCTTAGTCTTACGAGAGCAGCTCCTGTTATCACTTTACATATCATTTACATAAAGTAGCTGGTAAACATTTCAGTTCCACCAATGAGCACTCAGATTAAACTTACATTCTAGCAATTCCCTCTGACATTACATAGCATCCAGTGGTCCCAAAATAGTTAGTCATTAAAAGACTTAAAACATTTGGTTTACAAAACAAGACTTCTTATATGTAAACTGTTATCACAGACCACAAAGTTAAATGTTACAAATGAAGTCAGAATGTCCTAGCATAACAGGAAGACAGTTTCAAGAACTTTTTTTGTCTTTTCCCTTACAGCGTCCATTATAATGACAGGCTTGAGGGAAGCCTGCTATGTGATCAGCTCAGTTCTCTATAATAATAATATTAATAATTCCTTAGGATTATATAATACTTTTCTCACTACTCTAATCTCTTTTTTCATAGTGAGTTGGGAGCCATTTCGACTGTCACCACCTACCTGGATGATGCAATGGCAGCCATTTTGTACCAGTAAGAGATAGCTGGCCAATTAGAAACAGGGGACTATTGGGGAGGCAGTATGTCCAGGCCATGGTGGACAATTTAGCCAGGACATTGGGATGTACCCGACTCTTTATGGAGGATATGCAGGGATTTTGTAAGACCACAGAGTGTCAGGACCTCAGTTTTACGTCTCATCCGAAGGAGAGTGCTATTTTTACAACACAGTATTCCTATCACTGCACTGAGGCATTGGGATCCAAATACAGACCTCAAGGTACACGCGCCCTGCTGGACCTGCCAACACCTCTTCCAGCAGCACCCCAAGCTTTTCCCTGTTGGTCTCCTATTCAAGTACTGGCCAGGCCGGAACATGCCTAGCTTCAGGTGGATTGCATGTTCCGAAGTGAATGTGGTATGGCTGCTATGACAACACTGGTGAATTTTAAGTAAGTCAGGTTCATATGCATAACACAGTCAAGCAACACATTAGCAGAAACTGTTTAATCTTCTAACATAAATAGATTAAAAATCTGTGACACTTATCTATATTTAAAAAATAAACTCATATAAAAATTCTTATACAGGACAGAATAAAAAGTATTAATTTTCATTATATCATGATTCCTTTAATACTGTTCTGGGTGCAAGTATTACAGAATGTCTTAGTTATACAGGCAGTCACAGTCAGAAGCTTTTCACAAATTCATTCAAAATATTTTACCCTAGCAGTTATATAAAAATAACAGCGTATTGTGAAAGGGTCCGGTCAATTTGTACACAGGTATCAAACTGTTTTTGTATCTTGCTTGTCATACCCAAGTGAACACTACTGAAGAATCACGTACTTCCCTAATAAAAAAAATCCAGGAGAACGTTCTTTTGTTAAATCTTGCATATGTATATTTATCCATCTCTACTGTATGTATAATAAGCTGCGCAGTATCTTTATCTATATATATAAAAGCCAAATACCACTGACCCACTCATCACGAAATCACCCTAACCATGAGGACTTGAGACTTGAAATTTGGAATGGAGGTTACCCTTGGCCCATAGGTCTTCTTCTTCTTTCGGCTGCTCCCGTTAGGGGTTGCCACAGCGGATCATCTTGTTCCATATCTTTCCTTGCTAAGAAAGTTTTAAAAATTTTGTGGTCGAAGCATGAAATTTCTTATAGTTTTTTAGACCCGTTTGTATGTCTGTCTGCTTTTCACGAGAGAACTACTTTTTTTCTATAATTTGCTTGAACATTCCGTTGATTTTGTGACTTTCTCATCACGCTAAGTATCATAGTTCACTTGCAGTACCTATTTATTAGCACAAATCCAAGAGATACTCATCGGGCTGTGGGGAGGGGTGCGGGGCCCTCCTCATTCACGCGTCTGTCTCGGGGTGTAACCTTAACTCCACTTAGTAAGCGAATGAGAGAACTACTTAACGGATTTAGATCTTTTTTGTTTTCTGTAATTTGCTTGAACATTCCAGTTGATGTTGTGACCTCTCTCATTGCGCTAAGAATCATAGTTCACTTGCAGTAGTGATATATTCTCACTAATCTGAGACAGAGACAGAGGCTGTGGGCCGAAGGGAGGGGGAAGAATGACATTAGGAGTAGAGAGATAGGCCGGGCCCTCCTCACTGTCCTGTTTCACTAATATGCGGGCGAAGCCGCAGGGGGATGGCTAGTCTATATATATAAAAGTCAATGTGTGTATGTGTGTATGTTCCAGCATCACTTCCAAACGGCTGGAGCGATTTTCATGAAACTTGGTACACATGTTTCTCATTCATCGACTAAAAATACTGAAGGGTGAAATCAGCCCTAAACTCCCCCCCCCGGTACAGTGGGTGATCTTGCGGTCTTGTATGCATGTTATCATCTAGCTGACACTCGGAATGGCTGCCAGAGGGCAAACTGGAGGTGACTGCCAGCATTCTTTATGTTTGAGCACCACCGCGCCCCTGTTGCTTTTGAAATTAAATAGAGTTAGCCGGTTCCAAGCGTCAACTGGATGAAAACATACATACAAGACTGCAAGACAAGCACATTAGTGAGTCTTCATTGTTTGTTAATTTATTTTTATTTTTCATTTTTTTTTATTATATTTTTCTCAAACAATTAAAAAGAAAAAAAAAACACTACTTAGTATTTCACCTAGATATTTAAAATAAGAACCTTTTGAAATGATTAGCAGTATTAACTGGCTGTACATTATACTATATATGCTAATGTCCATCCATCCTTGTGCACCTTCACTGATGCATTAAAGTACATTATAGACATTTATTAGAAAGCCTAAAATATATGAGGTCGAACGTATAGTCTAAACCTTACACAGTTCATCATTTGTTAAACCATCAAAAACTAATTTTCATTGAAACTGTAAACTGGAAAGCAAAAAGAGGCATTGTGTTCTCTAACTTACTGCAAATATGAGCGCTAAGGGGCCAAAAGAGCTGGAGCTAAACTGAACATTGTAGAGAAAGAATTTTCAGTCCAGTTTTATTTTATGTCACCAGCAGAAAAATTACAAATTGACTTTGAGAAGTTTTAAAATGGAGGAATTAGTCTGTGGATATTTTAAAATGATAGTAAGAAAACCATTTCAGCCGGCAGAATCAAGTCTTTTCTCAATAATACAATGAACTGAGACAGACTGAATGAACTGGAGCTGCTTTTAATTGAACATGAAGTGATCTACAACACGCCTGGCTCCAAAATTGACCTTGCAAGCTGTTCTTCTTATAAGTTACGGTTAATGATTTTAGTTAATGAGATTGATTGTTTCAGTTATTTATGATGTTCAGTTGAATAGAAAAGCTGGCTTCATGTATTTAGTTAATGCTTGCATGTATGGCAGCAGTTACAGAGACAGAATGTGTTTTTTTTTTGTTTTGAATGAGCTGAATCAATTAGTGGTTTTGGTTGCCTTCCCAATATTGCTAAATGCTGTTTGCTTCTTGTGTATGTACTATACATTTATAAATATTTAAAATTGTGACTAATGATACAATCCTACAAGTAAGAAAATAAAATACTGAAAAAGGGCGGAGTGGTGGCTCTGTAGCTAAGGATCTATGCTGGTATCTGGAAGGTTGTCGGTTCAACTCCCATTACATACAGAAGGGAATCTACACCTTAACCTGAAAATTGCTCCAAGGTCACTGTACAATGGCTCACCAAGCGCTCTGACCCCTAAAGGTCATCTGAAAAGACAATTTTCTCCTCTGGGATTAACAAAGTATTTCAAATCAAAATGATCCATCTCATTCAGTGGTCAAGACTCTTGTCGTTAATCCAAAAGCACAGTATTATGGGAACGTGTTTCCTGTTTATGATATGTGCTAACCAGTAACAGTACAAGAGTGGCCATGGCTAGTTTCAACAACTGTTAATTTATGAGGCATTTCCCAAGGCATAAACAGTGAGAAAGTGATTCTTCTGAAAGTATGGATGTGAATCATTTATTGTTAAATGCATTGTGTCCGTTAATTTGGTGTATATTTCGGTTTTTAAATCTCCATGCTCGTTACAGTATTATTCCTGATGTGGTTGTTTTGTGGCCCAGTTCAACACATTTCTTTAGAGTACTTCATTAGAATGGCATAAACCATTAATTTGAATGTAATCACATCCATTTGAGTATTATTATTATTATTATTATTATTATTATTATTATTATTATTAATTTTTAGTACAGCCTCATCATGATTTGCAAGGAAACTACGAAACGCCTTCATGAGTGCCATTTTGTGGCTCAGTGTGTTGTGCCGTCATTCATTCTCAAATGTGGTCTCCTACTCCTTGCTGGAAGTCAGTGTGGGACGCTTCACAACTACTTCTCATGCCATACTCTGGGATAGGACAAATTCTTATCTTAGTCAGACTATTAGTGCAATTCCTAGGAGTAATTCTGTGATGCGTGATAAATACAGGTATTGGTCCTTTGGTTAGTTGGAAGCATTAATTTAAGTTGAAGAATTTTGCATTTATTATTTATGGAAGTGTTTACCATGTAAAACAACCAAGTAGGAGCTTGGTGGTCTTTTGGCCTTGGGACCCCTGCAGATTTTGTTTTTTTTTCTCCAGCTTAACTTGACTATTTTTTTCTGTCCTTCTTATCTTTAGAGTCTTACATCATGGCACTGTATATAAAGACACTACTCTTCTACTAGTTATGTATCTGTTTTATAAAATTGTACAGATGTATTTTTTTCTTTGTTACTTATTCATTAATATTCTTGTCTAATCTTATTTGTTTGTCTTTTCTTGTAACTCTCTCTTTGGCATCTTGTAAAGGAATTTCAGCTACATGGTATGAAATGTACTATAGAAATAAATTGTCACACGTGTGCATGGGAGGCAGCTGAAATTTTGCCTGGACTCGATAACGTCACTTCCAGTTTCAGGCCTGATGACATCACTTCCAGGCCCAACAATGTCACTTCCGGTTCTGTGCCCGAAAACAGCATTTCCGGTTTCTGGTTCGATGATGTCACTTCCAGTTCCGGGCCCAACGTCATCACTTCTGGGCCCAATGATGTCAGTTCCAGTTCTAGGCCTGACAACATCAGTTCCAGTTTTGGGCTTGATGACGTCACTTCCAGTTCCAGGCCTGACAACATCATTTCTGGGCGCAACAATGTCACTTCCGGTTCCAGGCCTGACAGCATCACTTCCAGTTTTAGGCTTGACGACGTCACATATGGTTCCGGCCCCGATGACATTATTTCCAGGCCCAACAACATCACTTCCGGGCCCAATGATGTCAATTCAGGTTCCGGGCACGACGACATCACTTCCGGGCCCAACGATATCAATTCAGGTTCCGGGCCTGACAACATCAGTTCCAGTTTTGGGCTTGATGATGTCACTTACGGTTCCAGCCCCGACGACATAATTTCCGGGCCCAACAATGTCACTCCCAGTTCTGGGCCTGACGGCATCACTTCTAGTTTCAGGCTTGACAACGTCACTTAAAGTTCTGGCCCCGACAACATCACTTCCCCTGCTTGGCTTTAAAGCCCCCATGTTTGCCTGTCTGGACTGTTCTGTGTTGGACTGAAGTCTGTTAAGACCTGTACCATTTGAACCACAAATTCCAATTTGGCAGCCTATTACAAGTATACAGGCAGTTGCCCCCAACAAAATGGTGTTATTATTTTCAATTATTGGCACTAGACCGCCATTTTTCATCATTTAGACAGGCTGTTGTACAATGGGGAAAAAAGAAAAATAAATTAAAAAATGAACAGAATAACAGGCAGTTGCCACAAATTTTGGTTTATGGGTTGACCTGTGTCCTGGTCTTAATAACTCTACATAAAGGTGTCATAGCTGTTTCTCATTTCCTGGGAACATCTATAAAATAACTAAAATATATTAATATTTAGTGTCTTATATTAACATGACTTATAATATTAATTATCAATTAGTGATATTCTTAACATTGTAATGTCCAGAGCATATACAACACAAAAGGCAAGCAGTATTATTAAATATTTGAGTCATCCAATTGAGACACTTTTTATCCCTCCTTAATTCTAGCAAATTCTATAAAATTATTAGTTGCTGCGTCACTAACTTCAAGGACAGTGTTTGTCCCCAAGCCATTCAAACTGACAACTGCATGAGCAGACCTGATGTGCATTCTCATATACATCGTCTGACGCTGTTATAATGTATGGTGTTGTGTTCATTGCCTTGTTGCATTTAGTGTATCTTGTCAGTATTGTGGTACTGTCACTAGTCTGTGAAAGACATTTAATTAAGTATTTCATTGTAGTATAGACATGAACATAAATTTCAAGTTGAAACCTGATATGCTATCTTACAAAATCACTGGTCTGGACTAGAACTTCACTTGCACATCAACAGCCGTTGTGTGTCAAAAGGGCAGATGCAGTTTGCCAGTATTCTTTCTGGTGTATGCAAATGTTTAATTGGCACATGAGACGGTATAAATAACTGAGTCAAGTGTCTGCATCTGGTCTGTGTGACAAAAGCCATATGGAAGCTAGGCAAGCCCAGAAACCGGAAACGGCAGTGTATTATTTTCTTTTTTCTTCGGGGTCACTGTCTTTTTATGTCTTTGTGTTAGAATGAGTGAGTTAGACTACTGTATATAGACTTTTTCATCAAGTGTGCTTTGCCAGTATCTTTTCTGTTACCTGCCTCTGTAGATACCACAAAACAAAAGTGCCAGAGGTAAATAAATACATAAAGAGTGTGTATATATTCTGGAATCTGACAACACAAAATAACAAAATGTGTGAGGTCTTCAAAAAGACCAAAAAAATGGGCCAGAATTCTGACTGGTGTACCCCAATAGAGGTCTCACCTAGGCAAGCCTGACCCTAGGTAAATAAAAAATATGAATGGACTTCCAAAGATAAAAAATAACAAGAGAGCCTCAGATATCTCAAAAAAGAGAGAACTGTAGGAGTCAGGTGGAGAAGTTTGTTTCTTAGTACAAAGAGAATTGTCTGCATCTTAAATCCTGAGGAAGTGATTTCTGACTTTCGACACACCAAAAAGCCTCTATATTTGATCACTATTCAAGGAGTGGATGTGAAGGTGGTCCACGCCTAGAAGTACTTCAGGAACCACATTAATGAAAGGTTAGACTGGTCACAGAACACAGAGAAACTCTATAAGAAAGGGAAGAGCAGAGTCTTTTTCCTTAAGGGACTGTTGTCCTTTAAAGTAGGAAGTGACATCCTTTCATATCTTCTACAAGTCAGTGATGGCCAGTTAGATGTTCTATGCTGTGGTCTGCTGGTTCAAGATAGGCCCACCAAATTACCAAGCTAACTAAAAGGCTCAGTCATGGGACACATTCTTGACCCTCTTGAGGTCGTAGTGAAGGAGAGAATTAAAGCAAAACTGATTGCCACTGTGAACAATGTTGCAGATCCTCTCTCTGATACACTAACACTGAGGACTTTTGGCCAAAACAATTATTCTGCAAAAGTGTGTCAAGAAACGTTATGGGAGCTCCTTATATATGAACAGCAATACGCCTGCATGATGCCTCACTGGGACTGGGATTGCTAAGCTAGAACTTTTCTTTCTTTTTAATTTTCTTGCTTTATAGTGATTCTGGTGCGTGTTCATACCAAAGTATGTGTGTGTATATATTTATGCACGTATCTACCTACTTATGTATTTATTTATTTAAAGAGCTTCTGTAAAAAGCCAAATTTCCTCTGGGACAAGTAAAGTTCTGTCTATCTAAGTATAAAACTCTGGCATGTAAAAAAATTGCCAGTGTTATTTTATCATTATAAGAATTAATTTAACTGTTAAAAAGTATTCATCATTATTGCTGGCTGGCAGGTTAAATACCAAGATACTTGAGAACCTCAGTATGTGCTTTAACATTTAAATTTCTTTCACTTGTGTCATATAATTCTGTTTTTTGAAATGTCACACCTTAAACGTGTAATTTTCTGAGGGACACATTCGGAAGCCACGATTGCTGCACTGGAAGCATCTTTGAGTCGTTGCCATTGTGTGCTAACCAATTCTCAGACATCCTGGGTTATAAAGAATATGAAGCCAGAAAATAGCTGCTATTCATGTTCATAAGGTCACATCTGTCTGATGAATCGATGTTAATTAATTTTGCAGATTCAGAAAAGATATCAGGAAAATGAACAGCAATAGCATAAACTAGCATGTGGCTGTGAAATACGCATGTGCTGTTTTGATTTTTGGATGCGTAGCAGTGTTCCATATTTTTCACCATTTTTAAAGGTAGTATATAAATACACTGAATGTGTATAATTCTTAAGGTTTATATCTAACTTTTTGTATTGCTATTTCATAATGTTAAAAAAACAGTTACATGGCAACATGCTGCCCTGACTAAAGTGCCATCTTAGACAATTGACGTGTCACCTCATCCAACGCACCAGCCCTGGGTGAAGCCCATTCTACCCCTACCTAGCTCTTATCGATGGCAAAGATGTGGAGCTGGTAAGGACATACAAATACAAGGTGAGTCAAAATTATGTTAACACTAATGGATTATTTTTATCTCGACCACACCTTTCCAGGTTGATGGATAGGTCATGGTGGACCATTGCCATGGCCTCCACACCCTGTGATTTCTGGTTATGGGGTATGGTGAAGGAGCGCCTGTATAGCAGGAAAGTTCATGATATCAAAGACCTGAAGTTGGTATCATCTATTCTCCATGAAATGTGTGTCTGGGCTTTAAATGGTGCTGTTGCTCGTTGGTTTTTGTGTGTTGAACATGATTGCGAACATGTTGAGACATTCCTGTAATTCATCTGGCACATATGAAGTATGTTTTGTGAATAAATTGTTTCCACCATTCAAATGTTAACATCATTTTGAGTGGACACAGAGACTATATACAAGAACAGCTAGAGTGCTTCTACTTCCTGACAATCTTGAGGTCCTTTGACATCTGCAGGCCAGTCTTCCATGTTTTCTACTAATCTGTATTGGCCAGTGTATTTTTATGTGGTAGTGTAATGGAGAAATACTGTAGCATTAGTTCAGGTGAGGCCATATGACTAAACAAACTTATTAACAAGACTAAGTTAATCTTGGGAGCCAGACTCAAAGGGGGAAGTGGTAGAAAAAGAGGTCACCCAGGAAGCTGTTTACCATCCTGGACAATAACTCTCATCCCATATGCGGTCTTGACTAGAATGCTGAAGCCAGACATATAATATATACGTTTGGAGATGACATTGAGTGAATTTTGCTTGAACCTGGATGGGAACAATTAGATGGTTCACTAGGTGTCACATTTCTGTACCAATCCAATGCCTCATGAAGGTGGCACTAAAAGTAGGGTCAGTGATTTTGAACTGCATAAGGTGATATCATTAACCTGGTCTGACAGCCAGCAAGCTTGTTGTTTACGATGAGCCATCTACAGTCAAAAAGTCTAGTAAAAAAAAGCTCTATTAAACATATTTTTAACAATAAACATGACCAGTTTTAAAAACAAGCATAACCTGATGCAAGGGAAAAACCTTTCTTTGGCATCAGATTATACATTGGCATTTGACGGCATCAATGGACGAATGGTAAAATTTAACGAGATATTATCGCGGGTGCTGTGTGTGCTCTCTGTTGTTCAGCATTACGACAATAGTGTAAGAGTCAATGTGAGGTAGAAAGAATTGGCTGCTATATTCATGAAAATATGAACTGCAAAATATGCATTTGAAGTAAATTATATGTCACACTCTGTCAAAAGGACTGCCATTAAGAGAGCTGATAACGAAGAGCCACAGGAAATGCAGATTTCAGTGCTCAAAACACCTGAATCAACAAATCTGACTAACAACACTAGGAGATGCACAGACAAGGCTCTACAAAATCCATCTTCTAAATGCACGTCTAAACGAATAACTAAAGAAGTTTAGTTATAGTTTAACATGTTGTATATCCAAAGACCACTCTATTTGGTGTTGTAATGTCATATAGTGGTGCAATAGTTAAAATGACCAAAAGGTATCATGGCAGACAGAGGCACTTCCAAAATGTGTGGAGCCCAGTAGCTGCAGTGGTGTACATGTGTATGTCTTTCTTTCTGTCTATCTACTCATCGCAGCACTCATTACGGAGTTTAAAATAATTATTAAGCTTCAGTTACCTTGTGCTACTGAGCTCTTGAATGCATGACAGCAATTTTAGCTTTTTATTTTCTCTCAGCTTCAGGGGCCTCATGCATAACGCCGTGCACAGAATTCACACTAAAACATGCCATAAGGACAAAAGCGTAAATGTGTATATGCACAAAAAAATCCAGATGCAAAAATCTGTGCGTTCACCATCTTCCACGTTCTTCCGCTCCATAAATCCCGGACAGCGTGAAAAGTAACGCATGTGCACGCACGCGCTTGCTGCCCCACCCAAATTCCTCCCAGAATTACGCCTCTTTGAATATGCAAATCAATATAAATAGCCCTTAAGCTCAACCTTCTGTGAAAAGGCAATGGCAAAAGTACTTGGGGGAACAGAAGAATTTCAACGAAAACCAAGTGGAGGCAAGGAAAAACGTACAATTTGTTGGTTTAAACAGTGGTATAAACAACAAAAGGAAGCTGATCGAGTGACATAGTGTCGGAGAAACTCGAAACCTCAAGTTCACAAAGTTGCACAGTGCCTGAAATAAAAAAGAAATTGTCAGATATCAAAGTCGCTGTAAAAAGACGAGTCGTAGCCCACCATCTGAGTGTCATATGAAAGCTTATTAGGGTACAGAGAAAAGAAAAAAATAGGCACACAGTGGGAAAAAAAGCTTGAAATGTCAACTTTAATCTTGAAATTTCCACTTTAATAACGTAGTTTATTTTGTCATTAAAGTAGAATATCACAAACTTCATGTTTAAATCATTTAATTTACTAGTTGCTCAAGTCCCAACGTAAATAAAGTAGCACGTTAAATGCTTAGTTTTGTATGTGTTCTTCTATGTGCTCTATGTGTGTGAATCACTAAGTGCTTCTTAAACAGGCTTTCTCTTCCTCCAACAGGACACAGAATCCACATTCGTGATATTACAGCTCTCTGAATAATTAAAATACTGAGATGTATATTTGATATAATTTTCATGATGATAGGACTTAAAGCATGTTATTTAACATGGGAACACAGTGGCGCAGTACTAGTGACGAGCTGGCGCACCGTCCAGAGATTTTTCCTGCCTCCCGCAAGATGCTTGCTGTGCCATGCGTGACTTTTGATAAAATAATTTATTGCAGCTGTACTGTCTCTTTCAAACGTACTAACCTCCGATTCCTGTCCTTCCTTTTCTTTCTCCAAGTAACCCTTCACCACACAATCAGCTCAGTAATAGATGTTAAGCCATCTGTAAGCTTAGAACGCTGATTCTTCAAAACTTTTAAGGAACATTGAAATATTTTCGTAGTACATGTTTAATTATTCCTTCCATCTATGCTTCCAGTGTCACGCCAGCACCAGCAAGAATACAGCGAGAGGCAGGACCAATTCCTGAACTAGCTAGTGCTGTGCCACCGTGTCATGACATGTTTAATTATTAACAATATAGATTATTTAAATGATGTTAATATTTTATCTGAATAATGTAATAAACATATTTTGCTGCATTTCATCTTAAAAATTATATTGTCATCATATGTAAATACACGCTTTATAAAGTGGCTCAGCTTGTGCAATATTATAACTGTATTGCAAGTTTACAGTGATGTGATTGTACTAATAAGTACAAACAGTTATACAAGGAGCATTTGATGGACTGATTGAGTGTGTTTATAGTTCTTGGGATGAAACTGTTTCTGAACCATCATATTCCTACAGGAAAGGTTCTGAAGCGTTTGCCGTATGAGAGCAATTCAATAGACAGCTTGGCTGAGGCAGCGTGTGCTTGATGCTGTATACCGATAATTCTCTTTCCAATCAGCTGATTGAGAGCTGTGATTCCACACTCAGATACAGTGATATAAGTGGTGCATCCAACCATCCATTATCCAACCCGCTATATCCTAACTACAGGGTCACAGGGGTCTGCTGAAGCCAATCCCAACCAGCATATGGTGCAAGGCAGGAAACAAACCCCGGGCAGGGTGCCAGCCCACCATGGGCCCAAGTGGTGCAGTGAGAGTAATATGGAAAAAGATGATCCGCTGTGTCAACCCCTAACGGGAGCAGCTGAAAGAAGATGAAGAAGGTGCAGTGAGAGTAACAACGCTAAAGCAGTTATGGTATTTGGAATAGTTTGGCCATTCCATGGACCATTACATTGTTACAGGTTAATAACAATCAGATGCCTTAAACTAATAAACAATATGTGGTTAATTTCATTGTATTTATAAAGCTGTGTCAGGGATGTGAATCTAAAAAAGAAAGGGAAACCATACAGGAACAAAAGCACTGCTTTGACTCTGGGTGCTGCCAGTTTGCAAAACCGAGCGGAGAACTTGCGTATGCCAGGGTTTTAACTAGTGTGAAAATGTGCATGGCTTTACGCCAAGTTTAGGTTTTATACATCGTGATTTGAGCGGGGAAACTGGCTTACGCAACATTTCTGTGCGTGCGCACCGTTTAAACATGAGGCCCCAGGTCTTTTGTTCAGAATCTTTTGCTCTCTCTTTGAAATCCTGGGGGCAGTTTAAAATGCACAGAATGAATTAATTGGTTGTGAGTGTTTTAGGGAGAAGTTCTGTGGGGGGAGCCTTTGCAGCTCAGGATTTGGCCACTGTTCACTACATACTTTTTAATGGGTTGTCACCACATGTGTATTCTCATTTGAGAATCACGTCTGGCTTCACTAGACAAGGTGTTGATGAAACACAAAACCATATTCAGTAACAGACAGACAACAACACAGGTCCTAGAGCGCCATGTGAGGTTGCTTCTACCCTCAGCTATCAGGCATTATAATGAGTCACCTCTTGGCCGAGGTGGTCTTGTTCCCTGGGTGGCTTTTGTTGACACAAGGGGTTGAGAGAGGATGTCGACTTTTGTCGACACAAGGGGTTGAGGGTGGATGTCGACTAAAGTCAACATTCAGCGACAGAAGGAAAACAAAAACCTGTAAACATTGATAAAACTCACCATTACATTGTAGGTAGACCCTCTTTGCTAGGAGGACATTTGGACTCGTTGACTTGACATTAAATCCCTGCATGTGCATGAGTAGCATAGAATAAACAACGTTTAGAATGGCATTGACTTCAATCAAGAGAGCAAAGTGAATGCACAAAGCAAAATACTCCATGCGTATTATTTATTATTTATTGCGTATTATTGCTGAATCAAACTCTGACATACTGAAATCTGATTCTGATGCAAAAACGAAAGTCAGGTACCTGCATCAGCTGATGGGTGTCCAGCTGATCGTACAGTTGATGTGCCTATGGCAACATTCACTTGAGAGGACTACACAGACACTTGTCAATGATGCACATGAGTTGGAAATCAAAAACGAAAGACAGGTCTCTGCATCATCTGATTGGTGTCCAGCTGATTGTTGTGCTGAGCAAGTGTTGTGCCTACAACAACATTCGCCCTGGGAGGACTACACAGACAGATGCGTGGGAGGCAAGCTGGCAACTGGACTTCTTCAAGCTGTTTTTTTCCAGAAATTGCCTTTCAGCTTATGCGTGATGAGACAAGCAGATATGTAATAATTATGTGAATTTACGTACTGCAGAGGCTCTTGGAACATCAAGCAGAGTGACATTTGTCATAAATAAGTATGTTATTTGATTTATGTATGAAACCATTGCTTTGGGTGCTTTTTAGAAAACTGAGGTTTTTTTAGAAAATTATTGAGCCCTGGAACAAAAGGGAAACAAAATTATTAGCCCTAAAAGTGTTAAATAAATTTACTCAAATATTTCAGTTCATGGGGGGTACTAGCACATTTTTTCTTTACTACCATTATTGAAAATTTAAAGTTATTTTGTAATTTATGTGTTTATTTTTCTGTTCTGTCCATCTGTAGTCTCATTTATATGCTTCTATTAAAGATGTGTAAAACAATATGAAACTCCCTCAACTGACAAGAATCATCCTGTACCTAATGGAAGGCATGTATACATGCAATTTATTAAAATTAAAATTTAAAATTAAGATAAATCAGTAATGTAGGAAGAGTGCATTTCACTTCCTCTCGTACCAGAGAAACGGAATTAGAATTAAGTCAATGTCACATTACACGATTTCTAGATAGAGGGGACGTCCAACTTGATGACTGCATTGCTGATCTAAGCGCCATAGAATGTTGGACTAGAGACCACAGAGATAACTGTGTAATGATTTTCCAGCCCAATTTCACATTTCTAAACTATTGCAAGTCCATTTTTCTAACAGCCAATAAAATGCTCCTGACAGAGCCAGTGCCCGTGTGAAAATTTACTGGTTTGGCACAACCACAGCCCTTTTTCTTTTTCTCTGCTCTTTTGTGGTATGTAAAACACGCAACACTGGACACACAATTCTCACTTTTGTCTGTTATGTCCAAAAGACTTCCATTACTTATTCCTCGTAGCTGCATTATATGCATTTGTACTTACAGCTGTGCACTCATTGGTTGATAGTAATCACATGCACTAAAGCCCACCCCTACCATTTAAGACAAAATCAAGCCTGTTTGATTTTGTTGGGGCAAATCTCAGAATGGCTGGATTGAGTCACTGGGTATGTAACATTACACAACTGTCAGTCACAGGCGCATGCTTCGGCTGCCTCAAATTCAAGATTACATAAACGAAGTCTGCAAAATCACTATAAAATTCATGTAATGTGACAGGGCCTTAAGGGAGAAGACATCTCATTGTCTTGCTTCAAAGTTGTACATGGGGTAAACTGATACTACCTGAGGTGCTCTTTGTGCCATAGAAGGGGTCAAATGCACAACACACCACCCCTTTTTATATTTTTTATAATCTTCAAACTGCTTTTATGTCCTCGAGGCAGATCATGTCAAATAGAGTTAAATGAACTTTGTATACCCTGAGGTTTCAGCATATATACAGTATATACCGTGGATTCAGAAAGTATTCAGACTCCTTTGTTTTTTTCACATTTCATTATGTTACAGCCATATGCTAAAATAATTTAAATCCAGTTCTAACATCAAGCAACACCTAATACCCAGAATGACAAAGTGAAAACAGAGTTCGGAAATTTTTTAAAATACTAAATTGACACAAGTATTCAGACTCTTTGCTATGACACTAGAAATTTGTTTCGGTGCATCCCATTCTGTTGATTATCACTGAGATGTTTCTACTCCTTTTTTGGAGTCCTCCTGTGGTCACTTCAGTTGATTGGACATGATTAGAAAAGGCACACATCTGTCTATAGAAGGTCCCACAGTTTAAAATGTGAATCAGGCCAAAAACCATGCCATGACATAAAAAGAATTGCCTACAGTTTTTATACATGATTATGTCTTACTCAGGCGCCGCCGTGAGTAGCAGCCTTTCAAGCAGCTCCATGTATAACTTTATCTTTCTACCTTTTTCTCTATTTTTCTCTATTTCACTGATCATTTCTACCACTTTCTTTTACGTGAACTCGTTCCCTGGACACCTTTTACTACTTTTTACTACTTGGACATGGATTTTTACACGCCAAGACTCATCTATTCAGGTAGTCAACTAAAAATGCTGAGAACAAAGGCCTGTGCCAGTGTGGTTCCCTATTTATCCAACGAGGTAAGAAGGTCATATCGTGGCAGCAGAGCCGGCGCTAAGCTAAAAACTAAGCGGCTAGTGGGAAAGTGGCGATACAAGCCTTCTGTGATCCTGGGAAATGTGAACTCACTACCAATTAAGATTGACGAACTGACTGCACTGGTGAAAAATGTCAGGACCTAAAGAGAATGCAGTTTGTTGTGTTTTTGTGAAACGTGGCTAACAACTAACATCCCAGATGCTAACGTGGAGCTACCTGGGTTTAGCACAGTTAGAGCAGACAGAGACGCAAATACCTGCGGGAAGCGGAAAGGAGGAGGAATCGTTCTCTATGTGAATACAAGGTGGTGGAACTCTGGACATGTAAACGTCAAAATCTTCACTTGCTGCAGGACATCGAACTGTTGGCGTTCGTCTGCGTCCCTATTACTTACCCAGAGAGTTTGGACATGTCATTGTTGTTATTGTTTACATCCCTCCTCAGGCGGACATGGAGATAGCTGTTGCTAAACTACAAACGCAGCACCCTGAAGCGCTTGTGCTAATCGCTGGAGACTTTAACCATGTGATGCTGGACAAAACATTACCTGCCTTTTCCTAGTATGTGGATTGTAACACCCAGAGAAATAGGACTATTGACCTACTGTATGCAAACGTTAAAGACGCATAAAGCGCCACCCTGCTGCCTACACTTGGGAAAGCAGATCATAACCTGGTTCTGCTTCAGCCTCACTACAAACCAAGAGTGAGGGAGCTACCTACAACCACATGCTCATTCAGGAAGTGGTCCCCTGAGTCAGAGCAGGCTCTGAGAGACTGCTTTGAAACTACGGACTGGGACATCCTGCAGGGATCATATAGTGAGAACATTGAAGAGGTTGTTGACTGCACTGCTGACTACATCAACTTCTGCATGGACATTGTAGTTCCAGTAAGAACAGTATGCTGCTATGCTAACAACTAGCCATGGATTACAAGTGACATCAAGGGCCTTTTGAACCAGAAGAAAAGGGCTTTTAAAGGCGGTGATCAGCATGAGCTCAAGCGCGTGCAGAAGGAACTCCGAGTCCAGCTCATGGCGGCATAGGAGCAGTACAGGAGAAAAATGGAGCAGAAGTTGCAGAATAACAGCAAGGAAGGAAGTGTGGGATGGGTTGAAGATCATCACTGGCTGCAGCTCGAAGCAGGGTGCCACCATCGAGAGTGATGTGGACAAAGCAAACCAGATGAACAACTTCTTTAAGAGGTTTGACTACCCTAACCCACTCTCACCTTGGAGTACTGCACCCTCCACCCATCCTTCTGCTGATACCAGCATAGGAGAGAGTTTCCCCCACTCACAATTACAGCAGTCCAGGTAAGCAGAGAGCTAAAGAGACCTCGTGCCAGCAAAGCAGTGGGTCCAGATGGAGTATCGCCATGACTGCTGAAGGCTTGTGTGTTGTAGCTGGGGAGTCCTCTACAGCACATGTTCAACCTGAGCCTGGAACAGGGGAGAGTCCCGAGGCTTTGGAAAATACCTTGCATTACCCCAGTCCCAAAGGTATCACATCCTAGTGACCTGAATGACTTCCGGCCTGTCGCTCTGACGTCACATGTGATGAAGACCATGGAGCGGCTGCTGCTTCACCACCTGAGACCACAGGTCAGCCATGTTCTCGCCCCTCTGCAGTTCGCATACCAGGAGATGGTGGGAGCAGAGGATGCCATTATCTATAGCTACACCGACCATCTCACACTTGGACATTGGCAGTGGTGCTGTAAGAATTATGTTTCTGGACTTCTCTAGCGCCTTCAACACCATCCAACCTCTGCTCCTTAGGGACAAGCTGACAGAGATGGGAGTAGATTCATACCTGGTGGCATGGATCGTGGACTATCTTACAGACAGACCTCAGTATATGCGTCTCGGGAACTGCAGGTCTGACATTGTGGTCAGCAACACAGGAACGCTGCAGGGGACTGTGCTTTCTCTGGTCCTGTTCAACCTATATACATCAGACTTCCAATACTAGTCGGAGTTCTGCCACGTGCAAAAGTTCGCTGACGACACTGCTATCGTGGGCTGCATCAAGAGTGGGCAGGAGGAGGAGTATAGGAACCTAATTAAGAACTTTGTTAAATGGTGCGACTCAAACCACCTACAACTGAACACCAGCAAAACCAAGGAGCTGGTGGTGGATTTTAGGAGGACAAGGCCCCTCATGGACCCCATGATCATCAGAGGTGACTGTATGCAGAGGGTGCAGACCTATAAATACCTGGGAGTGCAGCTGGATGATAAATTGGACTGGACTGCCAATATTGATGCTCTGTGCAAGAGAGGACACAGCCAACTATACTTCCTTAGAAGGATGGCTTCTTTCAACATGTGTAATAAGATGCTGCAGATGTTCTATCAGACGGTTGTGGCGAGTGCCCTCTTCTACATGGTGGTGTGCTGAGGAGGCAGCATAAAGAAGAGGGATGCCTCATGCCTGGACAAACTGGTGAGGAAGGCAGGCTCTATAATAGGCAAGGAGCTGGACAGTATGACATCCGTGGCAGAGTGACGGGCGCTGAACAGTCTCCTGTCAATCATGAAGAATACACTGCATCCACTGAACAGGATCATCTTCAGACAGAGGAGCAGCTTCAGCGACAGACTGCTGTCACCATCCTGCTCCACTGACAGACTGAGGAGATCGTTCCTCCCCCACACTATGGGACTCTTCAATTCCACCTGGGGGGGGGGGGTGTTAAACGTTAAAATTATACAAAGTTATTGTCTGTTATACCGGCATTTTTATCACTCTTTAATGTGATATTGTTTTTTATTAGTATGCTGCTGCTGGAGTATGTGAGTTTCTCCTTGGGATTAATAAAGTATCTATCTATCTATCTATGTTGAGGCACAAGTCTGGGAAAGGCTACAAGAAATTTCCTGCAACATTAAATGTTCCCCGGAGCACAGCAGCCTTCGTTATTCTTAAGAGGAAGAGGTTTGGAACAACCTTGACTCTTTCTTGACCTGGACCCAGGTCACTCAATGGAATGCATCCAAAAAAACTACCACTGAAACTTGTGAGGCTTTTGCTATATTTTCTAAACACAAAATTAATGATAGAAATAATATAGTACAGCTTTCCAAAGCTGATCCTATTAAATCTGGTATTCTTTTTTAAGCAAATTAAATTTGTTCACCAGGATAGATTTACACGATCTATGTTCAATAATTTCTCAACTGAAACCCACCACCTGCATCTTTGATTCAATGCCAACAAGCTTTTTCAAAGAAATATCCAATATGCTAATTGATAGTGTACTTGACATACTAAACTCATTGTTAGATACGGGGGTCTTCCCAGACTGTCTTAAGACTGCTGTTGTTAAACCCCTGCTCAAGAAAAATAATCTTGATTCCTCGTTTTTGACAATTTTAGACCTATTTCTAACCTGCCTTTCTTAAGTAAAATCCTGGAAAATGTAGTCATTGCACAGCTAAATCATCACTTGAATAAACATTCTGTGATTGATAAGTTTCAGATAAGTTTTTAGAACAAATCACAGTACAGAAACTGCGCTTATTAAAGTAGTAAATGGCTTGCAGGTTAATGCAGACAGGGGCCGTTTATCTGTTCTCATCTTCTTAGATCTGAGTGCAGCATCTGATACCATTGATCACAATACTTTTATAAATCACCTTTGTCAATGGTAATGTCTTAGGTTGGTTTGAGTCTTATTTAACAGGTAAAAAAACTCTTTGTTAGTTGTGGTAATTACACTTCAAAGACACATGATATTCTATATGATGTTCCACAAGGCTCTATCCTGGGTCCACTGCTCTTTTCGATTTACATGCTTCCATTAGGTCAGATTATCTCAGGGCATAACGTGAACTACCACAGCTATGCTGATGACAGACAACTGTATTTATCAATAGCACCTGATGACCCCAATTCTCTTGGTTCACTGACCCAATGAGTGGATAAGTAATAATTTTCTCAAACTAAATAAGGAGAAAACAGAAATCTTGGTGATTGGAAGAAATGGATATAGTGAGGGTATGAGAAATAAACTTGATCCATTAGGCTTAAAATTCAAGATGGAGGTAAAGAATTTAGAGGAAATTATTGACTCTGACCTAAATTTTAAATCACAAATTAAACAGATTACCAGAAGGCCATTTTTTGACTTAAGGTAATATAACAAATGTTAGATCCCTTATACTTTGAAAGACGCTGAAAAGTTAGTTCACACTTTAGTTTTTAGTCGACTAGATTGCTGTAATGAACTCCTCTCAGGACTACCAAAAAAAAGACATCAATCGATTACAAGTGCAGAATGCAGCTGTCAGAATCTTAACTAGGAAAAGAAAATCTGAGCACATCTTTCCAGTTTTGATGTCATTACATTGCTTACCTGTGCCATTTAGAATTGACTTTAAAATACTGATTATGGTTTACAAAGCCTTAGAAAATTTTGATCCATCCTATATTTTGGAATGCCTGTCACCTTACACTCCAAACCATAAACTTAGATATTTGAATGAGTGTCTGCTTATAATTCCAAGAGCTAAACTTAAAAAAAGTGGTGAGGCAGCCTTCTGGAATAAAATCTGGAATAGTTTACCAATAGGAATTCACCAGGCTAATACGGTGGAGCGCTTTAAAAAACTGTTAAAAACCCATAACTTTAACAGGGCTTTCTCATAGCTACATTTTAGTTTAATCCTGATGCTCTGTATATGCATTGAATTTCATTAGGGCTCCAAATCCATACTAGTCTCTACTGATCTCTGCTGTTATTTTTCCTGTTTTTCTGTGGTGGAGATCTGCGCCACCACCACCGGATCAAGGGGGCACCATGTAGTCACTACATTGAATGATTGAAGGCCAGATGTCCACATGACCATCATCATCTAATTCATTCACATGGTGCCTGAAAACCATGAGGACTGATTGAGATCATTTATGTTAGGTAGAATGCCTAGTGGGAGCTGGGCGGTCTCATAGCTTTGGAACTCCTGCAGATTTTGCTTTTCTTCTGTGGCCCAACTGGAGTTTTTTTTTTTCTTTCCTCCGGGCCACCTGACCTTCCTTTGTTCTTTGTTACTTAGTATTTCCTAATCTTATTTTTGTTTCATAAAAACTTTTCTTTCTTCATTTTGTAAAGCTACACCATCTTTATGAAAATGTGATATATAAATACTGTAAATGTTGTTGTTGTTGGATGTCAAGCCAAACTTAGCAATTGAGAACAAAGGGCAATGGTAAGAGAGGTGACCAAGAACCTGATTGTTACTCTGAGCTCCAGATTGGAGATAGGAGAAACCTCCAGAAGAACAAACATCCTCATAACACTCAATCGATCAGGCTTTAAGACATATTGGCCAGAAAGAAGTTTCTCTTTAGTAAAAAACACATAGTCAATACACCTGACCAAAGTGTGCAATTGTGGAACACCACTCACTCTGGTGGAGCCCCAGAGGACCTGTAGGAACATGGAAGAAAGTTTCAGAAGGACACCCATCACTACAACACTCCACTGTTCTGGGCTTTGAGATAGAATGGCCAGACAGAAGCCTCTACCCAGTAAAAGATACATGGGAGCCCTCTCGGAATTCACAAAAGGCACCTAAGAGACTCTCTGACTGTGAGAAACAATATTCTCTGGTCTGGAAAACCAAGACTAGTGTCATGTCTGGAGGAAACCAGGCATTGCTAATCACTTGTGCAATACCATTTCAGTGGTGAAGCATGGTGGTGGCCGCCTCATGCTGTGGGGTTCTTTATCACCAGCAAGAACTCAACACTAGTCAAGACTGAAGGAAAACCAAACAGGGCCAAGTACAGAGATATCTTCAATGAAGAACTACTACAGAGTGCTGTGGACTTCAGACTGGGTTGAAAGTTCACCTTCCAAGAGGATAATGACACAAAGCACAAACCAAAGATGACACAGGAGTGGCTTAGGGACAACTCTGGGAATATCCTTAAGTGAACCCAGTCAATCATTTCTGGGTCTGGGGAGCTTTGAAAAGAGCTGTCCACAAACAGCCTCCCTCCAAACTGACAAAGCTTGAGAGGATCTGCAGAGATGAATGCCATAAAACCCCCAACATTCAGTTGTACAAAGATTAGCGCATGAGTTGCTTCAATGAAGTTCTGAATAAGCAGTCAGAACACTTGTGGCAATGTGGAATTTCAGTTTTATAATTTTAACAAATCTGCAGAAGTTTCTAAAATTCTGTTTTCACATTGTCATTCATGGGTATTGAGTGTTAACTTGATTTGGGAAAAATGCATTTAAATTATTCTAGCACAAGGCTTCAATATAACAAAATGTGCAAAGATTGAAAGTTTCTGAATACTTTCTAAATCCTCTATTCATATGTGGTATGTAAATTACACCATGGGTGCAGCACATCATTGCCATATGAGAAGCTATTGCTGGTTTACATACCTCTGAATGAACATTTATATTTTTATTCTTATTTTTGTTATCTCCAATAAGTAGTATTTTTTTGTGTAATACGGTGCTTACCACTGTTCTTAATCTGTACTCGCTCAGCACATAATTATGTGAAAAATGTAAAATATTTCCTTTTAGGTTGTGCTTTTGGAAAACACGCTTAAAGCTATACTGAAACGTATTCACTGGACCGTAGCAGAAAGGGCTTCATGTTGAAACTTTTCTCCACCACGGGATGCTCTAGTTTGAATCATTCAAAGTGACCTTGTCTTACCCTCGTAATAATACCACACAAGGGAAAACTTTATCTTAACTATCAATATGTTTCCTGACATCTTTGATGTGTTTTGCTGTCTGGTGGGTAATCAAGGCATTTTATTGTATCTGTTACAAGAACTATGTAAAGCAGAGTACAAGTACTCTGGCAGTTTTTTTTAAAAAGAAATATTGAAAGATTCTGCTATTTCATTAGTACACCCAGAAGAATATAGTAATTGTGTATTTTCTGCATTATTTTATGATCAAAAATCAAAGTCCTAAAGGCGTTGTTAATTACAGTCAGGCACCTGTTCTAACCTGTTTTATTGCCACCTTAGCTGCATTTTACAGTAAATGATCTAATGTTAAACTGCGCTGCTACTGTACTTCTAATCCTATGTATTGTACAGAGACAGAAGTCAAAGAATTAAAAATAAATTAATGATAAAGTTTACTGTGCATATCAATGTGTCTAAAATATTTTATCTAGGACTTCATTAAATAATGTATACCATGATGACATGCAGCAGCTCTGATTTTAGTGTTGCTGAACTGAACAGGAGTTTCTAAATGAGATAAAAAGCTCGCATAGACCAGTACATATGCCAAGGTAAATATGAGAGGATACTAAACTGTAATAGTCAGTTGTTTTCTAACCCATTTTGTCCTGACCATAGGGTCGCTGGAGCCTTTCCCAGCTAGCATAAGGCACAAGGCAGGAAAAAAGTATAGACAGGGTGCCAGCCCATTGCAGGGCTAAATACACAAAACCCCAGCCGCACACTGGGGACAATTTGCTATTGCTGATCAACCTAACCTGCATGTCTTTGGGAAGAGCACAAACACAGGGAGAACATGCAAACTCCACACAGGAAGGACCTGGGATGCAAACTCTGGTTTCCATATTGCATGGCAGCAGCACTACCACTATGCCACCATGTCACCCTGAACAGCAATTATGCACAATATAATTTATACTATGGTCTTTCCTGAGATTTTATTATTATTTTATTTTACACACCCTTTCAGTCTCACAAAGCAATCCTTTTACTTTCTCTGTATAAGATAAAACTGGCTGCTGTCCCTTTATTTATCTATTTGTTTCTTATGCATTCCCCATGTTTTCAGGCCTAATGCAACTTGCAATAGTCTCCTCAATCATTCTGAGCAGGATCATCAAGTATATGATGACTTGATGTTCTGAAAAATGGCATTGCCTTATTTACTAATTCTGCTGTAAAAATGCTTACACAAGCAGGCTAACATAATACATCAAGGACATGCCTTTTCCTTTTTTTCTTGTCTTTTACATCAGAATAACAAAGTGTACATGAATCATTTATGTAAAGTTCACACTTTTATCAAAGGCCACTCATCTTAGCAAATGTGTACGCACACCCCACAATTGTAACTGTGTCTCAGACAGCAGCTGCAATAACCAGTGCATTTACATGCACACACATAATCGGATTAAGGTGAATAACCTGATTAAGCCAGAAGCCTGATTCCTCAATAATCCATGTTTACATGCACAAGTAATCTGGAGTTCTCCTTTGGCAAATGCTCCAACGTCATTAATCTTCTTTAGGAAAATGTGTTCCTTTAATGTGGAAAGTGACATCCTTCACATCTACAACTCTGTGATGGCCAATGCAATTTTCTTCGCTGTGGTGTGCTGGGCTGGTGACATCACTTCAAGAGAGGTCCACTGAATCAACAAGATAATTAAAAGGGCAAGCTCAGTTATGGGACCCCCTTAGGGTCATAGCAAAGGAAAGAATTAAAACAAAACCGAGTGCCATTATGACCAATGCTGCACATCCCTTCTCTGACACACCAACACTGAGGACTTTCAGCCTACAAATTATTAAGCAGAAGCTTGTCAAGAAACATCATGTATAATGCCTGTTTTGTCTTGGTAGAGTAATATATTGCTCTACTTTCCCCTTTTGTATTATTAATAAGTAGCCTTTGTCAGAATGCCTCAAGTCTCCAAGACTTGCCACTGTTTATAAGGTATTATAGTATATAAATTTTCCCCACCTTCCCTTCTACATCTATAACCTCAGGCAATTAGCAACAACAACATTTATTTATATAGCACATTTTCATACAGATAATGTAGCTCAAAGTGTTTTACATAATGAAGAAAAGAGAAATAAAAGACAAAGTAAGAATCAGAATAAGACAACACTAATTAACATAGAATAAGAGGTAATTAGGTGTAGTAAAAGACAAGCAGGAGTAAAGTTACAATTTAAACAATGTATTGTTGGTAATATTCATAAATAATAACAATATGCAAAGTACATTTGAATATTGGCAACCATACAACCTGATTAAATGGTGATGTTGAGTTTCAGGCGGCACACAGACTTGTTTGTTACTTAATGTCTCTACTTAAGGCATCATTTGTGGTCAGCTTTCTTCAGAACGGGTCAGCATGCCTGTCTCAAGATGGCTGCCGAGTTGTGCTCTCCATTGTGTTGTCCTTTCAGTTCATCAGTTAGGTAAGAGAGAGAGTGAGGTTAACCAAGCAAATTTTATAGATGTTCTGTCCAACCTCTACAGCCAATAGGGCATCGTGGTACTTAAAGGCTTCTGATGCAAGCCAATTCCAAACAGCCATACTTCAGACCAATGGGGAAATAGAACTTCTTAACACTTGCCATCCCCCAAAACTATTTATTGAGGTAAAGCTTGGCAGTTAGGCAACCTGGCTTTGTGTGGGGGATGAGAGAGGGACTCTAGCAGAGAAACATTTCTTTCAAGCACTTCCCCCAACTCTGTCGTTAAATTCACTTTCCTGACTTAGTTTTGCCTAAGTTACAAATAAAGACATATAAAAAATGTATCAACTTATATGCAAAATCTCACATCACAACAATGCCTTACTGGGACTGAGACTGAAAAGTCAGAAGTTTTCTTCTTTTTAATTTTCTTGCTTTCTAGTCATTCTGGTATGTTTTCAGAACATAGTGTGTGTGTGTGTTTATTTATTTACCTATTTAGGTATTTATTTATTTATAAAGATAAGTATCACTGATCACCGTGAATCAGAAAATCAGCATGTCAAATTTGTATAGTACAGTGAATAAATGTCCATATTTAACTTTATGAAAAGCTTTTTCAGTATTCCTAGACAGCAGAACTTCTGGAAGCTCACATTCCGGTGGGATATATATTGTTGTAAAAAGTATGACTTTGTTAAATCTAATTCCTAATTAGAAATCTATTCCTGTTATATTATAAAATGAAACAGTTATTCTAATCTTTTTGATAAAACAATCACCAGGATCTTGATATCATTATTCAGTAAGGACACTGGTCTATAGATTGTGCACTTTAACATGTTTTCAATTCTTATTTGTAAAAACAACAGGTCATACTTTCTGCACTTGTTTTTAATAAATTGTTATCTTTTCTATCTTTCTTAATATTGACTACTAGTGTTAAAGTAATTTAAAATCCATTATGTATATTTAAAATAATACTAAAAATAGTTGGAGTGGTGGCTCTGAGGCTAAGGATCTAGAAGTTCAAATCCTATTACTGCCAGAAGGGATCCTACTCTGTTGAGCTCTTGAACAAGGCTCATAACCTGAAAATTGCTCCAGGGGCGTTACTGTGCAATGGCTGACCCTACACTCTGACCTCCAAAGTCATGCAAAAAGACAATTTCTTCTTTGTGATTAATAATAAAGTATATCAAACACAATGCTGAACATGACAAATAAATTATATCTACACAGAAGGAAACAAACATAAAAAAATATTCACACGATCAGACTTACACAGTAAAACAGCACTTTTTGCTTACAAAATGAATAAATTCCCCACCTAAAAGTGGAATTACTTTTAACAAATAATGAGATAATGTTGCTTATGGGTGCTCAGTTAGTTCTACAATCAAAAGATTGTATCAGGAAGTAAGATGGAAGTCTTTGTAGTAAGAGTAACAGTATGAGCTATACTCCATTTGTTATTCAGCAACCCTTATTAAAAGAAATCAAGATCATAAAAAGTGTAATAAATGACAGTAGACTATTTAGTCCATCAAGCTCGTTTGGTCTGGTTTGGTATTAATGTTTGGTGTAACAACCCCTGATCATTTCCTGGTTATGATTCTGCCAGCTCCATTTTGGTATTTTGTATCTCCTGGTTCTCAGTCAGTGGCAGGTTTAGGTATGGACGACACTGACAATATCTTGTTGAGGGTGGGATGGGATGTCTGCACCAAAAATTTCTGAATGATGATTACAGTCTGAGCCTGTCAATCCATAAGGGAGTGTCGTTTATTAAAGTTAAAGGCTGTGCAGTCTGGACACCATGGGGTGTGCTATGTAAAGTCAGCATTGTATAAATAGAGGTGCTCTGCTTATTCAACCACTCTGGACAATTAGAGGACCCCCCACTGTCATCAAAGTTTAATAATGCTGGTTACCCACTATTGATACCGAGGGGCACCATCCCCCAGTCTCTTCCTGCCCACCTTCTAGGGCTCTAAATGGGCCTCGAACAGCACTATTCTCAATAATGTAAGACAAGTGGATTACCTGTTGGCTTTCAAACCCTGAGTGACCAGTTTAGTTCTCATCTTTGACTTCAATTTTGACCTTGAGCATGCCACTTAACCTTTATGTTTCTAAATGTCAAGAAATGAAATATATCAATTGAAGTAAGCCACTGTTCTTCTAATGTACTTTTTGTTTTCAATGAAATACAATACTTAACATCGTATACCCCAAGTTCATGTATGGCTACCACAGCCAACAATTTACAGATCTGAGTCAACTACCCAATCACCCCAGAACTCAAATGTTCATCTTAACAGAACATAAAACATTACAGATGGAACTAAACACAACTGAAAAGGTCTAAAGCTACCAAATAACAGTTTAATGTACATACCATAGACATGGAAAAAGTAAAAGATATAAAACAATATATTTCATGGCTTCTTTTGCCTAATTGTCTTTCTGATTCTTCCTAGGACTTTACATGGGAGAAGAGCACCACAAAAAAACGAATGTCCTTCTGAGCACATGAGAAAATGAAAAGTTCTAAAGCAGGCCGACTCTTTAAAGAGCTCCTATTAGAAGAAAGCAGATCTTTGGTCCCTTAGCAATTAAAGGTCTTTTCACTGTAAATGTGATTCGTCTAGTGATAAATTAATTTTATTGCTGTGACAGTGACCTTTAACTTTGGTGACAGCGTTTGCCTGTTGCGGCATTTCTCAAATTCTCATCTAATTACCAAACTAGCTTTAGCTGAGGGAAGTTGATTCCTACTTCTCGTTTTGAATCACATTTCCAGAATAAAGGACTCAAAGTGACATAGGGGATCACGGACGCAACAATGTTGATTTCTGTATTTATTTCAAAATACCAACTATGTTAAATACAAAGTGGCTTTTAATAAGCAATTATAAGCATGTTAAGTAAAAATAAATAAATAAATGTTTAAGACTGTGCTCTGTTAATTGCATGCGGTTCTGCAAAGTTCTAAGTTGACAACCCGCCAAAGTCTTACTGAGTGACCCTGAGCAAGTCAATGAACCTTCCCTGACCCCACTGTAAAATTAATTAACTTGTGAAGTGCTTTAGGAGGGTGTTCATCATAAAAAGTGTTCCTATGAAATAAAAAAAAAACAGTCAGTTAACAATAAGTAGGCATACATCCAAATAAAAAATGTGCGGCACAGAGAAGCCACTAAGCCATTGTCATGTGTATGTATGTGTTCTCATTATAAACTGTACCCTTTTTCAAAGGATATTGTATAGTTTTTAATTTTAAGTTTAGCATAACTTACACACAGACGCAAAAGTAAAAAGAATTTTTTAAATGCTGAGCACTTTACAGACTGAAGAAGGCAAAAAAGTCTATTTATCATTTGCTTATCTTGTTTAACTAGCCTTGCAAGCCAGACCTACTGTACACATCTGAGGGAATTTTGCTTAAAACTGGGTTAGAACAATTTGATAGCTCACTGAGTGTCACAATTCTAAACCAATCCAATGCCTTGTGAAGGCGGAGCTCAAAGTAGGGGCAGTGATTTTGAACTACAAAGATCAGAGGTACTCTCATTAACCTGGTCCAACAGACAACACGCTTCAGTTTATGACTGAAAAGTCTCCTAAAAAACTCTATTAGACATATACAGTCATATAAAAAGTTTGAGAACCCCTCTCAGCTTGCATAATAATTGACTCTACTTGCAACAAAAAAGATAACAGTGATAAGTCTTTCATTTCCTAGGAACATCTGAGCACTGGGGTGTTTTCCGAACAAAGATTTTTAGTGAAGCAGTATTTAGTTGTATGAAATTAAATCAAATGTGAAAAACTGGCTGTGCAAAAATTTGGGTACCTTTGAACTTTTGCTGATTTGAATGCATGTAACTGCTCAATACTGATTACCTGCAAAACCAAATTGGTTGGATTAGCTTGTTAAGCCTTGAACTTCATAGAGAGGTGTGTCCAATCATGAGAAAAGGTATTTAAGGTGGTCAATTGAAAGTTGTGCTTCCCTTTGACTCTCCTCTGAAGAGTGACAGCATGGGATCCTCAAAGTAACTCTCAAAAAATCTGAAAACAAAGATTGTTCAGTATCATGGTTTAGGGGAAGACTACAAAAAGCTATCTCAGAGGTTTAAACTGTCAGTTTCAACTGTTAGGAATGTCATCAGGAAATGGAAGGCCACAGGCACAGTTGCTGTTAAACCCAGCAGGTCTGGCAGGCCAAGAAAAATACAGGAGCAGCATATGCGCAGGATTGTGAGAATGATTACAGACAACGCACAGATCACCTCCAAAGACCTGCAAGAACATCTTGCTGCAGATGGTGTATCTGTACATCGTTCTACAATTCAGCACAATTTGCACACATAACATCTGTATTAGGGAATCCATTAGGGATTCCTAGACTTTTTTCATTCCCGCATTCCCGGGAATGAAACTGCTGTAATTCCTGGGAAACCGGGAACGGCCAAGCTCGCATATATAGCATGTAAAAGTGTAAAAATCGATCAAGAAATAACAGAGTTATAGTTGAAAATAATTAATTAGCTCGGTTTTTTGGCCCACAGTGTAGTATTTTTCAGAATGATTCAGTCAACCAGCAGCAGTCGTCAGTCTCCCGGCTCCCACTAAGACTGAGCACAGTGGAATGGGAGGAGTCTGCACTTGGCAGCTCACAAATGTCGGGACAGGGCAGACTTTATTGATGTCTGTCAGACAACAGCTTTGAACAGCAACTTGAAATTGCAATGCGTCAGTCTGTTGCATCCGCATTATCTGTGCCAAGAAACTTGCTATCACAGAATGATGACAAGAAACTGGATGCATCAGTAAAAGCTGAAATGGTGGTGTTTCATGGCAATGCAAGCGTGAACAAGTATATCAGTATCTGATCAGGTAGATCGCGTTGCATTCAAAATAATTTTTTTTAAACATTAGTCTATCATATATCCTCCCTATGGCATTTGCCACTTGATTGACATACAGGGCGGCCAGTCTGAGATCTCTTTTCTTCTAAACACACTGGTCATCCCACATGCATCCATACAATCAGATTGTGATTCAGACTATGAATGCCATGAATGTAATTACCCCGATCTACATGCTGTCAAATAAACAAACCACACGCAGTGGCTTCGCCTCTGATGCTGACATGCAGAGAGTGTGTACGCCTGATGAACCCAGAATTAGGGCAAAACACGTGTCGCATACTCTTTGCATTATTTGACAGTAAAACTTTGCAACATTCTATGATCTGCTTCTCGTAACTGAAGAGGGCAGCATGGCGGATGTCTGCCGACACAAGCGTTACCTGGTAGGTAACCACCCATACAATCAGATTGTGATTCAGACTACGAATGCCATGAATGTAATTACCCCGATCTACATGCTGCAAATAAATGAACCATATGCTGTGGCGCAATGTAAAGGGCGAAACAGGTGTCACGTACTCTTTGCATTATTTGATAGTAAAACTATGCTATATATATATATATATATATATACAGTACAGGCCAAAAGTTTGGACACACTTCCTCATTCAATGTGTTTTCTTTATTTTCATGACTGAAGGCATCAAAACTATGAATGAACACATGTGGAGTTATGTACTTAACAAAAAAAGTTGAAATAACTGAAAACATGTTTTATATTCTAGTTTCTTCAAAATAGCGACCCTTTGCTCTGATTACTGCTTTGCACACTCTTGGCATTCTCTCGATGAGCTTCAACAGGTAGTCACCTGAAATGGTTTTCACTTCACAGGTGTGCCTTATCAGGGTTATTTAGTGGAATTTCTTGCTTTATCAATGGGGCTGGGACCAGCAGTTGTGTTGTGCAGAAGTCAGGTTAGTTGGACGATCATTTATATTTCAACAGGACAATGACCCCAAACACACCTCCAGGCTGTGTAAGGGCTATTTGACCAAGAAGGAGAGTGATGGAGTGCTGTAAATGGTCATGAAAATAAAGAAAACACATTGAATGAGGAGGTGTGTCCAAACTTTTGGCCTGTACTGTATATATATATATACTGTATATATATA
>JANRMT010062806.1:106158853-106197453 GCA_026402145.1 Polypterus bichir lapradei | reverse complement strand
TATATATATATATATATATATATATATATATATATATATATATAGCATTTTTAATGTAGGTAGATCATTTCAACCTGGTCATTTTAAAAGTAGCTGGCAAACCATAAAAAGTGTGGGCACCCCTGAACTAGATACATATACAGTGGAACCTCGGTTTGTAAGCATAATTCGTTCCGGAAACGTGCTTGCAATCCAAAGCACTCATATATCAAAGCGAATTTCCCCATAAGAAATAATGGAAACTCATATGATTCATTCCACAACCCAAAACTATTCATATAAAAATGATTAATACAAAATATAAAGTAAAATACATAATACAAATTAACCTGCACTTTACCTTTAAAAAGAATCATGGCTGGTGTGAGTTTCTAAACTCAGGTGGGATTCCACTCAATGGGACAACACGCGGAAGAGCGTCCCAAAGCAATCGCAGTCTCCCAGCGCTGTAGCAGTTCGCCGTATAAGCGCATCCAAAAAGATCGCAGACATGCTATAAGCGCCTGTCGTCAATGGGTCATACAAGGAACATTCTAAAGATCCCGGTACAATAAATAACAGCGCTGTTGCTGTTTCAAGCTGAATAAAGCTGGTGTTAAAGTACTGAGACTCAGCTTCGTGTTTTGGGGAGCAAGATGGGGACTCGCACTTCACAGCGCACACACACAGTCACAATGCTGTAGTAAACAGATGTTGACTATATGAGTGAGGCACACAGACTCAGACGGAGAATAGGAGACGATTACCAGAGAGAGAGAGAGAGACGCACTGGGCGAGCGAGCGAGATAAGGAGAGAGAGAGAGAGACGCGCTGGACGAGCGAGCGAGATAAGGAGAGAGAGAGACACCCTGGGCGAGCGAGCGAGATAAGGAGAGAGAGAGAGAGAGACGCACTGGGCGAGCAAGCGAGATAAGGAGAGAGAGAGAAGAAGCATCAGCTCAGTTGTGATCATATGACGCTCAGCAGACAAAGTGTATCCATACTACTCGTATTGCAAGACATCACTCGTTTATCAAGTCAAAATTTATTAAAAATTTTTGCTTGTCTTGCAAAACACTCGTAAACTAAGTTACTCGTAAACCGAGGTTCCACTGTACTTATATGACAGCATGAACTGCTTGTAGATAAGGTTATTCTTTTATTGGCGTCAACATATTGCAGTAGTTTTATTAAAAATAAGTGTAGGTTGTTCTAAAACCGTTCACATGTGAGATGCCCCTGCACTGTGTCATCCCCGGGCGCCCGGGCGAATTACCGGGAATGGATAAACCCATCCAGGAATGGATTCCCTAATCTGTATGGCAGGGTGATGAGAAAGAAGCCCTTTCTGCACTCACGCCACAAACAGAGTCGCTTGTTGTATGCAAACGCTCATTTAGACAAGCCAGATTCATTATGGAACAAAGTGCTTTGGACTGATGAGACAAAAACTGAGTTATTTGGTCATAACAAAAAGTGCTTTGCATGGCGGAAGAAGAACACTGCATTCCAAGAAAAACACCTGCTACCTATTGTAAATTTGGTGGAGGTTTCATCATGCTGTGGGGCTGTGTGGCTACTTCAGGGACTGGGGCACTTGCTAAAGTCAGATGAATTCAACCCAGTATCAACAAATTCTTCAGGATAATGTTCAAGCATCAGTCACAAAGTTGAAGTTACACAGGGGTTGGATATTCCAACAAGACAATGACCCAAAACACAGTTCGAAATCTACAAAGGCATTCATGCAGAAGGAGAAGTACAATGTTCTGGAATGGCCGTCACAGTCCTCTGACTTGAATATCATCGAAAATCTATGAGATGATTTGAAGCAGGCTGTCCATGCTTGGCAGCCATCAAATTTAACTGAACTAGAGAGATTTTGTATGGAAGAATGGTCAAAAATACCTCCATCCAGAATCCAGACACTCATCAAATGCTATAGGAGGCGTCTAGAGGCTGTTAGATTTGCAAAAGGAGGCTCAACTAAGTAATTTTGTTATGATGCATATTGCATATTTTCTGTTAATCCAATAAACTTAATGTCACTGCTGAAATACTACTGTTTCAATAAGGCATGTCATATATTAAAAGGAAGTTGATACTTTGAAGCTCAGCCAATGATAAACAAAAATGCAAAGAATTAAGAGGGGTTCCCAAACTTTTTCATATGACTGTAACTTTATGTCACATCTATAGAGAGAAAACTGTACATTTTAAAAATAAACATAAACTGTTGCAAAGGAAAAACCTTTCTGTAACATCAGATTATACATTGGTATCCAAAGCCATCAATGGAACAGTGTGCTCTCTGTTGTTCAGGATTACAACAATGGTGGAGGAGTCGATGTAAGCTGGAAAGAATTGGCAGCTATACTAATGAAAATATGAACAGCTAAATATGCATTTGAAGCAAATGATGTGCCACACCCTGTGAAAAGGACTACTGTTATGAGAGCTGATAATGAAGAACCACAGGAGATGCAGATTTCAGTACTCAAAACATCAAAATCAATAAATCTGCAACACAACACTAGTAGATATACAGATGAGGCTGCACAACATCCAATTTCTAATTGTACGGCTAAATGAATAACTAAAGAAATTTAACATTGCTCTCTTTCAAAGTAGCTGCAGTGTTTTAACATGTTGTATATCCATAGACCACAAGGCTTATCTAAAGTATTTGCTGTCATTATGTTATATGGTGATTCAAAAGTCAAAATGATAGAAAAGTACCATAGCAGGCAGAGGCGCCTCTCAAACACATGGTGTCAAGTAGCATATATGTGTTTTGTCTGTCTCCACTGTTGCCGTGTTCATTACAGTGTGCAAATGAATTGCTAAAATTGAGTTACTTGTGCTACTGAGCTCCTGAATGGATAACAGCAATTTTAGCTTTTTGTTTTCTCTCAGCATCAAGTATTTTGTTTAGTTTCTTTTGCTTTTTCCCTGAAATCCCAGTGGTGGTTTAAAACTTCATGGACTGGAACCATTGGGGCGGGTATTTTAGGAAGAAGCCCTGTGGATGCAGCCTTTGCAGCTCAGGATTTTGCCGCTATTCACTACAAGCTTTTTAACAGGTTGTCCCCAGACATGCAGTATAGTATATTCTGTTATGAGAATGACATCTTGCCCTGTGTGACTAGTTTTTTACCAAGACAAATGTCATGAGGGGCTGCAGCCTTTCTCAGCAGCACTGGATGCCAAGTGAAAATCAAATGGATTAAATGCCATTCTGTCTCAAAGGCACAGTTTCAGTGTTGAGCAGTTGGTAAACCAACTGTATATGTCTAAAATGTGTCAGAAAACAGGTGACCCCAGAGAAAATTCATGCAGTAATATATGATTATATGTAAATGTCACCTGGGTAGTGGCTGGACGGGCAAACACACTCAACTAATGGACATTTGAAGTCAAATTAAATTAAATTAAAAGACCAATTTTGTTTATAAAGTCTTTACACTAAATAGTAAAATACATTGTTGATGGCATAGTGAAAATTAAGTGAAGCATTTACCGTATATACTCATGTATAAGTCAGGTCTTGAAACCCGATCATAAAATCAGACCCCGACTTATATGTTCCCACTCGCAATCTTGCACCAGTTTCTCAGATGCATTGAATTTTGTTGCAGCAGCGCAGTTACCAATTTCTTTCATTACTTCTATGGGGTTTAATTTAAAACCAGCTTCATATTTTCTTCTGATCGAATGCTCCATTGTAGATAAGGGATGCTCTTACGATAAAGGAGTATGATGGTGTGAGATACAAAAAACACAAATCAGTGCAAATGTTGCTTTGGAATAGTTTGGGTATTACCGTGTAGTCATGTAGGCCCAATAGAGAGAGAGAGAGGTTAGGAGCACACGCTGATACAGTGCATTGCCGCACTCACATAGAAAAAAAAGGTGTGCTCTGTGGTTACTCTCTCAGGTGAGCGTATCATAATCCCTTGTACCAATAGCATGAGTTTTCCTCATTTGATTTATACAACCGACATTATAAAATACCAGAAATTATACGGTAATATTAAGACCTGACTTATCTGCGGGAGAACTTATCCGCGAGTATATATGGTAGTCATAGAGATATACAGCATACAGTTGAACTATAGACCCCCAAGACTTTTAAATGTTTTTAATCAAATGCAGGACAAGTTCATCCCAAAATTTAGAAGCAGGAAGAACTTAAAAAAGTCTGTGATTAATATGGATCTAAAAAGGAAGAAACAAAGGAAAAAACAGGTGTAAGACTTATAATACTAGTAACTCAAGAGCTAACTGCAAGGCATATGACAGCATAGCAGCAACAGTTAAAATATTATGAAAGCTAAAAGAGAGTTGGAGAGAAATATTGAAGACAAGGAAAAATATGACCCAAAGAGATTCTTTCAATATCTTAATAGTAAAGAAACAGTCGAGGAAGAGATGAAGAATATTAGGAATGGTAATGGTTAGCTAGAATAAACAAACAGTGAAATAGCAAATGCTTTGAATTTTAAACCTATGAAGAAGTCAATAATCTCCTAAAAGTAACAGTAACTATTAAGAGAATAAAAGTGGAAAAAAAAAAGCTAACTTTTACAAGTACTATAAATTTACACCAGCTGTTACAGACGCAAATCAAATGTATGTTTTTATTGTATGATATTAACAATAAGAGCAGCTCACTACTCCAAACGGCAAATTTACGAGGATGCTGGTATCAAAGCCACAACCTCTTGATTACAAGTGAGCAGTTCTTACCGCTGCACCACGGAAGCTGTTGTGTTATACTTGCACCTTTTGTGAAAGTGTTTATTTGATATTTGGACTTCAGGCTTCACACATTATATGCTTCATGTCTACATTTTGTCATTTATTACAAAAACATGAAAAACATTTCTGTTTTAATGATGTGTTTACATAGATTGTTGTAGACACAGAACACACATGCAATGCATATATTCCACATAATGATTTATTATTTCCCCTCTAAAAGTCAAGCACTTCACTCCCAGATAATCAAGGCTTGAGCTGGGAGAACTTTGTGCATGTTCTGTGGAGGTGGGGGGATGGAATAGTAGGCTGCTTGCTGCTTGTGTTATTCGACACATTTACAAGATAAAAGATGCTGAATGGAGAGGTGCAAAGGGCTTTAAGGTTTTGCCTAAGTTTTTTCATAGGTTTTGGTAATTCTAGCGTTAATGACTTGGAAATTGTAGAGGGAGACGTACTGCTTAGGTTAAATAGGCTGACATCTAACAGATTGTTGGGGCCAAATAACATTTCTTCTCAAATGTTTAAGGAGGCAAGTGAGTACATTCATCAACAACTGGCACATATTTTTTGAAAATCTATGGGGTATCACTAAAGAATGGAAGATAGATAACATAATCATGTTTCATAAAAAAGTTGATCAGGTTGATCCAAATAACAATTGGCCAGTAACCTTATTGTGTATCACAGGTAAATAAATGGAAGCAATTATTAAGAAAAAGATTGAGCAGCACATGTCTAGAACAGGAGTCAGCAAAATTAAACCTAGGCAGAAAAAGGGAGCAGGGAACATTAAAAACCCCTGGCTCAATTAAACAGAGTTCTTTTAGTATGTGTTAAGGAATATATTTCAATTAATTCTTATACAGCAAGTAAGAACAAAAGGAGTCAGAAATCCAAACCAAAGAGTTGACAATGTAGTCTCAACACCTAAAGCCCAAAGACAAGGCAGAGTTATATAAACCAGAAAATTATAAATCAACTTACAGTAATAAAGTAAAAATATGGAAATTCAAAAACAAAGAGCCAAAAATATGAAAAAGCACTGATGCTTCAGAAGTAGCCCAAATGGTTTTGAAGGATTATATAAATCTATGGGTGGTCACACAGCTGCAGCATCAGGAGCCCCTTACCCCAGGGCTCAATACACAAAAACCTAATAAAATAAGACATAAAACTAAGAAAGACATGCTTAACATAATCAATTAACAAAAAAGTAATTAAAAAATCAAGATATTTTGAGAAATAATGAAAACTAAATTGAGTCAGAATGTATAAAATAATATTTAATAGAGAAAAAAAGCATAAATAAAAAGAAATGACACTCTGAATGAAACACTGACAATTCCATAACCCCATTTCCTGATACCTGATGCTATTCTTTAGTATTCTTCATCTTCTGCCTTCTTTAAGTCTTTTATCCTGCCTAGTTCTACCATACAGATAATATCAATGTAGTGAAGCCCATAGAGGAACAGACACTTGGTTTGTGTCAAATTTTCAGAGATAGCATTTTGAACATCTTGAAATATTTTGATTCTTTTTGCAGGAAGTAATTTGCATAGTGTGTTGCAGTAAGGTTGGTGTGACAAAATTTTGCATCAAAGTAGGTGAAGAATAAATCAGGTTCTATAAATATTCCTCGAGCGTGAGATGTACAGTATATCCTAACTGTAGCAAAGATGTGATATTTAAAATGCAAAATGCAATTTGATATAACTCCAACACTGCTGACAGTGAACAATGAAAAGTCCCTTAAAGTGAGATCTAAGAAGAAAGTGTCAAGTTTTTGAGTGGAGCTAGCATTCCCTCAAGAACCATTTAGTTTTGCCCCACTGTAGGAAGTTCACAGATATCCATATGTGTCCAGCAGTTATCTTCATATACAGTAGAGCTGTGTACTGTCTGCTTTTGGGCAGAGCATGAGTTTATCATTTAGAACAATCTAGAAGAGAACAGACCATTCAGCTCAACAAAGCTTGCTAGTCCTATCTACTTAATTCTTCCAACATAACATCAAGCTGAATTTTGAAAGTAATCAAAGTCCTACTGTCTACCACACTATTTGGTAACTTGTTCTGTGTGTGAGAAAAGCTTTCTAATGTTTGAGTGAAATTTACCCTTAACAAGTTTTCAATTGTGCCTCTTTATCCTTGATGAGCTCATTTTAAAGTAACCACTGTATTAATCCCCTTCATAATTTAAACACTTCAATCATGTAACCTCTTAATCTCCTTTTGCTTAAACTGCATAGGCTCAGCTCTTTTAATCTATCCTCATAATTTATCCTCTGTAGCCCTGAATCAGGTGAGTCGGACTTAGACTTTTTGTAAAGCTGCTATATCTTTTCTGTAGCCAAGAAACCAAAACTACACACAGGACTTCAGATGAGGTCTAATCAGTGACCTATAAGGCTTGAGCAGAACCTCCTTGGACTTGTACTCCACAGATCAGGGCGCTATATAACCTGACATTCTGTTAGCCTTCTTAATGGCTTCTGAGCACTGTCTGGCAGTCAATTGTTTAGTGTCCACTACAACTCCTAATTATTTTCATAAGGTGTACTTTCGGTTTTCAGACCTCTCATTGTGTATTCAAACTTAATAATTTTACTTCCTACATGTAATACTTTACGTTTACTTACATTAAATTTAATTAGTCACCAATCTGCCCAAGCCTGTATGCTCTCCATGTCCCTCTATAATGACTCAATGGATTCGAGTTTACCTCTAATTCCACCTAGCTTGCTATCACCTGCATAATTAACCAGTTTATTATTTATATTCCAATCCAAATAATTTGTATATACAGTATTAACAATAGCAGTGGTCCCAGCACTGACTCCTGTGGAACACCTCGCCAATTCTGTTAAAGTTCCTCACACCATCACCCTCTGCTTTCTTTGTCTGAGCCAATTCTGCATCCATCTACACACCACACCATGAACTCTTTTATTTTGATGCCCAACCTCTCATGTGGCACCTTATCAAATGCTTTCCGAAAGTCAAGATAAATAATATCATATGCTCCACTTTGATCATATTCTTTTGTTGCTTCCGCATAGAATTCCAGCATGTTAGTTAAACAGGATCTCTCCCTCTTCTGAACCCATGCTGACTGTTCAGTAAAATTCCTGTTCTTGCCAGGTGTTGCTCAATCCTTTCCTTAATAATTCCTCCCATTGCCTGTGATGCAGGTTAAGCTTACTGATCTATAGTTGCTTGGATCTGCCTGAACACCCTTTTTATATAATGGGATGATATTTGCCATTTTCCAGTCCTTTGGAATTTCCCCAGTGCACAGTGACTTCCTAAAAATATGTGTAAAGGGTTTATATCTGTACTAGCTAACCTCCTTAAGAACTCAAGGACAAATATTATCTGGTCCTGGTGATTTGTTTGATTTCAGCCTGTTTAATATGAGCAGCACTTCCTCTACAATTTTCAAATCACTCAGTACCTCCTTAGTAGTCTGTTTTACCGCTCAGAGGTTATCCACTTTCTCACTTTAAAGGATCTGCTGTTTCACTGTCTGTATATTTTTATTCCACTTTACTATCCTGATGCTTTTCACCTCCTTCTTGACTGCTTTTATACAACGCAAATACTGAAGGTTTACTACAAACATAAATATTCCATTGGCAGAATGTTAAACAAATGTGGACCAAACATGAAACCATAAGACACACAGCAGGAGAGGTTCTGCCTCAAAACACACTATAGCCTTTATGCGTTCCTTAGGACTCCAATGAAAAAATGTTATCCTTAATTCAATACAGAGCACATTAATTGACAGTGTGAAGGATGGCTGGCCATTTATCCCGGCCAATACCCCCAAGCCGCCAGGTGGAGCCCTCCTTGCAGCATGGAGGTCCCCAGAAGACCAGCAGGGCATCATGGACAATGGAGTTTTTATGCAAAACCCTGCTGGATGCCATGGGGGCCACAGGAGGGAGCTGCAGGGAGTACCGAGGGCTTCTTCGTGCCCTGTGACCCGGAGGTTCGTCATAGGAAGAGCGACGGACTTCCGGGTTGAAGAAAAGAACTTTTACCTGACCCGGAGGTGGTTGAGGATCACATGGACTGGGGATTGAGAACACTTCCGGGTCAGGGATTATAAAAGGACTGTGGGAGTTTCCAGACGGCAAGCTGAGCTGGGTGGAAGGGTGGCAACGCGTCTGGGAGCTGGAGGATTGTTTATTATTGAGTATTGTGAGTTTAATGAGAATTGTGGTGGAGAGTGTGCTTTGTGCACTGTGGCAAGAAAATAAAGTCAACAATTGGACTTTTACCTGGTGTCTGGAGTCGTGGACAGGAGTTCAAGGGAGCTGTTTGCGCCCCCTATCGTTCACAACAGATAGTTTTCAATCAGTTGACAAAATCAACAACTCACTCAATATGAAACTCATTCATTTTTATTCTTTCCTGTGTTCTAACTAGCCTAGGATAGATTCATGTAACAAAAAGTTTAACGTCCATGGAAAGTGCTTTGTCATAATGTTTGTCATTATAGTGATGATTGAATTCTTTCAAGAATTGTATATGGTTGACGTGATGGTACAATATTTATCCATTCTTTCTCAAAGCTGCACTCACAAACCATAATAGTAAAAGAACAGTTAAGGAGGAGTGTATTAGGAAACGGTAATGTTACAATATACTTATCTAACCCCGCTTTACACGGGTCTCTAAATCTGTAGCATTTGAAGCAATGAAAGACAAAAGTATGTGAATGTAAATTCCAGATGGTGTACTCTGCATTGTTTAGCTACATCTTATCTGGTCAAATAAAGTTCTCCTCAGACCACTGTTCAAATACCCTTTTAACTTTATTGCCTTTCTTTTTCAGTTTACAAAATTGCTTGCTTTCACCACCTATGGGAGGAGCCAAGGAGGTCAGGTGCAATGTGAGTTGGGTAGTGGCCGGCGGCGGGGACCTTGGCGTTCTGATCCTCGGCTACAGAAACTGGCTCTTGGGACGTGGAATGTCACCTCTCTGAAGGGGAAGGAGCCTGAGCTAGTGCGCGAGGTTGAGAGGTTCCGGCTAGATATAGTCGGACTCACCTCGACGCACAGCTTGGACTCTGGAACCAATCTCCTTGAGAGGGGCTGGACTCTCTACCACTCTGGAGTTGCCTCCGGTGAGAGGCGCCGAGCAGGTGTGGGCATACTTACTGCCCCCCGACTTGGAGCCTGTGCGTTGGGGTTTACCCCGGTGGACGAGAGGGTGGCCTCCCTCCGCCTTCGGGTGGGGGGAAGGGTCCTGACTGTTGTTTGTGCGTATGCGCCGAACAGCAGTTTGGAGTATCCACCCTTTTTGGAGTCTCTAGAGGTGGTGCTAGAGGGCATACCTTCTGGGGATTCCCTCGTTTTGCTGGGAGACTTCAATGCCCACGTGGGCAATGACAGTGAGACCTGGAAGGGCGTGATTGGGAGGAATGGCCCCCCCGATCTGAACCCGAGCGGTGTTCTGTTATTGGACTTCTGTGCTCGCCACGGATTGTCCATAACGAACACCATGTTCAAGCATAAGGGTGTTCATATGTGCACTTGGCACCAGGACACCCTAGGCCTCAGTTCGATGATCGACTTTGTGGTTGTGTCGTCGGACTTGCGGCCATATGTCTTGGACACTCGGGTGAAGAGAGGGGCGGAGCTGTCAACTGATCACCACCTGGTGGTGAGTTGGCTTCGATGGTGGGGGAAGATGCCGGTCAGACCTGGTAGGCCCAAACGTGTTGTGAGGGTCTGCTGGGAACGGCTGGCAGAGTCCCCTGTCAGAAGTAGCTTCAACTCCCACCTTCGGCAGAACTTCGACCACGTCCCGAGGGAGGTGGGGGACATTGAGTCCGAATGGGCCATGTTCCGTGCCTCTATTGTTGAGGCGGCTGACCGGAGCTGTGGCCGTAAGGTGGTCGGTGCCTGTCGCGGCGGCAATCCCCAAACCCGTTGGTGGACACCGGCGGTGAGGGATGCCGTCAAGCTGAAGAAGGAGTCCTATAGGACCTTTTTGTCCTGTGGGTCTCTGGAGGCAGCTGATAGGTACCGACAGGCCAAGCGGAATGCGGCTTCGGTTGTTGCTGAGGCAAAAACTCGAGCATGGGAGGAGTTTGGAGAGGCCATGGAGAACGACTTTCGGACGGCTTCGAGGAGATTCTGGTCCACCGTCCGGCGTCTCAGGAAGGGGAAGCAGTACAGTGTCAACACCGTATATGGTGGGGATGGTGCGCTGCTGACCTCGACTCAGGACGTTGTGGGTCGGTGGGGGGAGTACTTCGAAGACCTCCTCAATCCGACTAACATGCCTTCCAATGAGGAAGCAGAGCCTGGGGACTCTGAGGTGGGCTCTCCCATCTCTGGGACTGAAGTCACCGAGGTGGTCAAAAAACTCCTTGGTGGTAGGGCCCCGGGGGTGGATGAGATACGCCCGGAGTTCCTTAAGGCTCTGGATGTTGTAGGACTGTCTTGGTTGACACGTCTCTGCAACATCGCATGGACATCGGGGACAGTGCCTCTGGATTGGCAGACTGGGGTGGTGGTCCCCCTCTTTAAAAAGGGGGACCGGAGGGTGTGTTCCAACTATAGAGGGATCACACTCCTCAGCCTCCCTGGAAAAGTCTATTCGGGGGTTCTGGAGAGGAGGGTCCGTCGGATAGTCGAACCTCGGATTCAGGAGGAACAGTGTGGTTTTCGTCCTGGTCGCGGAACAGTGGACCAGCTCTACAGCCTTAGCAGGGTCCTGGAGGGTGCATGGGAGTTTGCCCAACCAGTCTACATGTGCTTTGTGGACTTGGAAAAGGCGTTCGACCGTGTCCCTCGGGGAGTCCTGTGGGGGGTGCTCCGGGAGTATGGGGTACTGGACCCCCTGATAAGAGCTGTTCAGTCCCTGTACAACCGGTGTCAGAGCTTGGTCCGCATTGCCGGCAGTAAGTCGAGCCCGTTTCCAGTGAGAGTTGGACTCCGCCAGGGCTGCCCTTTGTCACCGATTCTGTTCATAACTTTTATGGACAGAATTTCTAGACGCAGCCAGGGTGTTGAAGGGGTCCGGTTTGGTGGACTCAGGATTGGGTCACTGCTTTTTGCAGATGATGTTGTCCTGTTTGCTTCATCAGGCCGTGATCTTCAGCTCTCTCTGGAGCGGTTCGCAGCTGAGTGTGAAGCGGCTGGGATGAGAATCAGCACCTCCAAATCCGAGACCATGGTCCTCAGCCGGAAAAGGGTGGAGTGCCCTCTCAGGGTTGGGGGCGAGATCCTGCCCCAAGTGGAGGAGTTTAAGTATCTCGGGGTCTTGTTCACGAGTGAGGGAAGAATGGATCGTGAGATCGACAGGCGGATCGGTGCGGCATCCGCAGTGATGCGGGCTCTGCATCGGTCTGTCGTGGTGAAAAAAGAGCTGAGCCGTAAGGCAAGGCTCTCAATTTACCAGTCGATCTACGTTCCTACCCTCACCTATGGTCATGAGCTATGGGTAGTGACCGAAAGAACGAGATCGCGAATACAAGCGGCTGAAATGAGTTTCCTCCGCAGGGTGTCTGGGCTTTCCCTTAAAGATAGGGTGAGAAGCTCAGTCATCCGGGAGGGGCTCAGAGTAGAGCCGCTGCTCCTCCGCATCGAAAGGAGTCAGATGAGGTGGCTCGGGCATCTGATCAGGATGCCTCCTGGACGCCTCCCTGGTGAGGTGTTCCGGGCACGTCCAACCGGGAGGAGGCCCCGGGGAAGACCCAGGACACGCTGGAGGGACTATGTCTCCCGGCTGGCCTGGGAACGCCTTGGGATTCTCCCGGAAGAGCTGGAAGAAGTGGCCGGGGAGAGGGAAGTCTGGGCTTCTCTCCTTAAGCTGCTACCCCCGCGACCCGACCTCGGATAAGCGGAAGAGGATGGATGGATGGAAAATTGCTTGCAGACAGTAGCAGACAGGATGCATGAATTCAATGAGGCTTTCCCCCCAAAGATTTGATAGCAAGGTCGCACCTCTCTCTAAATGAAAACTGCAGGTTATTTTTGCTTCCTTCAATGCTTTTGCTTGTTCACTCTGATAGTACTAGGCTCAGATATTACACACTGTTCACAAACAAGTCATTGCCAAAAAGACATTACCTTGAAGATACAAATACACCAACACATTTCCAAGTACCTTTTGCATGCATGTTTTGTATTTAAATATATTTGCAAGTTTTCAAGTATTTTTTAGCCCACTTCTAAAATCACTGTTATATATGCACTTGGTGCTCGTTGTTCATCAGTTAATTAATGGACAGATATTGCTTGTTTCCATTTTCGTTAAATAAATTTGTACCTTGCTCTTTGTGTGCTTTAACAAATGTGCATTTATATGTGTACCACTTCTGTATTATGTAATTAGTATAGTATCCTGACCAGGACGTCCCGAAGACACAAGGATCAGGGAAGACAATTATTGGTTTCAACACCTCCCCCAGAACACGAGGGGACAAACCCCTTGTAATACGTTGGGATAATAGGCTTGGAGCTTAGAAGCTCAGCCCTGCTGGGGCCCGTGGTCACCACCAGGGGGCCATTGGTCACTTAAGGAGTCCTGGACTTCCTATTGTGGCAGAAGTGCTGCCTGAAGAAGGTCCAAAGGCGCCTGGAGTACTTCCGGGTGTCCATGCAACACTTCCGCCACAAACTGGAGTGCTGCCATAAAGTAATTGGAGAACACCTGGAATACTTCTGGGTGTGAAATAAAAGAGGCCACCTCACTCCATTTGGGAGCCAGAGTCGGGAGGTGGAGGACAGAGCTTGCAGAAGAGGATTGGAGGCAGCAGAAAAGAGAGAACAGAGAAAGAAGAAGACAAATAGTTAAAAGAGAAAAAGGGACTGAGTTATTCATGTGGGATTAATGCACTGTGTAGTATAAAAGCAGAAGAATTAAAAGTGTGTGTTTTTGGGAGTTGTGTCTCAGTGTCTGTCTCTGGTCGGGTTATATTCCGCTATATATATATATATATATATATATATAGTATACTTGTATTTTAAATGAGAATTGCTCACAGCACATTGCGCCTGCATTCAGTGAAGAGTGCTATACACAAAATAAGTTATATTGTATTGTACTTGGGAGGGTTGACCCATTCAACATTGACTGTTACCTCTCTGTGTTGTCATGCAGGCCTGGCAAAGCATCATGGGTAGCTGGGAAAAAAAGTTTGTCTAACGTGTCGTATGATGAATTTCCCGGAAAATATTCAGCGAACAAGGTCACAGGCGAATACAGCATATTTGTTGTGAAAAATGGTTTGCTGAATTTCACTTAGCAGCCCTGCTGGGCACAGAAGCTTTAATGTGGCATTGGCAAGACTGACTGGGGAATCCAGTATTTCTGGTTTTTGTATAATTTAAATATGCTAATATTTAAAGGTGTATTTTATTGTCAGTCGTTCACTATGCTGCCCTTTTATTTTTGACACCTTTCAACATAGCATTCTGATTTACATACTAAATAATGATTTATTCATGAAAGAAAAACTAATATAACTTTAATTGGTGAGTCACACTTTTCTGCTAAAGTGTTATTCCATCATGTACGGGTGTGATTTTATTCATAAGGCTTCATTTTACAAATTGTCTAGACTATTGTGTTTACAGTCTATTTAATCTGTAAGTTAAAAGTATGATTTTAAATATGACCTTCATGCCTTAGCATACTTGCATTAGTAATAGAATATCAAATCAACATGGGATATTATAAATAATTTACAAGAATCAACTAAACCACCAAAAAAGACAAAAGTACACAAGCATACAGAATGCAGGAAAAGCAGTAATGGCATTGCTGGCACATGTCCTCTTTTAACATGTAATAAGTTTCAAATGAGACAACTCATCAGGATTCTATTCCTAGGTGTTGATGTCAGGTGCAACCAACTCCCCTTAACTTTCTGACACCCTTTGCATAATTTAACCTGATATGGAACATTTCAAATGTAGATAGTCAAGGCTACAATTACAAAGACTTTGACTGTGAACCTAGCATGTAGGTTATTAAAAGCAGCTCAATTAAAAGCTCTGATTACTTTAAAGATTAGCTAAGTTGTACATTTAGACAGAATAGAAAGAATACATTTTATGATGGTGAGAATCGATGATGTAAACTACATATAACATTTGTGTGTGTGTGTGTGTGTATTGTATACTGTATATGCAATATATATATATATATATATATCTACTGTATTATAATAAAACATTAAAAGAGATCAAATATGTTGTTCGGATTTAAACTTTAAGTTGGAGACTTGTAGATCATCTAATTCGTGTTGCCATCAGGGAAAAGTAGTGTTTCTTCCTAATGAAGAGGTGTATCTGCGAGAATTAAAAGATTTGTTGTTTGGTGAAAGTGAAATCCACATATACGAGCGCAGACCGGAGGGGTTGGTGAGTGAAGTGAGCTGGGGTCAAAGCCCCCTAGTATATATATAAAATTTGTCTATTTTCAGTATATAGTATATTGTCGTGGTCAGCCCACTTGGGCTGTCATCCCTGCCAGGATGGGTTCCAATCCATTACCTTGCTGGCAGGAGCCAACGACAGTTTGTGGAGGGTGTTAGCATCCTGGCTGAGGAAAATAAAAGACCCTTACTTGGCCCAGGAGGACAATATCATAGAGCAATCAGGAAGGACTCCATACCCAAGATAGCACCATCCCTGGGTCTTGATACCCAAATGGACACCCACAAGGCATGCTGGGATATGTAGTGCCATGGAAGAGTCCTGTTGAGTTCCGGGGTACCACTTGGAGGTGCTGTGGGGATTTAAGCTCCCTACTTTCAGGGAGTTCTACTTGACCCGAAAGTACTTCCAACAGGATATGCCCTAGCACCAGAAGTACTTCCAGATATTGGGAAAAAAGGAGTCACTCTGCCTGAACCAGTTGACATCAGGTGGAAGATGGAGAATATTTGTCTGGGAGAGATGGAGGAGAAAAGAAGAAGAGAAAAAGGATTGTGATTGCAAATGTGGTTGTTTGAAGGTTATTATACTAAATTCAAACCTGGAACTTGTGTTAGTGCAGTTTTGTCTGGGGTTTGAGGTGCTGCAGCACACAACAAGGTCACAAAAATACTCAAATTTTGCTTTTTTGAATGACTTAAGCAAGAAAAGAAGTGAAAGGGGTACTCGGAGTGAAAATAAAAAATAGTAAGTCCTCTAAGGCTATTCTCAAAGAATCCACAGTCCCCAAACATTGGAAAGAGCACCTTTTTGAACTTCAGTTCTCCCAGATCTCTCACTTCCAAACTTTTTTGATTTTCAGTGTGTCTGCTCATTTCCACAGAGTCATAGTTTTCTACTTCCTAACTCCAAGGTTCTGAATCAGTAGTGGAGAGTAGCTTTCTGAAAACTACCATGGGATACATTCATAATTAGTTAATTTATACAAGGAATATTTCATCTTGGTAGCTCCTGGGTCAGCTGGACTCTAAAATCCATGAATGGCAAAATAAAAAGAGCTGATGTGAGTTGCCTGTCTGTTTATTATCACTCCATTTGGCAGACATTACAATGGTTATCAATAAGCACCTTTTAGTCCTATCAGAAAGTTGAGAAAGTTTGTTTAATGAATTATAAGAATACTTAAGGACAGCAGACTGGATCAGTGGCAACTGTGTTACCCAGAAACTAGGGTTATGTCCACACCACTATATTTTCATTTAAAAATGAAATCCATCCATACTAGAGTTTTCGCATCATCTATGAAAACATCTCCATCCACACTAAAACGACTGAACACACATATGATGTAGCTGTTTGCCTACACTGGGCATGTGTGCATCAGTGATAAAATCCTAGAAGGGACAATAACGACACTAGCCATGGAATTTATCCCAAATAGATAGATAGATAGATACTTTATTAATCCCAAGGGGAAATTTACATATTCCACCAGGAGCATACTGATAAAAACAATATTAAATTAAAGATTGATAACAATGAAAGTATAACAGACAGACAATAATTTTGTATAATATTAACGTTTACCCCCCCAGGTGGAATTGAAGAGTCGCATAGTGTGGGGGAGGAACGAAGCTGCTCCTCTGTCTGGAGATGATCCTGTTCAGTGGATGCAGTGGATTTTCCATTATTGATAGGAACTTGCTCAGCGCCCGTCGCTCTGCCACGGATGTCAAACTGTCCAGCTCTGTGCCTACAATAGAGCCTGCCCTCCTCACCAGTTTGTCCAGATGTGAGGCATCCCTCTTCTTCCTTATGCTGCCTCCCCAGGACACCACTGCATAGAAGAGGATGCTTGCCACAACAGCCTGATAGAACATCTGCAGCATCTTATTGCAGATGTTGAAAGATGCCAGCCTTCTAAGGAAGTATAGTCGGCTCTGTCCTTTCTTACACAGCACATCAGTGTTGGCAGTCCAGTCCAATTTATCATCCAGCTGCACTCCCAGGTATTTATGGGTCTGCACCCTCTGCACACAGTCACCTCTGATGATCACGGGGTCCATGAGGGGCCTGGTCCTCCTAAAATCCACCACCAGCTCCTTGGTTTTGCTGGTGTTTAGTTGTAGGTGGTTTGAGTCGCACCATTTAACAGTCTTTGATTAGTTTCCTATACTCCTCCTCCTGCCCACTCCTGATGCAGCCCAGGATGGCAGTGTCATCTGCAAACCTTTGCACGTGGCAGGACTCCGAGTTGTATTGGAAGACCGATGTATATAGGCTAAACAGGACTGGAGAAAGTACAGTCCCCTGCGGCGCTCCTGTGTTGCTGACCACAGTGTAAGACCTGCAGTTCCCGAGACACACATACTGAGGTCTGTCTGTAAGATAGTCCATGATCAGTGCTACCAGATATGAATCTACTCCCATCTCTGTCAGCTTGTCCCTGAGGAGCAGAGATTGGATGGTGTTGAAGGCGCTAGAGAATATGTACCTATTTGTCATTTTTGAATATATGCATAATATATGCAGACTGCATAAAACACATTTTAGATTGATATACTGTAGATAAACAACACAAGTGCCATGGAAAAGCAACACGTCTATGTCCACTACTCACCAATCAGCCACCATATTAAAACCACTGAAAGCCGAAGTGAATAACATTGATTATCTTATAACAGTGGCATCTGTAAGGGGTGGGATATATTAGGCAGTTAGTGAACAATCAGTTCTTGAAGGTTGATGTGCTGGAAACAGGAAAAATGGACAAGAATAAGGATCTGAGCGACTTTGACAAGGGCCAAATTGTGATGGCTAGATGACTAGGTCAGAGCATCTCCAAAATGGCCGGTCTTGTCAGGTGTTCCTGGTATGCAGTGGTTGGTACCTACCAAATGTAAGGACAACTAACGAACCGGGAGCAGGGTCATGGGTGTCCAAGGCTTTTTGATGTGTGTGAAGAGTGAAGGTTAGCCCATCTGGTCCAATCCCACAGAACAGCTACTGGACCACAAATTGCTAAAGAACTTAATGCTGGCAATGAGAGAAAGGTGTCAGAACACACAGTGCATAGCAGCTTGCTGTGTATGGGACTGCATGCTGCAAACCAGTCAGAGTGCCAATGATGACACTTGCCTACTGCTGAAATCACCTACAATGAGCATGTGAGCATCGAAAATGAACCATGGAGCAATGGAAGAAGGCTGGCCTGGTCTAGTGAATCACATTTTCTTTTAGATCATGTGGATGGAAGCGTCCGTGTGTGTCATTTACCTGGTGTAGACATAGTAGCAAGACACACTATGGGAAGAAGGCTCTGGGTAATGTTCAACTGGGAAACCTTGGGTCGTGGCATTAATGTAGAGATTACTTTGAGAAATACCACCTACCTGAAGATTGTTGCAGACCACGTACACCCCTTCATGGAAACTGTATTACCTGATGTGGCCTCTTTCATCAGGATAATGCTTCCTGCCATACTGCAAACATTGTTCAGAAATGGTTGGTGGAACATGACAAAGAATTCAAGGTGCTGACTTGGCCTCCAAATTCCCCATATCTCAATTAGATCAAGCATCTATGGGATGTGTTGGAAAAACAAGTCTGATCACGTGCAGGCACCACATCTAAATTACAGGACTTAAAGGATCTGCTGCTAATGTCTTGGTGCCGGATAGCACATGACCCTATTAGAGGTCTTGTGGATTCCACGTCTTGATGGGTTAGAGCTGTTTTGGTGGCACAAGGTTAGGCAGATGGTTTTAATGTTGTGGCTTGGGAACATGATTTTTTTCTAAAATAAGGTCACAAATCAGGAAATAAGACATTATGAGGAGCAAGGAACAAATATGTATTAAGCAGGAACAAATTAGAAAGCAATTAGGGTGTACATTTTTTGAAGTCTATGTTTTTGCCCATCCACATTGCAACATCAAGTTGGCGTTTTCATAAGTATATGGCTTTGGAGAACATTTTGAAAAGTCTCCATGCTGCATGAGGCTGCATTCTGCATTTTTAAATCAGAACATACTAATGTGGACATAGCCTAGATCAGAATACCAGTCAGGTTACTCTCTTTGTGGAGTTTATATTCCGTACTTGTGTCTGCTGTTGTTTTCTTCATATTTCCTTCCACATCTTAAAGACATGCATGTTAAGTTAGTTGGTGAGTTTAATTTGCTCCAGAATGAATTAGCATGGTTGTGTGAGTCTGCTGTGTGATGGTTTAGCTCTCATGAATGGTTGTTTCCTGCCATGTACCTTATGTTTCTATGATAGACTTCCACATAATTCCATATAATCTCAGAACTGTATTAAGTGGGTTCCATAGATCGATGGGCTCTTGTATCAGTATGCAAGAGCATGAACATCATGGGCTTTGAATTCCTCAGCATGCATTTAAATTTATTAAGTTTCAGTGAATAATGAACATCAAGTAGTCAATGGGTGTTTATATAACAGGAAGAAAATTATTCATACAGCATGTTATGGCAGCTGTACAACAGAGATCCATGCTGTATATGTTCTGCTGCAGAGATTAGTTCTGAGTCTGTTGAAATTCTCATTCTACAAAATATGTAGATAGATGACGCACAGCTTTACTTATCTATAGAACAAGAAAATCCTGAGACTGTAAGTCCTCTGATCCAAGGTCTTACCAGCGTTACAGAATGGATGAGTATTAATGTCCTTCAACTAAATAAGGGAAAACTACAAACACATTAAAGGGGATCTTTAAGAAAACTAATGGCCATGGTTGATGATATGTAACATGCTTTTAATATCAATAAAGCAGGCTCCTTTTTAAAGGTCCAGGCACTGGATTCAGTTAGCAAGCCTTCAGATGGGCACTCCTGTCATAGACGTTTTTTTTCTTTAGCATCCCGTCAGCTGGAATTTTGTTTTCCTCATTGTCATAGGTCAGGTTGTGACTGACAGCTTACAGGTAGCATTGAGCCGACTAGGACCAAAGGTAAAGTGAGAGGCAGAAATAAAAACAATGGTACAGTGGTGGCAGCTAATGTTAAAATACAAAAGGTTGGTTTATTGAACAAATCAGTTCACAAGAACAGTTTTTAAGTGATGAATATTTCTATTATAAAAAAAAATCTTGGAAGGAGGCGAGACGTTATTGTCTCAGAGACACTTTCACGTCCCACAAGACAAGTCTTCGTGCCAAGCAATGTAACCACAACCGGGGCCGGAAGCCCCGTGAGACAAAAGCTTATGCAAAAAGATTTGGAAAAGACCTGTGTAGTTATGTCAGACTCATTTCTTGAAGAGAGAAAGAAACAATATTCACTCACGGGCAGTTATACGTTGCATTGTCATGATGTACAGTAATCCCTCGCTATATCGCGCTTCGACTTTCGCGGCTTCACTCTATCGCGGATTTTAATATGAAAGCATAACTAAATATATAACGCGGATTTTTCGCTGCTTCGCGGGTTCTGCGGACAATGTGTCTTTTTACTTCCTGTATATGCTTCCTCAGTTGGTTTGCCCAGTTGATTTCATACAAGGGACGCTATTGGCGGATGGCTGAGAAGCTAACCAATCAGAGCATGCAGTTAAGTTCTCCTGACTGAGAAGCTAACCAATCAGAGCACTCAGTTGAGCTCCTGCGTGCTGAATGCAGTGTTAACCAGGAAGTCTCGTCTCACTCATTCAGCATCAACGTGTTTCGCTGCGTAAAGAGTTGTGCTCTTTAGTGTTTATCTTTGTGCATAGTCAAGCCCTTCATTATGGCTCCAAAACAATCTGCTACTGCTTCAGGGGCCATGCCCAAGCGCAAGAAGAAGATTTTAACGATTGCCGAAAAGGTAAACGTTTTGGATTTGTTGAAGGCTACGATTCTTTTTATTTAAAAAGTAGGAAAGGAATATAAGATCTACGGCTGCAGCGTCCTTTTAACCAGGGTGCAAAATGAGTTGTAAGTGGATGTAATAAGGCAGTAGTCTGGATGGAATCTGCTTTAGGGATTTGGATTGAAGACTGCCAGAAGAAGAACAACGGCAGTGCTACACAATCGCCTGAAGTGGCTCCTTTACAAGGGCTGTAACGCTCTCCTTTGTTGTGCAGTAAAATTAAACTCATTGTTATCGGACAAGTCATCGTGTTATTGTTGGTGAGTAACCATAATTAATTTTCTTCTTACAGTGCTTAGTACATGTACGTACGCTTAGTGTCACTGTACACACATTTACTGTATACTATTTTTCTTGCATTGTACGTATTTATTGCTGGTGACCTGTCTATCGTAATGGCTGTAACATATGTGATATCGGAGACACTCAATATCTTTAAAATAATATTTTATGTTTTACTGTATATAAAGAGTGTGTTTATATACATAATTTCAATGAATCTTACCTAATATCTACGAGAATACAAAGGGATTATGCTGTATAACTCTGCGGGGAATATTTATAAACAGTGCGGGAGAGTTTATAAGGGCTTAAAATATATAAAAATAACCATACAAACATATGGTTTCTACTTCGCGGATTTTCACCTATCGCGGGGGGGTCTGGAACGCAACCCCCGCGATCGAGGAGGGATTACTGTAATTCCAAACACGGAATCAAAATTCAATGCGATATTGATGAAAAAAAAAAAGCGAAAAGAGATTGAATATATGGACATAGGTGATATGACAGAAGTGTGTGATGCAAAATGCAGATCTCGTGGCACTGTGGCAGCAGCAATCCAGCAGCTGATCGAGCAAAGAGAAGGTAAAACGTGTATGTGTTTCCCATTGTATCAAAGTTTAAGAGGGGTTGTCAGAGGAATGATCACTTCCCCTTGGGGTGTGTTCAGCCCCCCTCTTCACAACGCGAGCGGCAGAGACGTGAAGTGGTTGGCGCGTAGCGCAGGTGGGCGAACAAAGCGAGCAGGGGGCAAAGCCCCCTAGTACAGTGAAAAAATGATTGTATTCAAAATTACAGTTCAAGTCTTGTGAATACACACAGGTAGGAAACACCAAACCAAAACCACACAGAAAAATAACCCCCATTGTGTCACTCTCAAAAAGGAAATAATAAAAAAAGTAGTTTTCTTCTGCACAAGAACTCTATCCAGCTAGCCACAAAAATTGTGGTAAAAGTTCATCTCTCCATTAAAAAGAAAAAAAATAAACTGCTTGCATCATCTTCATCCATTTAAAAGCTCCTGGCCAAAATAATCATGAGCCCAACCCTGGTTCTAGGAGTTCCCTCACAGCTCCTCCTTGGCAGCCAGTCACAGTGCCATCACACTTCTTTTTCCACTGGCTGGCTCTGCTCACATGAAGACCTCTTCCTTGCATTGATCACCCCCTGCTATTATGTAGAGGCTCCAATCTTTCTCTGATAATCACAGTATGGCACTTGGACTCAACTACTTTCTGAGGAGAAAACTGATCAAACTCAATAACCTCCTACACATTCACACGCAGTACCGTGGCTCTTGACTTAACACACAGAAAACACATACACAATCTCAAAACAAAAGTAAGTCAACTGAACTTAACAGTCATTAAACCAAAATCAAAACTAAAATGTGACTTCCTGAAACTCTTGCTTTCTAATCTGTCCACCTGTTCGTCAGCCTGCAGATGCTGTCTTTAAACTTAGACCCTCTATCTCACGTGCACATGTTAAAAGCTACACAGACAGGAAACAGCTGGGACATTCACCCAATGCTGGCAGGTAAACACTCGCCTGTTACACTCTCCATTCACTGTACATTAACTCTTTCAGGGCTAATTATTTTTTTTTATTTTCTCCCAGGTCTGAATATTTTTCCCAAAAACTCAGTTTTCTAAAAAGTAAACAAAGCAAACACTAAATGCATTTAAAAATTAAAGATCAGCTTCAAATTCAATGAAATTTTTTCTTTGCTGTCCACAGCAAATGACAAAACCAACGTATAAAGATAAACATAAATAATAAGTAGCAGATAGATAATAAGTAACAGAGGCAGCATATAGTATAAAAACAGAATACAAGTATAAAGTGTAATTGTGCAGGTAGGTGTGTGATGGACAAGTCAAATACAGTTGTGTGAGGTCGATAGAATGAGGTGGCCCACAGTTATAAACTCCAGTCAGTTATTTAGGAGTCTAATGGCCTTGAGAAAGAACGAGTTCTTTAGCTTGGAAGTCCTGCATGTCATACTTCTATACCAACTGCCTAAGGGTAGAAGTGTGAACAGTTCGTGTTGGGGGTGGGTGGGGTCTGGGGTCCCTGAGGATCGAGGCAGTTCTCCTGCGGACTCTGCAGTTGTAGATGCTCTACAGAGAGGGCAGTGGGGTCCCGGTGATCTTCTCAGCAGTCTTTTCCTCTCTTTGCAGGCATTTGCGGTCCATAGCAGTAGTGTTACCGTACCACGCTGGTCAAGATGCTCTCAACAATGCAGCTGTAAAAGTTGCAGTGGATCTTAGTCAACATACCAAACTTCCTCAGCCTCCTCAGAAAGTATAGCTGCTGTGGAGCCCTCTTGACCAGCTGTGTGGTGTTACGTATACAAGTGAGGTCCTCACTGATGTAGACGCCCAGGTATTTAATGCTGCTCATCCTCTTCACTTCAAGCCCTCAGATGAACAGTCCTTCCTCATGTCCACTATCATCTCCTTCGTTTTGTCTGTGTTGAGGGTGAGGTTGTTGTCCTCACACCATGACGCCAGACTGTCTACCTCCCTCCTGTAGGACGCCTCATCACACACCGGTGATGCGTCCAATCACTGCGGTGTCATCTACGAACTTTAGGATGATGTTATCTTTGTGGGAGGTGACACAGTCCTGAGTGACCAGGGTGTAGAGGATGGGGCTGAGGACGCATCCCTGTGGGGTGCCTGTGTTTGTGGTAATGGTGGCTGAAATCCTATTACCAATCCTGACAGATTGGGGCCTGCCAGTCAGAAAGTCTAGGAGCCAGTCACAGAGGAAGGGGTGCAGGGTAGGTGCAGACAGTTTATGGGTGAGTTTATGGGGGATAACCGTGTTAAAGGCGGAGCTGTAGTCAACAAAGAGCATCCTGATGTAGTAGTCTTTGTTCTCCAGATGGGAGGGGGAATAATGTAGTGCGGCCGCGATGGCATCTGAGGTGGACCTGTTGGGCCGGTAGGCATACATTCTAAGATCAGCTTTAACATTGCTCACATACTTACTACATACCTGTTTGTCTAAACATTTATGTTCTGAACAGCACTTTCTGGAAAAGAAACTGCTACCTACCTTTCATTCTTGATTTCCACATCACTTGCATCAAAATCGGAGTTTGGTAAGTCACAGTCTGATTCAGCAATAATATGCAAAAAGCAAAAAAATGAATAATGCCCACAGAGTATTTTGCTTTGCATATTCGCTTTGCTCTTTTGCCCAACATCAGTGCCATTCTAGACATTGTTTACTCTATGCTCCTCACACACACACAAAGTCAAGTCAAGTCTACCAGTCCTCCTAGCAAAGAGGGCCTACCCATAACATGATGATGAGTTTTGTCGACGTCTCCAGCTGATTATTACCCTCTGCCCCTGGATGTCAACTGAAGTCAACATCGAACCTCAACCCCAGCTGTTGACAAAAGTCGACATCAGCCCTAAAAGAGTTAAACCCTACTAAGAAAATGAACAAGACTGCTGATGTTCTCAGAGTAATTCATGTGCACAGTGACAAGCTCTGCTCTGCCTTTCTTTAAACCCAAGCCATTGAGGCGAAGATCCCGACTGTAAGGCACTATAAGGCCTTCACTGTCATACCCACCCACCCTGTTGATCTGACCCCAGCAAGTGATGTTAAACTGGACTGTAACTTTAGCCATTATAACTGTTATGCACTACTAGCCAACTGTAGTTTAATGAATACTTCATTCTTTTAAGGTCTCTTCCATTTTTTGTTATTTTTTATTTTCAGAGCAGCATGGTTTTCTTTTATAGGATGCATTTTCAAATGTGGAGAAGGTAAAGATTTCTTTGTAATCAGCATGAACCTTTTTATTATTCATTAAACTGCTGATAACACTAGAAGGCTCAATAGATACAGAGTTCCCTGCTCATTTGGGATTGATAAAACGGATAACACTCACTCTGCCACCCGATAACAAATCAACTGTGCGTTTGCTCACTCGAAATACACAGTTTTCACTTGTTAGTAGAGGGTGTTGGCAGGGCTCAGTGAAAGGTGAAGAGATCCTGCCGCGCCAGCGATCCCCTTCTATTGAATCCACATATGCCTGTCATTCAATTGGACAGTCAAGGCCATACTCTCACCCCAGCTGTACACGCTTTTTTTACATTATGGATTTTTTAAAGTTGCCAGGTGACCTAAATTTACCAAAGACTGGTTCTGCATGATAAACAGCAAATGCAGTCTGCTAGACACCAACATGCTCAGTTACAAAACTACACTTCTCATCTACATTTGTATGTTTTTACATTCAAGTTGATTATTCAAGACACAACCTTAGTCTCTCTCTCTCAGTGAGAGAAACCCACATACTCCTAATGATTAGGCTGTTTACTTTTACTCCTTATCACACAAAATGATGCCAATTATAAAAGATAAAAAAACAAATATGTAGTATGAAGGAAATAAACCCATAAAATATTGTATAAAATGGCACATACAGTGGTGTGAAAAACTATTTGCCCCCTTCCTGATTTCTTATTCTTTTGCATGTTTGTCACACAAAATGTTTCTGATCATCAAACACATTTAACCATTAGTCAAATATAACACAAGTAAACACAAAATGCAGTTTTTAAATGATGGTTTGTATTATTTAGGGAGAAAAAAAATTCAAACCTACATGGCCCTGTGTGAAAAAGTAATTGCCCCCTTGTTAAAAAATAACCTAACTGTGGTGTATCACACCTGAGTTCAATTTCCATAGCCACCCCCAGGCCTGATTACTGCCACACCTGTTTCAAGAAATCACTTAAATAGGAACTGCCTGACACAGAGAAGTAGACCAAAAGCACCTCAAAAGCTAGACATCATGCCAAGATCCAAAGAAATTCAGGAACAAATGGTAGTAATAGTAGTAATAGTAACAGTGAGACAGGTAAGAGGTTACAGATAACAGTTATATATACTCAGCAAAAAAAGAAACGTCCCCTGACTTTCAACTGTTTTTACTTTCAGTAGACTTAATGTGTAAATATTTGTATGAACACTAAAAGAGTCAACACCATAAGACATAAACTAAAAATGTTTCACAATGTGTCCCTGAATGAAGGGAGGCTCAAAATCAAAAGTACCAGTCAGTATCTGGTGTGGCCACCAGCTGCTTGAAGTACTGCAGTGCATCTCCTCCTCATGGACTGGACCAGATTTGTCAGTTCTTGCTGTGAGATGTTACCCCACTCTTCCACCAAGGCACCTGCAAGTTCCTGGACATTTCTGGGGGGGAATGGCCCTAGCCCTCACCCTGCGATCCAACAGGTCCCAGACGTGCTCAATGGGATTGAGATCTGGGCTCTTCGCTGGCCATGGCAGAACACTGACATTGCTGTCATGCAGAAACTCACGCACTTTTTGCCACTCCTGTCTGGTCCAGCGAAGGTGGATTTGTGCCCATAGGCGGCGTTGTTGCTGGTGATGTCTGGTAAGGACCTGCCTTACAACAGGCCTGCAAGCCCTCAGTCCAGCCTCTCTCAGCCTATTGCGGACAGTCTGAGCACTGATGGAGGGATTGTGTGTTCCTGGTGTGACTCGGGCAGTTGTTGTGGCCATCCTGTACCTGTCACGCAGGTGTGATATTCGGATGTACCGATCCTGTGCAGGTGTTGTTACACGTGGTCTTCCACTGCGAGGATGATCAGCTGTCTTTCCTGTCTCCCTGTAGCGCTGTCTTAGGCGTCTCACAGTGTGGACATGGCAATTTATTGCCCTAGCCACATCAGCAGTCCTCATGCCTCCCTCAGCATGCCTAATGCACGTTCACGCAGATGAGCAGGGACCCTGGGCATCTTTCTTTGGGTGTTTTTCACAGTCGGTAGACAAGTCTCTTTAGTGTCCTGCGTTTTTAGAACTGTGACCTTAAATGCCTACTTTCTGTAAGCTGTTAAGGTCTTAACGACCATTCCACAGGTGCATGTTAATTAATTGATTTTGGTTAATTGAACATGCATGGAAAACATTGTTTAAACAATTTACAATGAAGATCTGTAAAGTTATTTGGATTTTTAAAACATTATTGTTGAAATACACAGTCCTGAAAAAGGGACGTTTCTTTTTTTGCTGAGTATAGTTAGCCTTCACACTTCTTCCTATCACCCATTAAGATAAAAACATAAGAATTTAGCTGGTAACTTTCATGTTGGATGCATGTCACAGGTGATCAGATAACATGATAATGCAACCAAAATCTATTCTGAATCTGCAAAATTAATAAAATAGAATTCATCAGACAAATGTGACCTAATAGACAACCATGTATATGAAATGCTGATTACAAAATGTGTAGGTCTTCTGCAAATTTATCAGCATAAAGAGTTCAAAGACACTTTGAGTGGAGTCATCACAGCCAGATCTGCATGTAGAAGCCTGAGGACATAAGAGAAAAGTCATTCGGCAAATCAGTTTTGGAAAAATAAGCACAGTTCAGAATCCCAGTGGAAATTACACTTTATTGGCAGTGTTTATTTTCATTTTTAAATTTCATATGTCTTCAGAAAGAATGAACTATTGTCATATGAGTTAAAAACAAATGTAAATGTATCTAACAGCAGTATGCAGTAAAAAGATACTCAAGAAAGTAGCCTTCTGTTTAACCACCAGCCTTGTAGCAGTGCCACTATTGGTTAAAACCACATCTCCCAGCAGTCCCTGCAGGGGCCATTGAGGTCAAAGGTGGTCAGAGTGGCTTAAAAGGAGGGCAAGTGTCCAAAGAAGAAAAAAAGTGTTTTTTGTTGTATTTTGTGTTCTGTGTACCTGTCTGGCTGCCTTCTGTTAATTAACCGTATTTAGTCATTGTGTCCTGGATTGTTTCATTGTTGGGATCTGGATTGTCTTCTGTCTACCTGTGTGCTGAGGACTGATTGTGGATTCATGGCTTTCCTGCAAGATAAGGAGTGCTCCTGAACCATCCACCTGTCTTCACCTTTACAGTGTCTACTGGTAGGACTGTTTTTTCATTCCCTGTCAATGTACAGATCTCTGGACTTACTATCATCATCATTTCATTACATCCGGTGCTGTTTTCCATGGACTTTTCTGTGGGGGGTTGTTTGTGTTTATGTGTTTAATGTAATTTCGCTGTAGGGGTACAGGGGTGGTATTGTTTTCATTTACTTCATTTAATTTCATTATATTCTTTAAATTTTTTTTGATTCCAGTGTGCATTATTTTGTGTTTGTGAGTGTGTGCGGGTCGGGCCAAGGCTGGGAGCGTCCCTGGGATCTCCTCCATAAAAATAAATAAATCACCGTCATCTTGATGGTGTGTATCTTAGCGGCACTGGACCGCTACAACCTAATAAGCAGATTATAATGATGTTAAAAATATAATGATAGATAGATAGATACCTAAAAAGAAAGAAAACGTCTGACTTGACCAAAGATGAAAATCAGCCACAGTCATAGTGAGGGATTATAAAGGCATATTGTCATCGGTATAAATGAGCCCCTATAGCATTTGTTGTCAAATTAGTGAATAATTTGGTGACTGAAAGTACTCGGTCTTAGTTGTGTCAGAGAGAGGAGGTGCAGCATTGTTCATAATGGCCATCAGTTTTATTTTCATTGTCTCCTCCACTGCTACCTCCATGAGGCTGAGAATGTGTCCCACAACTGAGTCTTCCTTCTTAATCAGCCTTTCTTGAAGTGATTTTACCAGCCCGGTACACCACAGTGTAAGAAATTTCATTGGCCTTTAGAGTTGCTGAACATGTAAAGGAGGTCACCACCCACGGTAAATAATCTTATAATGCAACAAATAAACATACAAATTATATCTAGGTCCCCTGAAATAAAACAATTAGCTTAATATAATCACAAAATTCAGTTAAATCAAAGTTATGTTTGTCCATCATTCCTGCTTACTGTATCCTAGTTTATGTATGCAAAGAATGCAATATCACCATCCAATCAATGCATGGTATTGTTGTTATTGTTGGATTATTATTTATGTTACAGCCTATAATTTTTTTGTCCTGCCTCCAATATTTATGAGATGTCAGTGCCCATGACTGATGCCCCATCCAGTGTTATTTGCTGCCAGCCAGCATTGCCAGAGATTTCTCTGTCTCCAGTGATCCTGAAATTAATTAAACAAGTTTTGAAAAGAATGGTTAGATATATTCATGTGAACAATGTTAGCCAGTTGTGCAGAGTGACATAGATATTTTGTATTTAGAATTCATATGACAAATATTTTGGAAGGTTAAAAATTACAGCAAAATCTTAATGATGTCTACTGCATTTAGCGATTTTTAAAATGTTTATAAAAAAAAAAAAATGTTTTTGCCAACAGACGCAGCAAATTAATATTTTACATGTCCATAAAACAGATGATGACTATTTCATAAATATGAACTAGTGCAAAATGATTAGGTGCTGTCTGCTCTTCTTTCTGTGGTTCATTCTGTCATTATTGGTCTTTTCTCTAGCTGACAAAATTTCAAACAAAGAGCCATTTACTTCACCTATACTTGATACATCTAGACTGCCTGTTTCCCCTGCAACACATATTTCACTCAAGAGAAAATATATATATATATTTATAAGAAAATATAAATATTTATCTTCTCAAAAGAAATTTGCATAGCTTAACATTTGACTTATTTAATCAATTTATCAGGTTTGTATTAATGTTAAAATAATATGATTTAAAGTGTTTCTCGTCAGTAATTGCCAGTACTTAAAGAAGTGTGTGCTAGCATTGTTGTGTCATTAAATTGTTTATCACTTTATCATTATATTTTCTTTAAAAATTAGTTACAATTGCATGCATTATTTTTCCACCACAAACTAAATTAATCAAGTCTGGTAATGGATGGATGGATTATTTCTGTTCTTAAATGATTAGTTCTAAATTCTCTTGTAAAATATCAGCAATTTGTAATATCCACTCAAAACTAACACTCATTTATTAATTGATATTGAACAGCTAAGAGTAATGCTGTATATTTTAAAATTAAACTCTGAATTAATAAATTTACATGTTACACTTAAGATGATTCAATTCATATTTTCAAATACATTGTTTTGGACTTTCTTCTTTTATTATTCTTATTTATTAATCTGTTATCTCTTCTTTCAGGCCCTACGTGTGCAACTCTAAATTAATGCTTATGATCAAATTTTATATGCAGGGTAATATTGCCTTTTTTGTCTTTGCTGAGTTACCGTTTTTTCCTCCAGATATTTTGTTTCTGCAGCTCTGCCTAATCAGCACAGAAGCCAAGTCATCTGAGATGGCCTAAATAAAATCCATACAGCAATCTTTTTCCAAGGCAGCAGTCTAACATACAGTAACTCTCCAGGCAAGACAGGCCATGCTTCCCAACAGATGGCAGAGATTTACTAGGAGGCCATCACTGGGGAAGAATTAAAACAAATTATCAATACAAGCAATGCAGACATAAGAAAATGCCCTGTAGCGAACACAAGTAGGGTAACAGATTCTCTTTGTCAATATCCTGACAGAGGAACAGTAGCATCCCATTTCAGCCTGAAAGGAATATACGACTGCTGTACCAGTGTGGGCGCCTATATTCAGAATTCTTTTCGTTTCATGAGTAGTTAAATAAGATTTATCTCATAATTGCTGTGGTCAGTGAAGTTAATTGTCACTTATTTTAAACAGAAGTCATAGTCATTGCATGATGTTCATGGAATTTATATTGCAGTGTTTCTCAATCGTTTTGATGCATTTCTCACAACAGGGAACATCATTCTCATCAATATTAATGCAGTTCTCAAAACAGTTAAGACATTTCTCATAACATACACTTGCCTGTGCAAAAGACAGTAAAACAATCAAATCCTTTGTTAGCCAATCACCTCAACATTCTGACCAATGAATAAAAACCTTTCACCACTGTTTTAAGGCACCAAATGTTTTTCTACTTTTATCAAAACCTTACTGGCTTTGGAAAGAGTACTGCAAAAACATGGAGGCGCAATGTAGAGTAAAAAATGTCCAAACACAAAAATCAAATGTGAAGGATTTATTTGAGACTTTACATAATTGATGAAACTGAGAAAAGCAAAATGATACACGTCAAGAAATAAATAGACAAAAACAAACATAAAGATTTGGGGAAGCCTCCCCGTCTAATATGTCTAGAGCTTTGAGTCGAAAAAATGACCAATAATAGTCGCTTTGTAGTAATTACAGTAGACCATCAAATATAGACTGGCTGGAGCTTTTATCTTGAAACGGCAGGAAGGGGAATTTGAGAAAGTAGAGGAAGTGGAAGTTACATCATCTATCAGAGGAAACGGAACTGACATCATCAGTTGGAGCGAGAAGTGATTTCGTCTGGTTGAGACGGAAGTGGAAAATACAGGTTGTTCTTCCATTGTTCTGTCGAAAGAGGGAAAAAAGCATTGGTGCTTGTTTCCAACCTCCTATCTCTTGTACTTTTATTCCCTTTGGACCCTTTGGCTGCCTCCCAAGCGCACGTGTATGACAACGTGAAACTATATCCATCAGAAACAGGGAAAGAAAAAATATACAAACTTAGAGCATCAACTACTGCATAGTACAGTAAAGTCACACTACATATATGTATATATGTATACATAAATCTAAAATTACTATAAAGTGAAAAATATGAAATGTCTTAAGGGACACCCTGTCTGTCATCTCTATTAGGCCACATCATTGTGTTCATATCACATCTGATGTCATCCCTTCTGAGACACAGAGGGTAAAATCACAGCCAACCTCGACAAGCCCCAGGTGTGACATATTGACAACCAGCATCCATTGCTTCCAGTAGGGTAATCTGCTTGTGAGGCCATCGATCATATACCTTCGACCTCCAAGAAGAGAAGAATTCCTCAGATGTGTTCAGGAATGGTGAATACGGTGCCAGGATTACCATTATTATGTGTTGGTGGGTTTCAAACCATTCCCTCCCACCATTGGAGTGGTGAAAACTTACATTATCCCAAATTACCAAATGGAGTGGCATGTTGGCTCTCACAATCATCATTCATTTTTGGGAATGAGGGCATTGTAGAGCCCATCTAAGAATTGAAAAGCCTGTCTTTGTTGCATGGCCCATGGTGAATTTCCCCATATTGTGCTCTTGCCTCAACACTGTCCTGGCACACCCAGTGTAGCCCTCTGACCTATGATATTCCTGCCATGTCTCCTTATTGTATTCAGGTCAAATCCTGCCTCATCCACACCCATCTCATTGGCCTCCAACTCAAGTATTCTCTGTAAAATCCAAAAAGAGTGTTCACATTAGAAACATTTGAAACAGTGTAGTTTAGAAAGAAGATAAAACATCTCTGTATCCTTACCTGTACATACAGATGTCAACGCTCTTTACTTTCTTTCTCTTTAATTCGTGATTCAGGCCTTTAACATTCCAGGTTACGAAGTTAACTGTCCCATCATGGAGACACTGATTCTGAGTTTTTGATGTCATTTTATAGTCTTAACTGGAAGTGAAACAGCTTCGGCCTTAATTTCCTATTTCCCCTAGAGTTTTTGCCATGCAGCTTATTATTACGTTGGTAGTTATAATTATAAAGATTAATAGGAAAGATTAGGTATAGATCAAGCCTGCTCTCTTTCTCTCCCCCCTTAACCCCCCCACCCTCCCTTTTGCCTCCCCAAGTGAGGCTAAAACCCGCTTCACACAGTCCCAGTCCTCTGACATACCCAGAGACAGAGCACGTCCAAAGCAAAACAAGCCCCAATGCAGCGGCGTGTTAGGGTTAAAAGATAGAGATATCTATTACCAATATAGTCTTTAAAAAAGAAAAAAAAAAGAAAAAAAGAATTTTGCACTTAAAATATATATATAGTATTCAGCAATTTTAGTGCATTAAGATGATACACCCAGATAATAAACCAGGGTGATGGTGTTAAAGATGTGTCCAAAATAAGCATAACAAGTCTTAATGCAGTAATAGCAATAACAATAAACCAAGAGTATGATATTGAACAGTCTCGTTGAGGGTAGAGATGAAATAATTAGGAAAAAAAAAAAGAAAGAAAAAGTAATTAAGCTCAATAAAACATAAACAGATAGCGCCCTAGTAATACTAAGTAATAATGAGAATATATGCTGATAAAAACCCGTATTTTAAAACGAATAGATCAGACAGTAGATTATTAATCCTTGCTTTATCATTAACCGCCATGACTCACTATTATGTATCAGAATAGTCCCAGGATCAGCTTTCTTAATTCCTTTTCTGCTTCTTCTTTGCTAGCGAAGACATAGAATTGACCCTGCCATTCCACTTTAAGTTTTGCTGGATACAAGAGGCTGTATTTGGCGCTGGCTTGCCGTAACCGCTGTTTGATGTTGTAGAAGGCTGCGCGTTTAGTAGCTGTTGCTGGAGAGAAGTCAGGTGAAGATACGAATGTGGTTATTTTCAAATGTAATATCTTCCTTGTTTCTGAGGAGTGCCATCACCTCATCAGCTTAAATGATAATCGTTCAAAGCGGACAGTAAAAGACCTTGGTCTGGGTCTAACGGTGTTTGATCCGCGTACGCGGTAAGCCGCTGCTTTCTCAGATTCTGCTTTAAAGTCGTCCCCGATTATTTTAGAAAAAAGTTCAGCTGCGAATTTCACCGGGTCTGTACTTTCTCGATTCTCGGGCAGACCTTCAATTCTGACATTATACCTTCTACTACCATCTTCCAAAGCAGCCAGTCTATCTCCGAGTTTTTTTGCATTCGGAGCTGACATTTTCTGCTTTTTCTTCAGCACTGGTAGCTAAATTTTCAGCTAATTCAATCCTAGTCGTAAATGTCTCCTTGAGATCCTCCAATTGATCAGTAAGCGTTTCAATTTTACCCAGCACCTGTTGCATTTCCACTTGGATTTCTTGTCGCAGCCTTTCATTTGCCTGTTGCAGCATCAGCCGCTGCGTTTCATTTGCTTGTTGCAACTCTTGCCGCTGCGTTTCGTTTGCTTGCTGCCATTGCTGCTTCAATTCCAGCAACTCTTGTTTCAGCCTTTCATGTGCCTTTGCCCTTGCTTTCTCATTTGCCTTCTCGGTTTTCTTTATATCTTGTATGAGCTCAGCGAGCATCACCTCCAGTTTAGACATTTCAATTGTGCTTTCTTGTACCGTAGGTGTAGCGTCAGGCTCTACTGTAGCCGGTGCCCCCGCTATTCCTGGCTTGCGTGGAGTAATTGAGATTGTGGACTGTAAGGCCTTTTCCAGTTTCAGGTGTTCTTCTCCGATCGGCGAGCTATCGAGATCTGCACTCACGATCATACATTTTCTCGCCTTTTCACTCTCAGCCGGCGACGATGTAGCGGACCTTGGTCCCGAAGAGTCTGTACTTTCGCCCAGCTGATCCAGGTCTCTCTCTGAAAGGCCGTATCTTGAGCTAGGGCTTGCTGATCTTAGCTTGGGTGCAGCTTTAGTTTTTGATTCTTTTGGACCCCCTTTCTTGCTGGCCATGTTTATATATGCTTACATATACTGCATACTGTAGCAGTCTCCTTGGGTTGAATAGATACAGGATATCTCAGGATAATAAGCAAATAATATGAAAAATAACACTGCTGCTAGCGGAGCTCCGCTTCAGACGTCCATCTCTCGCATCGGACGAGACCAAATCCTAATCTTTTATTCTAACACTGCTCCTCTCAAATGGACAGCTGTTTTATAAACATTGAATATCTTTTCAGGACTCTGTCTAAGGTGGAGAGACTCACAGAGCAAATGTTTTGAAAAATTCCATTGTCCTCCACAACAGCTGACTTGATCTCTTTTAGCCTAATAGCATCGTTTTCTCTCTCCATGTCCACAATTACCATCTGCTGCTCGTGTTTCAAAATCGGCCCTCTCCCATCAGAATGAGGCAGTGGTACTATTCTAACAATACAAAGGTCATCAGTTTATGAATTGTTATACAGAGGTCACAGATTCGATTTCTTACAGTAAACTGCAAAAATGTGATGTTGCCCACAAATACAGTAAATGTTGGATCACATAGCTGTCTCATTCCTGAATGTCCATATTACAGAAGCCACTGTAGACTGTGTCACCTGAGGTTGCACCCGTTGACAAGGTTCAGCCACACTTAGGCTATGGTTGATAACGTGGTCTACAATTGTTGCCCTTATTTCATTAGACTCACCCTCTGGTATATATTCACTTCTCTCCCTCTACCCCTGCCCCTAATTCTTAATTGTCCTCTGTGTGTTCCTCTCCCACCTGCCACACCACACATTCAGACACCACGTCCTCCCACAAAGCCTTGGTTCTTGTACCTGCTTGTCACCTTCCTCCTGCTTCTCCATTTTCAGCACAACTCACTGGGTGAAACACAAGCATCATATGTACTGCAGTGCCATGACATGCACCCGTGGTACAAGACTGAGAGAATATGTTTCTATTTATTTCAACTAAACCTCTCCTGAGAACACGTGTTTCTATTTGCTTTCATTTGAAGGGCAATTTACTACTAACACAGACAGGGTGTTATTGGCCTTGATCTTGGATACATATTTGAAAAAAGTTTAAAGTGATTTGATTGAAAACACTAATGCAATGCTGGACAGTATTAATGAGAGTGAGAGATCTGTAGTTCTGAATGACAAAAGTGCAAACTGTTTTGATGAGTTGTCAGAGTCAGATGAGAAATGCATCAATACAATGACAAAATGTCTTTAGTAAGCAAGTAGAAACAATAGCAGTGTGTACAAACACAATGAGGAATGCTAATGTGGGTGGGGAATTGCGTTACTGATTTGAGAACTGCATTAACAGGTAAGAAGAATGACATTCCTGATGTGAGAGCTGCATCAAAGCGATCGAGAAAAACTGTAATACAGAAATCTTTACTAGGAGCTATGAATGAAAGGTTTTTTCTTAACACATTAACCATTTATTACTGGGATGCTGCAGTATAGGTGCATATATGCATGTATGATAAATAATCAACTCTATCAGAAATGTATTAGAAAGCAATAGTTTTATTATCAATAGTAACTCTGTCAAAATGTAAAGAAACTGTTAATTACTTTATTTTCACCAGCAGTACGACTAAAAGTCATCATTTAAATGAAAGTCTTACAGGAACAGGCTTACACGAACATGTGCCATAAATAAAACTTCTTTCTTTGCTCTATCCACGCTTATTGCACACAACACATTTGGTAGTTGGTGACTGTTTGCGCTCAGTGGGCGGCAAAATATCTATGTACTTCTGTCCTGACAGTCATGATGAGTTGGATGCCTTGTGATGAAGAAATGCTTCACAGCATCAATTTGTATCAGTGCCAGAGCCTACAGGTTCCATACTATTGTCACTATCTCAATCACTGTCATTATCATCAGAATATTCATCTTGAAAGAAATCTAGCTGTTTCAGAACATCAACAGCTTTATACCTTTTTTGTGATGATGTAACTACAGACTTTCTATTAAAAAAAGTATTTTATGCAAGCTGTTGCCACCAAAAAAAATTCTATGGCTATCCACTAGATGGCACCACAATAATATGTAACTGAGACATGTTAGCAAAACTTGTGAGCAAGCTGGTTGCATCTATAGTGGCTGTGACTGAGATACAAGTTCTCTCATATGTCGCATTTTGACAGGCTCAATGAGATACGATTTAACATCTATCTCACGTTCAATGTGTTAAATAAATGTTTGTGAGGTATTATATTAGCTCAAATTGGATTAAACCAAATTCTCCTTAAGATGATCTGTTCAAAACTGTTTTTTTTCCAATTACTGGGATTTGGGGAGTCAGAAACTAAAACTAAAAATTTTTGAGGGAACACCAGAACTTTGCAGGACGCACATTCATACCAAGCAATTTAGAACCCTCAACTACACCAAAATGAACAATTTGACAACAACAACATTTATTTCTATACCACATTTTCATTCAAACAATGTAGTTTAAAGTGTTTCACAACATGTCAAAGAGGTTGCTGTATGCAAAGAAAAATGTTTAGATGAAACTATCCATCCCGCTATATCCTAATTACAGGGTCTCAGGGGTCTGCTGGAGCCAATCCCAGGGCACAAGGCAGGAAACCCACACAGACATGGGGAGAATATGCAAATTCCACGCAGGGAGGACCCAGGAAGCGAACCCAGGTCACCTAACTGCGAGGCAGCAGCGCTACCCACTGCGCCACCGTTCAACCCTAGATGAAACTAACAATGAATAAATTGTATAAAAAAGATAAATAAATAATGTATACATACATACATACATACATACATACATACATACATACATAAGAAAGATATATAGTTAAGAAAACTAGAGTCCTTTTAATACAGAATTGAGTTTTTTTTTTTAAATGACAAATATTCTAAATGAGGGCAGCGCGTGTGTGTGTGCATGCCCTGCGATGTGCTGGCGCCTTGCTCGGGATTTGTTTCCTGCCTTGCGCCCTGTGTTGGCTGGGATTGGCTCCAGCAAATCCCCGTGACCCTGTAGTTGGGATATAGCGGGTTGGATAATGGATGGATGGATATTCTAAATGACAGTTCTGATGATAAGGTCAGATGGCCAAGGGTGAAGAGAAAAACTAAAAAACAAAATCTGCAGGGGTTTCAAGGCCAAAAGACTATCCAGTCCCAACTGGGCATATTGCCTAACATAAATGTTCTTAAGTAGCTCTTCATTGGTTCTTTTTAGGCTTCATCTTAGAGGATTCAACGCAGTGGGGTTCGTCACAAGTTGGGGTGTCCACTTTTATTCAGGTATCATAGACAGTTGTACTGATCTTTGATCAGGTGGTGGTGCAGGTGTGGAATGCAACTACAGAAGAACCAGTAAAGAAAACAGAGAAAAGTAAAGATTAATAACGATTCCAGATACACTGAAGACAGTGATAATTTCATGCATATCTAAGGTAATAAGAGTAAAACTGAATTGAGGCTACAAAAAAACAAAATTAAATAAAAAATCGGGAGTGGTCTATCCTTGACTGTCTCGTGTACTCAGATATGGGGATGGATATTTGAGGAGTAAACCACAAGACAATGATTATATTTTTATATAATGTCCATTAAAGAACCAACAACAACAAATCAAATCAAATTAAAAATATATTGAACAATTAATACAAATGTAAAGTTGAATAAATAGGACACTGCAGGGAATTGCAGGGATTTGATTAGCGACAGCACCTTCTCTCATCCCGGGGTGGTATCACAAACCTTAGAGGAGTCCTGAGGGTGATCTATAGTCGCGCATGTGTGATGATAGATAGATAGATGAGAAAGGCACTATATACTAGATAGATAGATAGATAGATAGATAGATAGATAGATAGATAGATAGAT
>JANRMT010062806.1:106143851-106158843 GCA_026402145.1 Polypterus bichir lapradei | reverse complement strand
ATAGATAGATAGATAGATAGATAGATAGATAGATAGATAGATAGATACTCTATTTGTCCCAAAGGGGAAAGAGAATGTCTGCATTCTTAATAGCAGAGACACAGAGTTCACTGTTCTTCATATACTGTGCTAAAGTAATGTAAGAGCAGAAAAACATGACTTCCATCCATTTTTTGAAGGATTATTATCTCAGTTATGTGAAATTTATATGTGTTATTCTGGACAAGTGGTTTAACAATCAGTAATTTAGAGCAGTATATTAACTTAGTATGCAATAAAGTTTAGTTTTAAAATGTTTACAAGTTTAGTTTTAAAATATTTTAAATGTTTAAACTTAACAGAAAGCGATTTCTATGTACAGCTTATGCACAGGGACAAAGATGACTAATTGCAATGATTTTTTTTCATGTTGCTTAAAATACAGGTTCTGTCATTTTAGATGTACTGTAAATCAAAACATGAACACTTGATACGTGTTGGCTAGGCCGGAATAAAATATAGTCATCAACACTGTGACCCTGTAATGGAAAAATCAGATTCAGAAATTGTATGGGTGGATAACCATCAGCCATCCCAGTAATGTGAAGGCAACAGTTCTCACTGACTGGTTAATGTACTGTATAATTTCCACTGGGAGATGAAACAAGTGTTTTGATTTTAAAAATAGGAATATGACAGATTATATTTATTTATTTGTATGTGACTTAACAATTTCAAATGAGGTCAATTACTTCATTCCTGTGTTTCAGAATACAGATACAGAGGTACTATTTGCATTAAGTTCAGATAATGCATTCTTCATCTGAGTAAAGAAAGCATCGCTTTTCTTTTACAAAAATGAAATATTTTAAGTGCATTCAGATAATAAATCAGTCGTATCAAAAGAGGTCTTGTTCTTAACATCAACGCTTTGTCCTAATGGCTTTCAGAGACAATGGTGTGAACTACCCATCAAGTACTGCAGCGCTCACTTGTGAAAGGACCTTTGTTTTAAAGTCTGATCTGATGGATGGGGAATAGGCGTGCTTGGTGCCTTGTTCAATGGCAGACAATGAATCAGGGGTTGAACTTGAAAATGCACCAGTGGTCTCTTGTGTTCTCCTTCTAGTTTAGAGAATAGAACTACACAATCTCCCAACACAAGAGAGATATTAAGCATATGCAATCAATATGTATTGTATATGGCTCAACACACACTACCAAAAGGCTTTTCACAAGACAAATAAGGGAACGATTTAAAATAACACGAGCAATGCATGATAAATGAACTAGGAAAGAAAATTCTACAAGTGCCTGTAAAAGGTTTTTACCTCCTTGGAACTGTTCACATTTTATTATTATACAAAATTGAATTACAGTGGATTAATTCAGTTCAATTAAATGTATTTTTTATAGTGGTCTTAACTGAGTGCAAGCACAGAAAGCTTTGAGGTAAGTTCTCAGGTAAAATGCAAGTATAAATTTTACAGTTTACTCAAAACAGAATTACTACACATAATTTGTTTAAACAAACAGGAAAATCAGGTAGTTTGAAATGAATTAGCTAAAATAAATGCAAACCATCAATATCTTATCATTAATAATGGTTGAAGTATTAGAAGTTGACAAAAGAGGAGAGAAAAATAAAAAGCCCAGTTAATACCATCTCTGGAGAAACTAAATCTCTGGGGAGTCCACAGTCAGTCAGACAGAGTCAGAGTCCTAGAGACCTTGGCTAACTAGCCACCCACCCCTCTACCGGACATTCTACAATAAAGTCTGTGCTGGGCCATCCAATCCGATGACAGAATCTTTCAATCCAATAATCCAAAGGCTCCTAGTGTCTCAGAAAACGTTTCAATCAGCAGGAGAGCAGCAGACAGCAGAACAATAGCTCGAAGGGCCACAACAAGATTTAACTCTTTCAGGGCGAATGTCAACTTTTGTCAAAAGAAGGGGTTGACAGTGGTAATCAACTGTAAATGGTGACAAAAGTCACCATTATGTTTTAGTTGGACTCTCTTTGCTAGAAGGAAAGTTCGCTTCATTAGTGTGACCGAGATTCCCTGCACTCACATGAGTAGTGAGGAGCAAACAATGACAAAAATGGCAAGGACATCTAGTGAGAGATTGAAGTGAAATACTCCGTGGATGACATTTTGCACATTATCACTTAATTGAACTCTGACTTGTTGGAATCCGATTTCGATACAAGCGATCGAAAACGAATGTGAGGTACCAGCATCAGCTCTTCAGTCCACAGCTGATTGTGGTGCGAAACAGGTTTGCATAGCTGATGCCTACAGCAACGTCTGCCTGGGAGGACCTCCACTTACAATAACAACAGGTACAAAGCAGATTGCAACACACTGTGGCTGCGACTCCTGCTGCTGCACCAACCCCCCAAAGACAGCCTGGAAACCAGCTTGTCTAGCATTCCTGGCGAACTGGTGGCCACAGCAGTCAGCAACAGTTGTTTTATGTTGATTTCTGTGTGAAACCATTGCTTTGTGTCCTTTTCTGAAAACTGTGTTTTAGAAAAAATATTCAGCTCTCAAAGAGTTATTTTGGCTGCTTTGACACTGAGCAACAGTAAAAGACTCTTTATTGTCAAAGTGAAAACAGATATCTACAAAGTGGTCTAAATTAATTACAAATGAAAAGCACAAAAATAATTGATTGCTTAAGTATTCACCCCTCTTTAATATCACACGCCTAAATTATCACTTGTGCAGCCAGTTGGTTTTAGAAGTCATAGAATTAGTTCAATGGAGATCACCTGTCTGTAGTCAAAGGGTCTCGCTTGATTGTAGTCTTAGTGCAACATTATCTGGAAGGTCCAAATTGTGGAGAGTCAGTTTGTTGGCCTAACCTACACAATGAGCGCAACAGAAAACCTCAAGAAACTCCATGAGAAAGGGACTGAACAGTACAATTCAGGAGAAGGAGACAAGAAAATATCCAAGTCACTGAATATCCCTGGGTGTCTGGTTAAATCAATTATTAAAAAATGGAAAGAGTCTGGCACAGATGGAAATCTGTCTGGAGCAAGCCATCCACAAAAACTGAGTGATCATAGAAGAACAAGACAAGTGAGCGAGAAAACTCTGAAGGAGCTGCAAGCTACAGTGGGTCAGATTGGAGAGACAGTGCAGACAACAATGTTTCCCTGTTACATCACCATTGCAGCCTTATAGGGAAGTGGCAAAGAGAAAGCTAATTAAAAAAATCAGGAGTGGTCTCCCCTAGACTTTATCATATATTCAGATATGGGGATGAATATTTAAGGAGTAAACCACAAGACAATGATTATATTTTTATTTAATGTACATTAAAGAACCATCAACAACAAACCATGTTAATAAAATATATAAAACAATTATTATAAAAGTAAAGTTGAATAAATCAGACTCTGCAGCTGTATGAGTAAAAGGTAAAGTACCACTTCTGGTTAGTGGAAACAGCCCAAAAGTTGATAGAAAGCTATGTTTTGTACCTAATACTTGTATGCAAAATTTGGTTGACCTAAGTGAAAGTGTACTCAAGTTATCATGTTTACATACACACACACACACAGAGATACACATACACAGACATAATTGCAAAAATTGTATTTTCGGACTCAGGGAGGTCTAAAACATCAAGATTCATCAAAATCTTGGTCAAATTTTTTGGTCGATCACAATACTTCGTATACGAGAAAGTAAAAATGTACATGACATCTCAGACCAAAAGAAATATGGGAGGTTCTTATGTCAGCGAGAAAAAGGTTCTGTGATCTCATGAGACCAAAACTGAGCTCTTTGACCATAAGACTAAATGACTTATTTGAACACAGTGCATTATCAATAACTCAGCATTAAACTGTGAAGAGTGGTGGTGGTAGAATCACAGTGTAAGGATATTTTTCTGCAACAGGCCCTGAAAAGCTTTTGAGGGAAATCATTGGAGGAAAACCTGATGCAGTCTGCAAGAAAACCTGCACCTCGATGTTACCCCATAGAACCACATACCAACCATTATACTAGTGTCCCAAACTGCCAGTGCACGTAAAAAAACAAAAAATAAGAAAACATGTTAAAACAAAAAATATACAGTATGCGACCATTGAATTCCAGGGTCTTACACTCCTCTAAAACAATATATATGTTGTGGCGGATGGCTGGGACGCCTGGAAGGACCGGGAGAGGGACAGTACCTCCCCTGGGTCACGAAAGGGCAGCCGCCCTGGTCTGCATCGGGGCCATGGGATCACAGCTTAGAAGCTTAACCCTGTTGGGGCCCATGGCCACCGCCAGGGAGCACCCGGAGGATCATGGAGCCTTGGAATGCAGCAATTCTGCCACACCAGGAAGTGCCGCCGGAAGATCATCGCAAAGCACCTGGAGCACATCCGGGAGTTCTAGAAGGGGCCGCCTCACTCCACTAGTCGAGCCGGAGTCGGGAGACAGAGGACGGAGCTTGTGAGTGGAGGAGTGAGGGCGGCAGTGATGAAGAAAAGGAAAGTAGAAAGGACTGTGAGTATTATTGTAGTGTTTTGGGTACTGTGCGTGCTGTATAAAAAGAAAAAGGTTATTAAACGGGTCTGTTCTGTACTTCTTGCTGTCTCAGTGTCTGTCTGTCTCCTGGCTTCTTTTACAATATATAAATTGTATTTAGAGCACCAAGAAAAGTTAAGAAAAATTAACAATGAGAGTCAAATCATGAAAATAATAAAACCTTTTTATATATGATAAATTTTACAAATGTGTAATTTTTTTATTTTGGCTTTAACAGTATTAATGATATGCTCCTTGTCACAAAGCCATCATTGACAGCTAAACTAAATGCTATTATTTCTCTTAATTTTACATTTTTCATTTTAATATACTTTATCAAAATTGCCTTTTCGCGTGACCTTTGGGTGTCAGACCACAGTGTCAGCCATTGTACAGCACCTCTGAGCAATTTTCAGGTTAAGGGCCTTGCTCAAGGACCCAAGAGAGTAGGATCCCTTCTGGCAGTAACCGGATTTGAACCGGCCACTTTCCAGATTGATCTTTAGCTAAACAGCCACCACTTCATACTACAGGGAGTTTTGTACTCTGCCAACAGTTTTAAGATGTGTGCAGTTGTGTCTGTTTGTTAGCACTACGTGGTGGGATAAAAGAAACCATGAGGGCAAAGTCAACAATTATCTATACTATTGTGATCTTTTTGTTTGGGTTGGCTGTACAGCTTTCCCCGTGCATGTGTAGAAACATTGTGTGCCCGTGGTCTTAGTGATCAAGTCTCAACCTTCATCAGTCAGTTTCTCTTTTTGTTTCCTAGAAGTGAACAGGACCACTCTGATCTTCTTCCATTTTTTATGGGCTGAAGGTGTAAAAAGAGTAGAAGGAGCACAGGGAAAGCTTTAAGGCCAACCTAAATAAAATTATTACAGATGTGCAGTAAAATAATCTACTATGTAATAAATCACTAAATCAGTAAAAGTCCAGGACAGTGACTCGCCAAGTCCACGTGTGCGACAGTTCAGATGATTATTGACCTAATCCTCGTACATTTCAGGTAGCATGTGTCCCGGTCAAAAGTAGTATTTGCCATAACATTTTACCACGTACTGCATTGTTGCTGTGTGTTTCTCCATGTGCATTTGATGACAATTGTTTTTCACTGAGCTAAAAAGTAGAATTAAATGACATCTTTTGGCATGTTTTCTGTGTCCATGTAGGTTTTCTCCCAGTGTTCAGCTTCCAACATGCATATATCCCAAAGATGATACACATTATGGATTGGAACCTCTAAATTGTTACAGTGTTATTAATTGTGACTTGCATTGCAATAAGCTTGCTCAAGCTTTGCGCCTGATGTTTCTGGGATAGACTCTAATTTCCCCTGTACCAGTTCAAAAAAGACATATTAGAGCAATTAAGCTATTAAGTAATGAAAGCAGCTTGATGGATTAAGTAGCCTTACCTCATTTGCAAAATTTCATATGTTCTTATGTATTTAAACACGGGCCAATTCATCTATTGTGACTGAGCATATAAGATTTATTATAAACCTCATTTTGAGATGCTAAATAAAATGGCATTTTTTATAAGAAAATTAGTTAGAAACATAAGGTTCAGTCCACATGTGTATCATTCATTCTCAAAACTGCTCAGTCCATGTTCAGGGTGCGGGGGGCAGAGTCAATCCCAGCAGTGCTGCTCAGATGACCAGTGTGTAAAATTCCCTGTTTCATGTTTGACCTGAGCAAGACACGTCCAGTGGGTCTGTTGTGTATGCACAGAAGTTTCTTTGTTTTGTGTGTATACGATGTGCTCACAGACTCCATGCTTATTTGTGCTTTCTGTTCAGTATTTCATTTTAAACCCGTTCATTATGTGTTCTACTTAAGTTTTCTATCGCCTTTAATAATTAACATGTTTCGTCTGCTTTAAGTTTATAACCATCACTTTAACTTCTAATAACATTTAGATAGATAGATAGATAGATAGATAGATAGATAGATAGATAGATAGATACTTTATTAATCCCAAGGGGAAATTCACATACTCCAGCAGCAGCATACTGATAAAAAACAATATTAAATTAAAGAGTCATAAAAATGCAGGTATAACAGACAATAACTTTGTATAATGTTGCAGATGCACCACAATAACCCTGTTTCTGTTTGCGAATGCGCGGGTTATTAATATTACAGTATAAGCTGTATTTTACTTTGTTCTAAGACACAAATTTCAACATGTTTGAGTGTATAGAATTGTGTAAAAATATAAGGATTTCTATTTTTGTATATGAACTCTGTTTTGGACTACATTTGGAAAAATTGCTGTAATAGTGCATTGGATTAACTAATAGCATTTCAAGTGGTAGTAATTACTCCTTTTGTGGAGTCTATAATATATTGCTCTTACCTTTTTGATTGTTTTTGTTTGTATATGCACTCCATTGATACTTACCATATTTCTTTATTTATTTCTGTTTAGATACCACACATGTACTCACACGTATCTATTGAAGTGTTTTCTGCAGAGCCCAAAAGGGGGTTCAGACTGCTCTCTGGTGTGGCTGCTGTTCTTTCTAACCGAAAAATTAGACTGGCTGATGTACGATCAGCCCAGTAACATTCAACTTTCCTTCATAGCCAGTCCATTTCAAGATCCTCTCACGCACACATCCACACTCAGCCAACTTAGCGTTGATCATCAACCTAACCAGCATATCCTTGAAGGTGTGGGTCAGGAGAAAATGGTAAATTAACATGGAGAAAACTTGCAAATTTCCACATGGACAGCAACCAAGATTGAAACTCTCATTTGAACATTAGAACAATCTAGATGAGAACAGGCCAAAGCTCACCAGTCCTGTCCACTTAATTCTTCTAAAATAACAAGTCCCTAAAGTTCTACTGTATACCACACTACTTGGTAACTTATTTCATGGTGTCTGAGATTCTCTGCATAACAAAAACATCGTTACGTTTGTGCAAAATGTACCCTTTAACAAACTTCCAAGTCCCCATGGTCTTGATGAACTCATTTTAAAATTACAGTCTCAATTCACTGGACTAATTCCCTTCATAATTTTAACCACTTCAGTCACATCACCTCTTAATCTTCTTTTGCTTAAACTGAAAAGGCTCAGCTCTTTAACTTTCTCTGATAACTTATCCCCTGTAGCTCTGGAATCAGCCTAGTTGCCCTTCTATGGACTTTTTCCAGGGCTGTTATGTCTTTTTTGTAGCCTGAAGACCAAAACTATGCAGTACTCCAGATGGGCACTAACCAGTGCATTATAAAGCTTAAGCATAACCTCCTTTTACATGTACTCTGTATAATCTAACACTCTGTTAGTCTTCTTAATAGTGTTCAGTCCACTATGACTCCTAAATCCTTCTCATAAGGCATACTTTCAATTTTAAAACCTCCCATTGTGTATTCAAACCTAACAGGCAGTCAGTCATTTTCTAATCTGCTTAGTCCAGAACAGGGTCACAGGGGTTGCTGGAGCCTATCCCAGCCAGCATAGGGCACAACAACAACAACAACATTTATTTATATAGAATGTAAAGAAAAAAATATAAAAATTAGGCAATACTAATTAACAAAGAAAAAGTAAGGCCCGGTGGCCAGGAGGACAGAAAAAACAAAGCAAAAAAAAAAAACTCCAGAGGGCTGGAGAAAAAAAAATCTGCAGGGCATTCGAGGCCATGAGATACACCCAGACCCCACTGGGCATTCTACCTAATATCAATGATCTCAATCAGTCCTCATGGTTTTCAGGCTTCACATAGAAGAATTAGATGATGATGGTCATCTGGCCTTCAATCCATCAATGTAGGGACATCACGGTGCTTTGATCAGGTGGTGGTGGTGCAGATCAGCACCAAAGAAAACCGGAAAGAGAACAGCAGAGAAAGTAGGTGTTAGTATGGATTTTGGAGCCATGAAAAAATGATAATTAAATGCATATACAGAATATCAGGGTTATACTAAAATGAAGCTATGAGAAAGCCATGTTAAAGTAATGAGTTTTAGCAGATTTTTAAAGGGCTTCACCGTATTAGCCTGGCAAATTTATATTGGTCAGCTTTTCTAGATTTTAGGTGCATAACAGCAGAAGACCGCCTCACCACTTCTTTTAAGTTTAGCTCTTGGAACTCTAAGCAGACACTCATTTGAAAATCTAAGGTTATGATTTGGAGTGTAAGGTGAAATGCATTCCAAGATATAGGTTGAAGTGAGATTATTTAAGGCTTTGTAAAGCATAAGCAGTATTTTAAAGTCAATTCTAAAAACACGGGTAACCAATGTAGTGACAAGGCAGGAACAAACCCTGGACAGTGCGCTGGTCCATCACTGGGTGAAAACACACACACACACCAAGCACACTCTAGGGTCAAATTAGTATTGCCAATCCACCTAACCTGCATGTCTTTGGACTTTGTGAGAAAATTGGAGCACCCGAGGGAAACCCACAGACATGGGAGACAACATGCAAACTCCATACCAGGAGAGAGCATTGCTACCACTGCACCATCACGCTGCCCAGACCTAGCATAATACTTAATAAATAATACAGCAGCACTAACCACTCTGCCACCTTGCCACCCATATGTTTATTAAGTGCACAGATAATTATAAAATGTCCCAGTGATCATGTGAGCAGCCACATAAAAAGAGCTTGATAAATGGTAATTGTCAAAGAGCTCCAAATGCCATTTTATCTATAATTATTATAGGAAATAAAACCGCCTTTTTACTACTCTCTAATTTATTTAGCATTTTTCTCTCATGGAATGAAATAAATCAATAACAAAATTATTAAATAAATTCAAGTATACAGGAATATTAAGTTATTTTTATGACAGATCATAAATTAGATAAACCAAAAAGCTTTAGGGTTGTTGATAAAGAAAAGCGACAATTATACAAATGACAATTATAATAAAATAGCTGCACTTTTTTAGTAAACAGAGAATTTCATTTTGTACCTTTATGCGGCCCCCTTCACAACTCCTGTCCTTCACATTTGCTACAGCTTCTCATTAGTATTTAGATTTGTATTGACTCATTTGGGGTTTGCAGTTTAAAGGTGGTATGGTGGTGCACTGGTTAGTGCATCAGACTTACTGATCTCAGATAGTGGGTTCAAATGCTGCTCCTTGATGAAAGTTTGCATGTTCTCTCTTTGTTCTGTTGGGTTTCTTTTCCTGTGTTTGAGTGGGCTTTTCTTGAAGTGTTTTGCTTTTTCTCCGACATTTTATAATTATTACTAGCTGTAATACCCATCTAAGATAGGTTGAAATCTAAGTAATCAACTGAGACCTCATGTTTTATTTTTTATTTGATAAATGTTTTGTCCATTTGGTCTGGTTTAATTATACACACCTAAAACCTTTCCCAATCAGCGGCCTTATCCTCTTCAGATCGAGTCGACCCATTTTCGTCACTTCCTCTCAGTGTTGCTCATCAATCTGAACATTCTTATTGTTTAAGGTGTTTTTTTGAGGTGTTTTGCTGGGAAAAAGGAGCAGCAAGTGTTACTGCATTGGTTTAGCGACTGTAGCCAAGATGGGTCACAGCTTTCGTTTTCCAACATGAGCATAAATTTATTGTTATTTTTATTCATCCACTGCCCACAACACGAAGTAAAGCTTATTTATGTGGCCCAAAGTGCTGAAAGAAATTTGCCACTGGACAGCAGGATACAGTAAGCTAATAAGACCAGTTTTCTTATTTTTAGACTCTAATTTTGTATTTTTATGATTTTTGATTTGTTTTTTCGCTTCTTCTACATGTTTTGACTATTTATATACAACACTTATATTTAACATATATAATACCTGGGTGGTGCAGGGAAATGGGAAATTTTTCAATTGACGTTCAATGAACGAATAAACACATTACAAAATACATTTAATGATGAAATGTATTGTACAGGATATGCAATTAATGGTAATCAATATTCATTCAATATTCATTTTATATTTTGAAGAAAACATCATGAAGGTGTTGTCCATTTCTCCGTACACATTCTGACAGCTTGTTGTGGAAATTCTGCATTGTTCGACATAACAAGTCAATAGGAATACCAGCGCTTTCCTCTTCAATCTTCCTTTTTAGTTCAGCAGTGGTTTCAGGACGTGTGTGGTACACTTGACTTTTAAGATGTCTATACAGAAAAAAAATCGCATACAGTGAGATGTGGGGATCATGGAATGTCACTGTTGTGTGAAAATGACTTGCCTTCCAAACAATTGTCTAATAGCTGCCATCGACTGTTGGGCAGTATGTGAAGTGGCTCCATCCTGTTGAAACTATATGTTTTCAATATTCACAAAAATGTTTCAAGCATAGCAACATACTGATCAGATTTAACTGTGTTTGCAATGTCCCCCTCATATTAAAAAAAGTAAGGGCCTATGACACCATGCAATGACAGAGCACACCATACTGTAACCTTAGTGCTGTGTAATGGACGCTGGTGAAGCTCAAAAGGATTTTCCTGTGCCCAGTAACAGAAATTCTGTTTGTTAACATATCCGTTAAGGTGAAAATGGACTTCATTCGTCATCCGCAAGTTGATAATGAAATTGGCGTCCTCATTTACTTTAGCCAACAATTGTTCACAAAACTGTTGACGCAACACGTGGTCATTGGGTTTGAGTTCCTGCACAATCTGAAATTTGTAGGGGTGGAACTTCGACTCATTCAGTATACTGTGGCGATGATGCGTGTTGTCGAACGGAACAAGGGCTCCTCACAATGTGTCAAGAAATGCTACAGGGGCTCCTTCATACCAACAGTAACACACCTGCGTGATGCCTCACTGGAACTGGGACTGCCAAGTCAGAAGTTTTATATAATTTTTATTTACTTGCATTATAGTCATTCTAGTTTGTGATCAGACCCAAGTGTGTGTATTTATGTTTTTATTTACTTACTTACTTTCCTAACTATTTATGTATTAATTTATTTAAAGATATGATATATCTATCTATCTGTGTAAAAACAAACATCTTCGGCCACCATGAATCAGAAAACCAGAATGATGTCTATCTATTATATAGTGCCTTTCACTATATAATCTATCAATCTATTATTGCGCTTGGGTCACAGAGTTGCACAGAATCACACAGGAGATTATACAGACAGGAACTTTATCCAAACACATCAAACAAACATAAGTCTCTTTCAGGAGTAAATCAAGCTCCGTGAGTAGACAGTGGGGACAGTTCCGTCTCTCAATTAAAAGAATAGAAAATGTTCCTCTTCATAGGGACGTGCCTCTGGAGCGGAGCAGAGGATGTCTGGAGGAGAAGAGAGACAAGGCAGCGAGACAAAAGGACAGCTGCTGTACAGGCTTTTAAATGTTCAAAGCACCACATGAGATGCAGATCATGCGGCACGGCAGCAGCAGCAATCTAGCACCTTATCGAGCAAAGAGGAGGTAAAAAACTGTATTTGTTCCCATTGTATCACCGTTTAACAGGGGGTTTTGGAGGAGCGACCGCATTTTCTAGGGGTGTGTTCAGCCCCCTCTTCACACCCCCTCTGTCAGCTTTATTCACATCTTCATGAATTAAGTGACTCTCCAAACCAGGTTCAGACAGGTGCAACAGGACATCTGCATTAATGTGCGCAGAGCCAGTCGATGAATGACAGTAAAACTATATGGTTGCAAGCTCAAGAACCATCTCATGAGATGAGAGTTCATATCTTTCTGATGGTATAGTCATTGAAGGAGAATGTGATCAGTCACCAATGTAAAATTACGACCTTATAGATAATAACAGAGCGCACCCATAGCCCATTTAATCACCAAACATTCTTTCTCAATTTTTGAATAATTGCGTTCCCTAGAAGGCAATTCTCTACTTAAAAATGTGATAGGGTGCTCTTCATCATCAAAAACCTGAGACGGGGCAGCGCCTAAACCAAAAGCACTAGCGTCCGTCTGTAGAACAAAATCCTTAGAGAAGTTGGGATTCTGCAAAACCGGGTAAAAAGACAAAGCAGTGAGACAAAAGGACAGCTGCTGTACAGGCTTTTAAATGTTTGAAGCGCCACAAAAGATGCAGATCACGTGGCATGGCAGTAGCAGCAATCCAGGAGCTAATCGAGCAGAGAGGAGATAAAAAACTGTATTTTTTCCCATTGTATCACCTTTTAAGAGGGGGTTTCGGAGGAGTGACCACTTCTTCTAAGGGTGCGTTCAGCCTCCCTTTTCACACCATCTATCTATCTATCTATCTATCTATCTATCTATCTATCTATCTTTTTCTAACCCTAGCAACTGGATGGACACACAGATATACAGGGGTCTCTCTTTGAACTGCCTTTCCCAAGGTTTCTTCCATTTTTCCCTACAAGGTTTTTTTGGGAGTTTTTCCTTGTCTTCTTAGAGAGTCAAGGCTGGGGGGCTGTCAAGAGGCAGGGCCTGTTAAAGCCCATTGCGGCACTTGCTATGTGATTTTGGACTATACAAAAATAAACTGTATTTTATTGTATTGTATACACAGACACTTGTTTTTTTATCATTACTTATTTAGCAGATGTCTTTATTCAAGGTGACTTATAGAACAAGTAATAATGCATACATAAATGATTAGAAGGTGCAAGCATCAAAAACAACAGAGAATAAGATAAAATAGGAGCAAGAGGGAGACATACTATTGCTATATAATTATACCTGAAACTAAACAAAAACACACATCAGTATCCAAAACTCTTTCAGTACGGCAGCATATATTCTGTAGAATGAAAACTACAGAATTCTGTGCACTTCTTTACTCCTCTTTTCCATAATATTGTTGCTCTTGTTTTGAAAAGCTATTTCCAATTTTACTCTCTACAAACTTTAAGAAAAGGTGTATCTTCAAAAGACACCTAAACATGAGTATATTGGGTGTAGTTCAAATAGCCAAAGTAGGATCATCCCACAGCTTTGAAGCAAGAGTGGAGAAGTCCAGTCTTGATATGTCTGACAAAAATAGGGCCAGTCAGCAGACAGGCAGAGGCAGAACAGAGACTTCTTGAAGGGACATATGGATGGACCAAAGACTGGAGATATTAAGGAGCAAAACAATTCAGAGAATAAGTTTAACACATGAGCTTTGAACATTTTGCAGCAACTGGAAACCAGGGAAGAGACAGAAGCAGAAGAGTAGTAGGAGTGAAACAAGGAATAGAGAACTGCAGTCGAGCAGCTGCATTCTGGAGAAGCTGGATTTTGGATAGCTATTGAAGGATGCCCTGGCCAAAGAAAGATGTAATAGTCCAGCTGAGACAGAACCAGTGCCTAAACAAGGAGTTGAGTGGCATAATTACTGAGGAAAGGTCAGATCTTCTAAATATTATTAAGAAAGATATAATACGATTAGGTCATTGAAGAAATACATTTAATTAATGAAAGTATGGAGTCCAGAGTCACTTCAAGATTCCTGACCGTGACCGATGGTGAAAGGGTGACATCTTTAAGACCAATGCTTAGAGACAAATATGAACTATGAAATATGAAGAAAGAGAACCTGATGGCCAGTACACCATATCTGACAATGAAAGGTTAAGTTTAAGGTGATGGTCAGTCATCCAGGATGAGATGGCAATGAGGCAGCTATAGATTTGAGCTAAACCCTGTGGGTGGAAAGAGGGAAATAAGAAGATTTGTGCACCATCAGCAGAGAGGTGGGAGGAAAAGCCATGAGAAGAAGTAACATTGCCTAACATCCATTTTTTTCTACATGTTCTATTTATTAGAAGTGTAAAAGTGGCCCTGTGTGACAGGAGTGAGTCACTCTGTCCAGGGTTGGTTCCTGCTGTGGGCCCAGTTCTGCTGGGAAAGGCTCCAGCTCCCTGTGCCACTGTTATGTGAGTAGAGCCAGTGGGTCTAGAATGAGTCCTTGGTTTATATCAACCTACTTCAAGGGCCTTTTTCCTGCCTTGTTCATCATTTAAAGCATTTCTTTACTCTTTTCCATAATGTCATTGCTGTTGTTTTGGAAAGCTCTTTCCAATTTTACTCTCTACAAACTCTCCTCATTAAGGAATGCTTCATTGCTTGACACTTAGGATTTTGATTTATAATAGTTATATATTAGATTTCACTTTTATGTCAGACAAACTAAACTTACTACACCGTGGTTACAGTGAACGTTTACTTTAAATTAAATTAGTTGCTGTCACATACTGTACCAAGAAAAATGAACAATTATCAGATTTTGAGGGATACTGCTGTGTGGCAACTGTTTCTCTATCCTCCTGAAAAGGTGTGAATAGAGTTTGTTACAGGAACCTAATGACTTGAGGATGCTTTACATTTTTTGTTGTTTTCTTTTTTAATTTAAGATTTTGATTTTAATTGAGGAAAGGCTATGACATTCTGCTATAGTCTGCCACTATAATTCTACAAATGATATAATTGACCTGGTAGCCTGTGGTTAACCACTTACTATTTGTCATATCAGTTTAAAAACAATTTTAATTTGTAAGTCATTTAGTATCTGCTAAATGAATATATATAT
>JANRMT010062806.1:106061740-106137213 GCA_026402145.1 Polypterus bichir lapradei | reverse complement strand
TATCTATCTATCTATCTATCTATCTATCTATCTATCTATCTATCTATAAATAATATAATGCCTTTCACATCTATCTATCTCTATATCCATCCATTTGTTATATAATGCCTATCTATCTATCTATCTATCTATCTATCTATCTATCTATCTATCTATCTATCTATCTATCTATCTATTTGTGTCTAGTTAGGGTTTTGATGGTGTATGACTCCAAAAAAGGCAATTTTGGAAGTATTTTTGGTGCTTGTGTGCATTTGGGATTCCTAGTTTATGACGCCCTACAGATCATCTAGTGGAAGAATGTCATCTGTAACAGACACCTCTTTACATGAAAATGAGTCCCTGCTACCATACAGTTTTCCTGAGCTTTTACTGAATTGCTGAGACAAAATTGTAAGAAAGATGTGGTTATAAAACTTAAATGTATTAAAGCTTATGACACCAATTCCAATTAAATTTTAGTGGCATTTTAAACATAGCACATACATGGTACATATACATATCTCTCTATAATAAAAAAAATTCTGGAGAGAAACAGTAGGGCGACGATACATGATCTTCATGTTAAGATCACAGAAGACACTTAAAAGACCCACAAAACTAGCGAGATTGGCCATGGAGCGTCTTGGGGGGACCTTAAACATGAGACTTTATGCCAAGAGATTGACCCAGGACCGTCTCGCGATGATGTAGAACATGAGATTCTTGCAAGACATGCCCTACTTACAACCAAATAAGAGCATGGACAGCCAGCAAACACACTCAGTTGTGTTTTGGCTTTGAGCACACACAGATCCAGGGCTCTCAGCGCATATAAAGCATATAAGGACAATACGTTATAAATGAAACGTAGATGACAAAGCGAAGAAGAAAGCAGCGTGGAGAAAAGAGATTTAATACTGTTGGAGAGACAAAAAAGAAAAAGAATAATCTAGGTGCAAATTCAGAAAATAAGGAAAGTAATTATCAGCCCGGAACAAGTGGAGTTGAAAAAAAAGCATGTGGCGCTATACACATGCAGAGCAAGTTAGAGATTATGAAAGCAGTGGAATTCAAAAGGCTCAAAAAAAATAGTTGCCGCGATACACATCTGGAAAAAGTTAAAGAATATGAAAGTAGGAAAATTAGAAAGTATAAAAAAAAGAAAGTAAAGATTGTAGGAGCGCAAACAAACAGAAATTATTACTCGAAAAAGGGAAAATAATCAGGTGTCATTAAAAAAAAAGCAGGATAAGGCGAGGTCAGAAATAAAAGACAGAGTAGAAAACAAAGTAAAACGTCATAAAAAAGTTAAAAAACAAGGGGGCCAAACACATGCAGAGCAGGTTAGAGATAATGAAAACCGGAATTCAAAAGATCCAAAAAAAACTTAAGTGTGAAACACATACAGAGCAAGATACAGAATATGAAAGCAGAAAAAAACACAGTGTCAAAAAGAAAGAAAGTAAACATTGCATTAGTGCAAAGAAAGAGAAATTATTACTCGGAGAAATAACAAAAAGGTGAATAGAGATTGGATATTGGACATAAATGATATGTCAGAAGTATGTAAATATTGTACGGCTTTGAAGTTTAAGTCAAGAGAATTTCAAAAACAGAGTTTACCTCACATGCATTTATTGGTTACTTTGCAAAAAAAATTATTAACTGCTGATGATGTAGATCGTTTTGTCTGTGCTGAAATTCCAAACAGAGAAAGCTATCCTGAATTATGGTAAAAAGTCATTAAACACGTGTTTTACTGACCTCATTAAAAAGATTCAGCATGTTGGGACTCGAAAGATTCAAAATATTGTTTTTACAGAAAAAAAAATCTTAAAAGTGTGTATCCGGAAAAACAAAAACGGGGGGTTGGCAAGCGACGCGAGCAGGGGTGGAGCCCCCTAGTATGTAAAAAACATTAAATACGCCCCTATTTCCTTTAAAGTAAACAATCCCATTCAGTTCTCAGTTCTTGCAACTATTTCCGTTAATTGTCAAATGTGTCAGCACGGAATCCCTTTAATCAGTCAGTGTGATATCCAGGACAGGAAACTGTTATGGCTCACCAGTTCTCTGTCCAGGAAAAAAATCCTCATCTAAATGATCTCCAGCATCTTCATATAATCCCAAACTGTCTGATGTCAAGCAATTTAGCCATTCCCAATGTAGATGCCAGTTTATTGGTGTACTCTGTGTTTTCCTTTCCTTACTTTTTTGTATCCACGCCAATCCTATGTTTTTTTCTCTCCTCCTGTGTCATTTGCATTTTGTTTCTGCATTTCTGGCAATAATACGGTGGCCTCTAAAACACAAATTTTCATGGGTCCCGTTTTCCCCAAGAAAAAATCTGCCTATACGCGCTAAATCTCTGTTTTTAACAGGAACCACTGGAGAACTATGTAGTTCATTACAGATCTACACAATTCTATGCATGAAATGTGCCAGCACTGGAAGAAATTAAACAAGCTTTGTGGCAAAGAATGAACTTACGCAGGTTTCACATTAAGCACAGCAATAGACATGCTCTTGTCGGAGCTAACTTCAGCAGTAATGGACACGGCAAGAATGTTTTTAAAGATACAGGGTTAATGGGCAACTTCAAGACACAAAAGGAGAGGAAGGAATGGGAAGTTAAACTGATTCTAAACTGTATCACATTTTGAATAGAGGCAAGAGTTTTATGACTAAATATTTACATCACTCTGACTGACCTGGGAGATCAGATTACTGATCCACATTGTAAGGAAAACTCAACGCCATAGTACTACAGTATCAAAAACTTCAAAAGACTTTGTTGGACAGTTATCTTATCAAAAGATATTGATTATACATTGTTCTCTTCTCCTGCTAAAAAAAAAATTAGGTTGGTGAGGTCTGTTAATGTTAGAAATTGAAGAAGACCCACTTAAAGGTTTTTGAATGTTGTTTCTTTCCTAGTATTTTTATAAACACAAGTAACTTCAGTTTCTGTATTACACCTTAATAATAATAATTCTTTACATGTATATACTGCTTTTCTCACTACTCAAAGTGATTTTTGTAGTGAACAAGGAGCAACTTTATCTACCACTAATGTGTAGTATCCACCTGGACAATGCAATGGCAGCCATTTTGCACCAGTATGCTCACCACACATGAGCTGTAAGGTGAAGTCGAGAGAGAGATAGCCAATTAGAGATGATGATTAGAGGGAATGATTAGGGGGGCAGAATGGCTAGGCTGACGTGTGCAGGATACACGCTGCTCTTTGCAAAGGATGCCCAGTGATCTTTTATGACTAGAGAGATTCAGGACCTCAGTTTTAAAGTCTCATTTGCAGGATGGCTCAATTTTTACAGCACAGTGTCTTCGTCACTGCACTGGGGAAATGGGATCCATATTCAGACCACGGGGCCCCCTGCTGGCTTCAGCAACACCTCCTCCAGCAGTAACCCATGTTTTTTTCTTGACTGAAGAAGGGGCCTTGAAAGGCTGCATATTGTAATCAACTTGGTTAGCCAATAAAAGATGCCATTTTGCTTTACTCCTCATTAGTATTTACCAATAATGCAATTAATTTATACCTAGCTTAAATTCACAAAAGGTTATGAGTGGCAGGTTGGAAAACTGAAGGAAATCAGAGATAACGGTATGGGACAATATCACCGTTGCTCAAGGTCAATACTGAACCATCATAACCACAAAGCAGGTAAACAAGCAGGTAACAAAATGGAGACTATTAATAAAATCTTCAAAATTCTGTTTTACAAAAAGTTAGCAGTGCTGAAATAAGAGAATAGACCCATGATATTACAGCTTTTACTTTTACAGGAAACAGATGTCTACCTAACTAGAATCTGTAGGGAAAATGCATAATATTCACAGGTGTATACAAAAAATGAACCTGAAGGGAAAAAATAACGTGTTACATTTAGACTCTGGGGAGGTGATGTCTGTAGCCCTGCTCCACATAGAATTATGTTGCCTACTGATTTTTCTCAAAGAAATGTAAAACAATTGCAAACTAAATTTTAATAATTTTGCTCAAACAAACTAGGATGAACTAAATTTACAGGACTTAAAACCACTGCAAGCCATCTTTTGTATTGTACTTTTTCAATTAATTTATTACCTAAGCACAAACCACAACACCTGTTTTAATGAAATTATAATTTGTGAAAGGATTGATGCCATAGGATTAGGAATTACTGAATTAGTTTACAGCTTAGGAAGAGAAGGAGTGTGGAGGTACTTAAAAGATCCAACACTTTGATCAGAGTCATCCATCATTGGGACAGAATGGCCAATCAAATGTGTGCAATGTTGCATATCCCAAAACGCCACATGTTTATTTTATTACTTAAATATGGCTCGTCTGATGGACTAAATGGGAGAAAAGAAGAGGAAGAAAAATAACAACAGAATGGTGACTTCAGAAGAAGAAACGTGAGATCATCTTATTTGGATGTCAGAAAACATTACTATGAACAATATCAATTATTAAACCAAAACCAGCCCAGAAAGTCCACCCCTTGACACTTCTTATTTTCAGTAAGCTTTTCAAAGATTGTTTAGATCCAAACTTTGCTATTTTATTTTCTATTATATGAGGTGAGACACAAAAATAACCAGACTGGGCTTGGGGCTTACCTTTTCCTAGAAAATCGTCTGGAGCTCGGCCGAATGTGAATAATAGAACTATATCCCCTTCTACACACCCTCTCAAACCATCGACCGGCTACGTATATCCTGTGAATAACCCAGCCGGTATTTGCACGACAATCCCTACATGAGTTGCCACAATAATGTCGGGTGAAAAAATCGAACAGTGAATCAACATCAAATTTCTTGTGAATTTTCCTTTTCCATAAAGCAGTTTTTGACTGACAAAAAACATTCCTGTCCTCGATCATCCTCCTTATTTGCCTGATTTAGCTTCCTGAAGGGAACGCATTTTTCTTCAATGGATGAATTGAAAACAAAAACAGCAAGCCTGTTGAAGAGCCTCAAGCAAGAAGATTTCCAGCACAGTTTCAATCAATGGAAGATACGTATGGAGCGGTGTAGAGATCGGGAGGGGGAGTATAGAGAAGGTGACAATGTTTAGAATGCTGTAATTCATCAATAAATACATTTTGTTTACCAATCAAAATCTGGTTATTTTTGTGTCTCACCTCGCATATTCTTTTATTCTGCATTATTACACATTAATAAATACCACATTGCTTTTATATATGTCTATATCTTTTCTTTCTTCTAGAGTGTTTGAAATAATAAATGGGTACCAAGTGTGAGTTTGATGCTACTTTTCTTATTCACAGGGTTTATTAAGGCTGTTGAGGTTTCTCCTCAATAAATAGAACAACTGCAGCAAAAGCAAGATATAGTTTGGTTATTGAGTGGTTTATAACCAAAGCAGTTGTGTTTTTATGTGTGTCATGATGACATCTGCATGTTTATTAGAGCTGGTGAAAATGAATTCATGTGTATGTATACCTCTATGTGTGTGTGTTAATCTTCAAGGGCAAGAGTAAATGAACTCAATAAACATTCCTGGTAAGTCTCACAAATTTCATGATAATACAGCACGTTACAACTAGGTGACTCCTACTTCATAATGATCCTGATATGAGTGAGTGTGGGTGGTGTCATGGATCATCTAGGGTTTTATCCATGACATCAGTGTGTTTTCTGTTTTTTTACTTGTTTTGCTTTTTCAAAATATTATTTTGTAAATATTATTGATTTTTTTCATGTTGTATGTTTGGCACGGTGTCGCAGTGGAGTTTGCATGTTCTTCCCGTGTCTGCATGGGTTTCCTCCGGGTACTCCGGTTTCCTCCCACAGTCCAAAGACATGCAGGTTAGGTGCATTGGTGATTCTAAATTGTCCCAAGTGTGTGCCTGGTGTGTGTGTGTGTGTGTGTGTGTGCACCCTGCGGTGGGCTGGTGCCCTGCCCGGGCTTTGTTTCCTGCCTTGCACCCTGTGTTGGCTGGAATTGGCTCCAGTAGACCCCCGTGACCCTGTAGTTAGGATATAGCGGGCTGGATAATGGATGGATGGATGGATGAACATTTTATTTATTGATTTTTCTTATCTTTATAATGAGTCAAAGTTGGAGGGGGGTGTTAAAAAAACAGGGCCTGTAAAAGCCCAATGAGGCATTCCTTGTGTGATTTTGGGCTAAAAGAAATACATTGTTATTACTGTTGGCAGTTTTGTATTGATGAATGTTTGTTTGTTGGTGCCTTGTGTTTTGAAATACCTTTCTTCCTTTATTTTTATAGTCCTTTTTAATCTTTTAAAAACATCTTTAAATATTCAAAGAAACTATTTTTATTTGAATAGAGATTTTTAAAGTTTTTTCCAACTGTTTGTGATTTTAAAAGTATTTTTTCTGTTTTTGATCCATAAGCCTGCCTTATAAGTTTGAGGCCACAATGCCAATGGTGGCGATGCCTAATAGTTTGGGGCAGATCTGGCTTTTGGTTTTCAAGGCCTCCATCCTGTTTTCAACCTTTTTTAAGAGATTTGTGATGACGCTTGTGTGAAAATTCCAATTTATTGAGAACACAGGGTTAATGACAGGAATTTAACAATGAGACTTAATTCTTAGAACATTAGAACAAGCTAGACAGAAACAGGCCATTCAGCCCAACCAAGCTCGCCTGTTCTATCCACTTAATTCTTCTAATGGGTGGGCAAAGTCATTCCTGGAGGGCCGTAGTGGCTGCAGGTTTTTGTTCCAACCCAATTGGTTGGAAGTACTTATTGCTCAAGTAACACTTCTGCTACACTTTAGTTGATTTGCTAGTTAAGATTTTGAACCCTTATTGCTTATTTTAGTCTTAAACAGCTGTATTCTTGGTTTTTAATTACCCCTTATTAGCAATTAGATCCAAATGACAAAAGAAACCAGCATTGCTCTATTTAGCTTGTTTCCATTTATACCTGTGTGTATTTATTGTGCACTAGTTTGTTTAATTAAATAGAAAAAACTGAAGGACTGAGAATTACTCACCTGTTATAGTCTTTAAATCATTTGGATGATATCCTTAGAAAGGAAAAAAAATCTAGGATATGAGAATTACCTGACTAAAGCACTAACAAGCCATGAAACTAAAATATTGACGAGGATTGTTTTTTAATTAAGCAACTGGGTTGGAACAAACGCCTGCAACAACTGCAACCCTCCAGGACTGACTTTGTCCACCCTTGTTCTAAATTAACATCAAGTTGAGTTTTGAAAGTCCCTAAAGTCTTACTGTCTGGCACACTACTTGGTCACTTATTCAGGGTGTCTATGGTTCTCTGTGTGAGAAGTTTTCAACTTTGTCCCCATATTCTTGAGGAACTCATTTTAAAATAACTCAATCCACTGAACCAAATCCTTTCATAACTTTAAACAATTCAATCATGTCTCCACTTAATCTTCTTTTGCTTGAAATCATTGTTTTTCATGCACTACTAAGGGGAATCAGACAAAGAGCTCTAAACTAATATCACATTCTTTCCGTCTTCACATCTTCAACTCTGCTTTTCACTTAAGTTTCCAAAGAGACCACAATAATGAGTTGTAAAAGAACCAGATGGTGAAGACAGCAGATCAGTGTTGCCTAATTCACATTAAGCCCCCTATCCCCCCTACCAACCTCCCCAACCCCAGTTTAATTACAGCTGCCCAGTGGCAAAAAGGAGGTTTGCCATTTAGTGCTGCAACACTTTTTAATGTTTCTGGGTCTTTATTGATATGTTGTTTTAAGACAGATTGTCTTTGGTGAGCAAATCTATTACAGTATGCTAGCTCCCGGCCCCCATGATGTATGCATTCTGTGTATTATAAAATCTTCTTTCGGCTGCTCCTGTTAGGGTTTGCCACAGCGGATCATCTTTTTCCAGACTATGTATTAAAGAATAATAAATTATAAAATTGTTCAAAAACTTTAAACCAACAGCTCATATCCTATAATATACTATGACAATGTCAGAATCATGGTGTAATATCAACAATTTAAAAAAGACAGAAAAATCAACTGAACAGGCTGTTTGAATCACTCTACTGCATACAACTGGATAATTGGCGTGTGGATTATACGACACATGGACGGTTTTACACAATTTGCTGTTCTAAAATATTGGGCACCATTGGGTTGTATTCCGTTATAAACTTTTTTGTCTCTATTCTGTATTAAAAACATGAGATTAAATTTTTTTTCTCAGCCTTCACCATAAACTACATGGGTTAACTAACATACAAAAAATATTTTTCGTTGGAGTATTCCTTTAAATCACTTTACTGGCTTCCAGTTTAACTAAGAGTTGATCTTACTATTATACTTTTCATATATAGGGTGAGGCAGAAGGGACGGACATTTTTTACAAAATCACAAAATTGTAAATTTTTTCTTTCAAACAAATTTTTTGAAAGATTTGAGTTCATATTGAAATAGCATTTGACAATTTGTATGGATGGAAATGCAGGTCTAAATTCAAAATACGCCTTACCAAACGATTACTGAGGCCGAGTTCAGAAGAATGCTTCCGAGCAGATTGACTTGGACTGCGCAGCAGGGCTAGTCGTACGCTTTCCACATCTTCAGGGGCACGTGCCGTTCGTGTAGCCCCCGGCGGTCTTTTGTTCATTAGTGTACCTCGTGTACGAAGTGCTTTAACCCAATGCAGGATAGTGTTACGAGCTTGCACAGCTTTATTTCTGTGGATATTGAAATGGCAACGAAACTCATGCTGAACTGCGGTAATAGATTGGTTGTTCTTGGCAAAACAGTCGTACACAAAAACGCGGTGTTCTATCATCCATGGCTCCATGGCTTCAACTAAAAAGAAAATAAAAAAATGCTAAGACTTTGCGAACCTAATACCACCTACCGCACATCTGTCACTCGACCTAGTGGTGAGTTCTAGCCATTTCAAAGACGTCTGTCCTTTCTGCCTCACCCTGTATATAGTTGTAAAGAGCTAAAATGCCCTGCAATGGGGGGACCATGTATAAAATATGTTGTCATTCCTGCATGGAGTGACCGAAATGTATGCAAATCCCCTTAAATGAAAGTCTGTAATGTGCACCTTAATCATTTTGATTTATAATAAACTATATATCAAAGGGGTAAATCATGAAAAAATCTGTATTTGTGCCAAACATTATGGAAGGCACTGTATGGCTCATGTTTGTGAAGGAATTACTTTGTCTTGAAAAATTCCAAATTTATCCTTTAATAAGAAAAAAACTGAATTGAACTGAATTGTAAGTCTTATGCCAAATATAAAATCTGTGCTACGTTGTTAAAGTTATTCTTGGTATTCTTTCAAAAAAGCAGTTAGCATGGCTTCCTCATGGCTGCGGCGTCCTGGGATTGATTCCCAGCTTGCTCACGGTCTGTGTGGAGTTTTTCTCTACCCCCCACCCCGTGTCTAAACCCATGTCTGGTTTTACCAATACAAAAATTATACAGATGAGCTTGAAAGGCGGATATAAAAGGGGTTGCTAAATGTATGAATATTAGGTGTGTTCATGACTATGTTATCCAAGGATTTCCCTTGGCTTCACTTCCACTCAGACTGGTCTCACTTGACATGACCCTGTAACAGTAAAAGAAGGGTTTGGAAAATGGAGGGATTGATTTCTTTGAAAAGATGCAAAACTCGGCATACAACTGAAAGCTGTTACTAAGAGAATACAGTAATGCTAAGAAGCTAGAAGTTACAAAAAGGGACTAAGCTACCAGGCTGTATATATAGAAGCACAGAATACATTGATACTTCAAAACTCATACATAAATCTGTTCACATTTACCCTTGAGAAAAGAAATGGAAGTCATACCAACATATATTATAAGAAAGCAAAGCTCCGTGCATCACAGCACCATGAATCAAAACAGGTCATTTATTTATGTATATTGTATTCGCATACAGATATAGAAAGTCTGCCAGCAGTGCCAACGACCTTTTTTTTTCTTAAAGTAAAGCTAAAATGAGAATAAAAAGAAACTTTGACTTTTTGGCAAGTATTTCATCTACAGAGATCACAATTTCTTATCAAATCAAACATTAAGGTTAATTTTAAATAGTACATATATTTGTGTACAGACTTAGTTTCTTTTTTTGATATTGTCATGACCTTGTATTTTATCCTGTTAGTTCAAATTACTTTGTTTTGTAAAGTATTTTGTGATGGTATGCCCTGTACTATTTAAAATAAAAGTTAATTCGTCCATCTCAAAGTGCTTTACAAATGCAGTGCTGCTATTCTTTATTTTTTTACAACTGGAGCAAAAGCAAATAAAAGGACTCAAAGTCTTGCATCGAATCAGGGTAGGTTTGAAGTTTGTGCTATAGAAAATTCAAATTAATTTACTGATCTTAATGTGCTTCACAAATGCAAAGCTGTGAGATTTATTTTTATTTTTAACAACTGGAGCACAGGTAGATTAAAGTATTTAAAGTCCAATGACCTATGTCTTGTTAAAAGGAAGATATAAGTCTGAGCAGTTAGTTAAATTGTATTTTAAAAATGCCTAAGTACACTTAAAAAAAAGAAAAGCTATGGCCATATATTACCATATGGCTGTGTCAAACACACAGTGCAGGAATGGCTGAAGGTGCGACATTTACACTATCCGTTGCTGAAACTGCGCACCATGAGTTCTTAAATCAAAAAAACTTTTTAATGTTATATTCCGCACGGACATCACATGGACATCCTGCTCCAAACTTTTTTTTTGTAAAGATGCCTGGAAGCTTACAACTTTTCCGTGAATGTAAAACATTTTATAGTACCCTTAGTAATCACTATTATTCTTTACATGAGCATTATCTATAACATTATATTCTTAGCTCTTTTTCTAACCAAAGAAAATCAAAATTGTTTATTTCTCTTTATTAATGTATTTATTATATTGAATGAGTAAGTCACAAGTCAGTAAGACATACATTACTACATCTATCCAATGTAGAGACAGTCATTCAGTCATTTTCCAACCTGCTATATCCTAACACAGGGTTACGGGGGTCTGCTGGAGCCAATCCCAGCCAGCACAGGGCGCAAGGCAGGAACAAACCCCGGGCAGGGCGCCAGCCCACTGCAGGGCACACACACACCCACACCAAGCACACTCTAGGGACAATTTAGGATCGCCAATGCACCTAACCTGCATGTTTTTGGACTGTGGGAGGAAACCGCAGCACCTGGAGGAAACCCACACAGACAAACTCCACACAGGGAGGACCCGGGAAGCGAACCCAGGTCTCCTTACTGCAAGTCATGTAAAAAAAGATTAAAAAAAAAATCTGAATATGAAATATATTAATCATATTAATGAGCAGATTAGATATGATCTGGTATCTGGCTTGTCACTTTACATTTATAAATGAACTTTTAAATTAATGATATGCTGCTGTCTTTATAAACCCAAGCACTGGCTCGTCTCAACTGTCTTTTGGATAATATGCGAACTTGGCCGAACTCACTGGAAAAGCAAAGAAGATCTGAAGGCTACCATACATATGCAACACCTGAAAATATAAGAGAATCTGATGAACACAAAGTGGGGTGTATTAAATATTCCCATACTTACCTGGCAGCGGTGCGATCCCTGTTACACCTTATCGGAAGAGCAGGTCATCCAAGGGCTAAGATCCTGTAAGGTGAATATGCTCACTAAGGTCCTCTGATTCTGGCAATCTTGTTGTACCCCACACTAATCTACACTCCATGGTGACAGGGCCTTCAGCTGCACAGCGCCCAGACTCTGGAATGACCTACCGAAATTAATCAGGTCAGCTGATTCCATGAATTCTTTTAAAAAGCAACTCAAAACTCATCTGTTCAGGAAGGCTTTTAGCTCTACTTGACTTCATTCCCCTTCTCTCAGTTCACCTCTCTGTCAAGATGCTCATGTAACCTGTGTGTGTGTGCTAGGCCATCAATTATGTTGTCTGTTAGGATTTCTCTGAATTTACTGTCTTAATCTTCTTTATTTATTTATTTGGTTTGTACTATGCTATATACTGTATACCCTGCCATTCTTTCTTATATTATGTAAGTGCCTTGAGCATGGGAAAGGAGCTATATAAATAAAATGTATTATTATTTATTATTACATCTGGCCTGCCTCTATATACGGGGTAATTTTCAATCACTTTTAATAAGTTGGATGAGCTGTCAAATCTCATGGTGAGTCAGAGGCAAGTTTAGGTACTGTAGTATTCTTTCAGATGCTGTTATAATGCTGACTTGGATTGGTATTGGACATCTATGTGAATGAGCAATTGTTAAAAAAAAACAACAAACCACTTTACATTTAAACTAAAATGTGTAATGCAGACATTGAAATACTGACTGAATTTGTCCACATTACTGGGGAAATAGCACAATCCTGATTAGTTTTGATTAACTCAGCAACAACAATGATTTACTCTGTTACCAACACTTTAATGATGAATCATTCTGACCCTTGAATACTGGTGACTTTAGCCAGAGGAGCTTTAGAAGAAACCAACTTCTACCAACATGTTCGTAGACACAACAAGTGAGACCTGCTCTTTAAAACTGTTAATGCCATTAAATTTAAATCTGTGGCACAGCAAGAACTGTAGCGTGGGTGGTGCGAACTGTGCACCCACACCAGGCGCCGATCTTCGAAAAGCACCAATCGATGACATGGTTGTTCCAGGTTAAAAAGAAGAAAAAAATGTTATAAAAACATTAATATCACTGAAAATTAGCAAATTTTTTATAGATACAGTTTTCCCCTTTACTTTTTATGGTTTTGTAAACATCTTGCACAATGAAATGTGTTTATATTGTCTTTTTCAATCACCGCCAAATTACTGGAAATAAAAGTGCAGTTCTAAGTAAAATAAGAATGAGAATGATGCACTGCTTGAAAACTGCCATGCCACTAATATTTAAATGCACAACTGAGCGGTGCACACCTTTATTGTTAGAACCACAGTGCACAACCAATCATTACGCGCTCATAGTGATCCTCTATCTACTCGTATTTCTATGCTCTCAGTGTGTTTCTGCCATTATTTAAGGTAAGTTCATTTTGTGTAGAATATTAGTTTACATCGTTTTATAGATTTGGCTAAAAAAATAGAAAAAAAAAAGAAATATGATATAATGTTTTTATTTACACGGTGGCGCAGTGGTAGCGCTGCTGCCTCGCAGTTAGGAGACCCGGGTTCGCTTCTCAGGGAGTTTGCATGTTCTCCCCATGTCTGTGTGGGTTTCCTCCGGGCGCTCCGGTTTCCTCCCACAGTCCAAAGACATGCAGGTTAGGTGCATTGGCGATTCTAAATTGTCCCTAGTGTGTGCTTGGTGTGGGTGGGTGTGTGTGTGCCCTGCGGTGGACTGGTACCTTGCCCAGAGTTTGTTTCCTGCCTTGCACCCTGTATTGGCTGGGATTGGCTCCAGCAGACCCCCCCGTGACCCTGTAGTTAGGATATAGCGGGTTGGATGATGGATGGATTTTTTTATTTATTCTAATAATGAATGTTGAACTGACATTTAAAACAATAAAAAATCAAATTATTTTTATTTTTGAACTATCATAATCATTCCTATTCCATTCATGACAGAAAATGGGTCCTAAAAAGAAGTCGGGAGCACAGAATCTGAAAGAAAAAAAAATACATGCCGAAAGACAACGCAAGTACTCAAATATTTTAAAACAATGGATTTTAACCGGAAGTAAAAAATTTAAGTGAAGAAAGCACATGAAAATGATGTAAATATTCCTAATATGAGAGGGTACAATAAATTTGTTTTATCCATTTTGATTGAAGAAGGGCGCTTATTTTCCCTTTCGGCATCAGGAGTTGTTTTGCCAAGCTTCGCTTCTGGGTACAGCTAGGAGATCTGACCACAATCTCATACATCTTACAACCTCCTAGAAGCCTGTTTTTAGATGACAATAGATCTCTTATCATTTGGCAAGCCAGACGTTCTTGTGTGTGTATGGGAGGGGTTTTTTTTTCTAAATTTAAGTAGGACATTGTTATTTGGCAGGTGACTTTGGATGGCATACATTGTCACAGACATTACTCATTAAGTTGTAAATTCTCATTGAAGGTTGCTCCAAACAAAGATGGTGGCACATTAGACAATATTATCAGTCTGAGAGAGTTGGATAAATAAGCATTGGCTTTAACTGAATAAGGTCAGTGCAGAGGACATTACCTAAACATCTGACCCAGTGAGGTAGGTGCCTGACCAAATCTCTCACAATTTCAGTCTTAATCTGTGTATGTTTTGGATAGTCTGAGTGGTGACAGATGTTTGTAATGAGCAATTTTAAATGATTTTGAACCATAGTTCACATAAACTGATAAAAAACACTCTGCTTGACTGTCATGGGTTGTCTACAGACAGTCTCTTTTGAAAGCACTTGTATAACTTTGAGACAGTACAGATACTGTATTGTTATCTCAACTAGAAAATATGAGGGGGACTTGAAAATTCCCAAAATTGGACAACAGCACAGGAGTAGAATGTAGTCTGATCATGTCTCTATATTCCTCTATCTAGCATTCAGACAGCTCCTCAAACAAGTTCCCACTATAAGGAAAACTGTTAAAGTGTGGGCAGAAGAATCTGAGCAGAAGCTTCAGGACAGCTTTCAGTATACCCAGTGGGATGTTTTTTGCTATGAATGAAGATGTCACTGTTAACCTGGAACACTACAGTTTAGTAGTTTCTAGCTACATAAGCACTTGCACTGATTTTATTGTGCCCTTCAAACACATCTGGGCATATCCAAACAATAAACCAGGGATCAATTCAGAGGTCCACTCCGTGCTTCATGCTCGCTCCAAGGCATATGCCTCAGGCAATGCCAGTGAGTACAAAAAAGCCAGATGCAATCTATGCAGAGCTATTAAGAGAAGCCAAGGAGAAATACAGACTTAAACTGGAAGGTCACTACACTGCTGATGACACTCAGAGTATGTGGCAGGGATTGGGAAACATCACAGACTACAGAGACAGAAGTAAAAGGTCGACCACTGATAGCCATTTCTCTCTGGGTGAGTTAAACAAATTCTGTGCCCGCTTTGAAGCCCACAACACCGAGTCAATGGGAAGGAAGGGTGCTAGTGAGGGTTCAATGCTCCCCCTTCACAATATCATGTGGAAATCTCTCTGAGTAGGATAAATTCGCCAGAAGGCAGCCGGCCCTGATAACATTGCTGGACATGCACTCAAAGTTTGTGCTTCAACCCTGGCTGATGTTTTGGCTGACATATTTAACCTCTCCCTTATGAAAGCCACAATCCACACCTGCTGCAAAACAACCACCATTATTTCACTGCCAAAAAACTAACTGTCTGAATGACTAGCGGCCCGTTTCATTGACTTATAGTGATGAAATGATTTGAGAGAATCATTTTGAGCCACATTCAGACATTCATACCTGACACAATGGACCTCCTATAGTTTGCATATAGACCAAACAGGTCGACAGAGGATGCAGTTAGCACAGCATTGCATACAGTTCTTACACACCTAGAGAACAAGGACTACTATGTCCGATCGCTGTTTATTGCTTATAGTTTGGATTTTTAACACTGTGAAACTAGTTAAGCTCATGAACAAACTTCTCCACTCTAGATGTGCCACCTACTCTCTGCAACTGGGTACTGGACTTTTTAACCGGCAGACCCCAGCCAGTCAGGGTGGGGAACAACATTTCCAAAACAATAATCATAAATACAGGAAGCCCAAAATGATCTGTTTTGAGTCTGTGCTATACATGCCATTTACCCATGACTGTATCACTTTCCTGCATAACACCAATAATATTAAATTTGCAGATGATACCACTGTCATTGGACTGATTTCTGTGGGTGATGTGTCAGTGTACAGGAGGGAGGTGGCTGGCCTTGTGAAGTAGTGTCAGGACAGTAATCTTTTTATTAACACCAATACGAAAGAGAAGATTATTGACAAACGGAGGAAGAGAGGTCAACACCCACCACTGTACGTTGGAGAAACTGAGGCGGAGAGAGTGGCCATGTTAAAATTTCTTTGCATTAACATCTCTGAGGAGCTATCTTGGACCTACCACATCACAGACCTGATTTTCTAAGAAGGCTGAGGAAGTTTGGCATGCCAAACACTATCCTCAGCAACTTTGACAGATGTACACTTGAGAGTATCCTCACCTACTCCATCATAGTCTGGTTTGGAAACAGTACAGCACAGGACTGCGAGGCTATACAGCGGGTGGTAAAATTGGCACAAAATATCATTAGAACAGAACTCCCTGCACTAGAGGACATCCATAACACCAGAATTCTCAGAAGGGCCCACAATATTATTAAGGATACAACCCACCCCCAACATTAACATTACCAAGCCAACTAAAAAACTCATAAATCCAGCCCACCTTAAATCCCTTCGCACCTCTCCATCAGCGTCTTTTGTCTTCGAAATGTGTCGATAAGCCCAAGCAGCCTGCTGTACCATATTACCCAACGCCTCAGAACGGGCAAGAAGTGCTCCCAGTTCCTGTCTTAATTGATTATATGGGAGTGAGCTACCCAGAATTGTAAAGGGAAATAATTTTATGTGTGTTATGTGTCTACAATAATCTATGTAAACACATTGTTAAAACAGAAATGTTTTTCACATTTCAGTAATAAATGACAAAATGTAGCATGTTCACTCTGTTAATTCAGGGAGACCCTAGAAGAGCATAGCAGCTAGAACATCAGGGCTGAAAGACAGTTTTCTCCCTTATGCCATCAGGCTTGTAAATACAGTAGAACCCATCCACTGCTCCTCCACTCAGCACATGTCTGGAGGATGGAACACCATTCTGAGACTATTTACCTGCAGAGCTTATATTGAATCATTTGGTTATTTGCATGTGCACTCTTACTTCAGTTTGTTTTTGTTTTTTTTTTTTTGAGTGTTTTTAGAATATTGTTGTGTATTCTTGTCTGCTGTTGTATATTCTTGTCTATTGCTGGGGAACTTGTGGAATAAGATTTTCATTGTACTGAGTACATATGACAATAAAGTTGAAGGTGAAAAAAATAAGAGTGTGGACCAGTGATATAAGCTATAAGGTTGTTCAAGCTAAGGATTTGATAAGTGGTGCCAAAAATAAAAATCAGTGACAAGGGTCACTGGTGTCTAGTTTCATGTTTAAAACATAAAAATTTCTGTGGTTTACCTTAACTGAAGCTACTGATATGGAGTAACAGTAAAAATGCACTTATGTTGAGTCAAAACACAAATGTACATTATGTGGTGTTTTTATGTAATCATATTCCACCCTATCAGTGGCATTTTCTGCATCCAAAGTCAGCAAGACCTCAGGATGCTTAGTTGCTGCTTTGTTATACTGTTTATTATGCTAAACATTTATCTTTCTGTGATCATAGCAGGTCTTTGGTTTTTTGTCCTTCTGTCAGACTACTATTTCAATACAACTTTCAAAGAAAAACTAAAGAAGCTCAGCATTTTTTAAAACTTGTCATAAACTTCCCTGGATGACCAAGTGACCTGCTTCCCTTAAATTCATCTAATATCTGCCTTTCAGAGCCACTCCTCTCCCATTTGTTGTATCTGCTTTTTCTTTTATAGTTACACCATTGATGAAGACAGTTTAGTCAAGACATCCTATCTGTAATTTTCATATTTTAAATTTTAAGTATGGATATAACTGTTACCTTTTTTATTGTTGTCCTCTGTGTAGGTTTCATCTTTTGTCAACAATGACATACTTTAGCAGTCTGAATTTGTATAGCCAGCTTTTCAGTTTTAGATGTATCACATATGGTTTGTTCAATGAATTTTGAATCTTTCAGCAATGTTTTGTGAAACAAATACCACCCATACCATCCATTCATACTTGGTATGAGATATTTCTGCTTTCACCGTCATACTTTCCTCCTTTCTTCCTTTATTCCCTGTGAAGATGAATGCTTTGCATTTATAGAAAGAACTAAATCCTGCTACATGTGTTATCATTTTTCATTTAGTGCTATCAACAAATTTTCAGGGCATATTTATCTACTCGTATTTAGCCTTACACTCATGTACTGTAGTTATGAGTTTATCAGTGTTCCAAATTGGGACAATGCCTCCATCAGTCCTTTGGATGAGACATAAAACAGGAGGTCCTTAATTTCTCTGTGGTCATAAAAGATCCTTGGGCATTTTTGTAAAGAGCGGGTGTATCCCAATGTCCAGGCTAAATTGCCAACTGCAGCCTATGCACTTTGTCCTCCCAGTCATCCCCTATCCTTAACTAGCTATCTCACTCACCACGTCTCCACTGGGCAGCTAATGTGTGGTGAGCATATTGGCGCAAAAACCTCACTATGCAAACCTATTAATAGCAAAATTGGAGGAAGATTTTATGTCAACGTGCATCTTAAAACCAATGTTGTATCTCCGTTTCACAGATGACATCTTCATAATCTGAACTACCAGTTTGAAGAACCTCCTCCATTTTCATAATAAATATAATTCTTTCCACCCCAAAATAAAGCTGAAGCTCAAAAACAGAAGTCAGCTTCCTTGACAGTACTGTTCAACTGAAAGACAACACCCTTGTAAGTTTTGTTTTTGACAAACCGACAGACAGATGGATCTACCTGAGAAGTGACAGCTTCCACCCCAAGCATATAAGGCGCTCCATTATTTTCAGCCAAGCAATACGATACAACCGTATTTGCTCAGACCCGACAGACTGAGATAAACAACTGCAGGACCTTAGATAAAATTCCATCAGACAAGGTTATACCCCAAGTACAACAGACACTCAAGTAAGAAGAGCTACTGTCATACCCAGAGACAACCTTCTGGAATATAAAAACAAAGAAAACAAGAACCGCATCCCCCTTTTTGTCACCTATAACCCACATCTTGAAGCACGTCGAAAAATTCTAAAATAACTTCAGCCAATGCTAAACAATGACCAAATACTGAAAAATGTATTTCCTGAACATCCCCTCCTGGCATACAGACAACCGCCAAACCTGCAGCAACTAATTTTCCAAAACTCCCTAAGTGAAATAATAATACAGATGGTGTAGTTATACCACACTGCCAAGTAGAACATCACATAAAGGGATCATTTTCCTGCAGATCATCTATGTGATGTACCTAATTCTCTGTATGAAATGTCCTGACACTACATTCTATGTGGGAGGAACTGGACAAACACTCCGCCAGAGAATGAATTTACACAGATTCCACATTAAACATGGCAACACAGATGTTCCTGTAGCAGCTCACTTCAACAGCCACGGACACTGTAAGAGGGACTTTAAAGTCCCAGAGCTTATGGGCAATTTCAGAACACAGCAAGAGAGAAAAGAATGGAAAGTTAAACTCATGCTAAAATTTAACACATTGCAACATGGTTTGAAAAGAGACAAGAGTTTTATGGCCAGATATGAGGATTGTTTGCATCTCTCTGACTGAAACAGACCCACATTGTATTGAAAAACTCATCAGAAACTTCAAAAGACTTTGTTGGACAGTTATCTTATCCAAAGATCTTGACCATACATTGTTCTCCTCTCTTGCTTAATGAATCTTAGCCTGGAGTGGTCTGTTAATTTTTTACATTTAAGATGTCTCACTTAAAGGTTTTGCAATGTTGTACCTTTCCTGCTCTCCACATAAACACAGGGAACTCCAGTTTCTGTATTACGTCTTGCATGAAGAAGAAGCCTGAGTTGCCTCAAAAGCTTGCATATTGTAATCTATAATATTGCTAGCTAATAAAGGTGTCATTTTGCTTGACATTTTACTATATTCATAATGGCTAACACGGTACAACACCTTAGTATCACAATATACTGTATAATTTTTGTTTTCTCATTTCACAATATATAATGTTTACAGAAACTAACTTTCAGAAATCCAGTATACTTATTAATATGTAAAGGATGGCACACGAAAAACCGAACCATCTCCGACTCCAACGTCGACATACGTTTCTTAGCCCGTACACGAAACAAGCAACAGGGCCCGATTCTTTTTGCAGTTTGCAACTTCTTCACCAATTTGTGAATACAGTAATCCCTCCTTGATTGCGGGGGTTGCATTCAAGAACCCCCCATGATAGGTGAAAATCCGCGAAGTAGAAACCATATGTTTGTATGGTTATTTTTATATATTTAAGCCCTTAGAAACTCTCCCACACTGTTTATAAATATTCTCTGCACAGTTATACAGTAAACCCTTGTTTATCACGGTTAATCGTATCTATCTATCTATCTATCTATCTAATCTGCTCCAGACAGATAAATGAATTTCCACGAAGTAGGATTCTTTATTTATAAATGTAATATTTTTGCAGTTAGAGCATTGAAAACCTGTTTACGACCTTCTAAATAAGTTTTTTAACATTATTAGAGCCCTCTAGACATGAAATAACACCCTTTAGTCAAAAGTTTAAACTGTGCTCCATGACAAGATAGAGATGACAGTTCTTTCTCACAATTAAAAGAATGCAAACACATCTTCCTCTTCAAAGGAGTGCCGTCAGGAGCGGAGAATATCAGAGAGAGAGAGAAAAGTAAACAATCAAAAATCAATAGGGCTGTTGGGCTTTTAAGCATGCGAAGCACCACGATAAAGCAGCCACAATGAAGGGATCAATGTGAAGGTAGTCTTTCAGCATTTTTTAGAGGAGCGTCCGTATCTTCTAAGCAAACAGCCACTGTGCAAACAGCTCCTCTACTCACACCCCCTCCATCAGGAGCAGAGAATGTCAGAGAGAGAGAGAGAAAGAGAAAAGCAAACAATCAAAAATCAATACGGGCTGTTAGAGCTTTTAAGTGTGCGAAGCACCGCGTGGGAAGCATATCGTATGTCATTGAGGAGTTTTATTTAATACGTAATACGTGCTCGGATTGGGTAGCTTTTCAGCCATCCGCCAATAGCGTCCCTTGTATGAAATCAACTGGGCAAAAAAACTGAGGAAGCATGTACCATAAATTAAAAGACCCATTGTCTGTAGAAATCCGTGAACCAGTGAAAAATCCGTGATATATATTTAGATATGCTTACATTTAAAATCCACGATTGAGTGAAGCCGCAAAAGTCGAAGCGCAATATAGCGAGGGATCACTGTACTGTTCTTTGCTGGTAGGTTTATGCCAGGAAACTTCTGTGCGAAAATGTCCCGCGTTTCCTTAAAAAAAAGGTTAGACACATATGCCTCCACTATTCCAGAGAATACTTCTTCTGGATCTCTTTCTCACATGTCTGTACCCACTGGCTCACAGCTTCCTTACAAATTAATGCATAGTTGGTGCTGCTGACCCCATCATGACAACGAGACTCTGCGATCGCGACGGGACCTGCCTGTATAATAGCTTGAGCCAGCCAATCGGAAGACGGTTTGGCTTTTCATGCGCCACCCTTTATTATACTCGAAAATTGCCTCATACTGGAAATATTATAAGAAAGTGACCTTGCAAAGATATTCACATTAATAAAAAATGGTGATTGTGCTAACCATAGTATCTACAGTATAATATGGTCCAAGTACTAACCTGGTATCTATAGGGGACAGTGGGCCAGAGTTGCAAGTAGCAGAAAATAAAAAAAGTTGGCATGCACAAAATATAAGAGAAAGGCAACATGGTGGGATGGCAGCAACAAAATGTAATGCATAGGAAATCATCGCATTAAAAATAATGTACACAAAGTGGCAGCAAATCATTGCAGACTCTGTGGAAAAGGTGGATATGAATAATGAATGAAGAATGCTGGTTTGGTGGAAAGGACTGTCAATGACTCCTGAGCAGAAGTTTGCTGAAAGTATTGAAATACAACGACAGGACAGGTCAATCTAGCTTTTATTTTAGTGTGCGGATGCATAATTGGCTTCGCCTCTTTAAGAATTTTGGGTGTGGGCTTGTTTCACCATTGAGAGGTTCCCTCATCTCACTGATTTTTTAACAAGTCTTCCAGAAATGAATGAAAGAGCTTGGTAAGAACTTAGTGAGTCAGACACTTACTGTTCATTATTGAGAAACCAGCACTCTACTCTCACAGAGTGAGGGTTCCTGGAAACTCTCTTGATGACGCCAGAGGATGTGGCCAAGGATAGAGAAGTCTTTTCATCACTTTTTCATCTAAGCCTTTATCAGGTCAATCAACCTGAGAAATTGATGAACCGAGTTAGTTTTTTAAAAAAAAAAAATTATAAACAGCATAATGCCTTATAAATAATACTTTGAAATTAGATTGCTTACGTATTTTTAGACTAGTGAAGTTTCTAATCAAAAACCAAAAAAACAACCAAAATCATACTTCTAAGAACAATTTACAAGAGAAATTGTAACCTCAAGGACCATCAGGTCAGGTCAGGTTGGGGAGCATACATTAGTGCAGCGCGTTGCTGCACCCATCACATGATGAAAAAGCTCGGGATTCTGGTTGGCAACACCCCTGGCAGACACGCAGTCCAGTCCCACCCCCTGGAAATCTATCTGCCGCAGCCAGGTATTACATAGGTGTCGCCTTGGCCTGTACCAGCCACACGGTTCCTTAACAATGTGTGCAGGGTCATCCTCGGGGAATCATGCCACATGGCCGTAGTGCCGTAACTGATGCTCCTGCACAATGCAGGTAATGTGCCTCATTTGGGAACCATTCAAGAACTATCACTATGAACAAGTACTATATTTCCAAAGCTAACAACATTAATATCCTTCTCATCTACAGCTCTCGCTCCTGTAAAAGGCCCTCTGAAATATTTAAAAGTTTGTATTAGGTCAGGTTTACACAGGAAAACATCAAATTGTCTCCTTAGGTCAATTCACAGAGGAAAGAACAAAACACAAATGGATACATGACATACATTAAAATGTTTCCAAAAAACACAATATTTAAAACAGCATTTAACATTAGTTTCCAAAAAAAACTTATTTTATGTAAATAAACACCACAGATACTCCTGAAGGTTTTTTTCGACAAGTGATGCTTTTTATTTGAAATGTCATAAGCCACCGAAGAGAACAGAATTACTGGAATGGCCGGTGTGAATGCTTAGGGAAGCCAGCATCGCTGATTTACTGAAAGTAAGCTCAGCCTGTAATTGGTGGCAGTCATCAGCCGAGATGACTCCCAGTTTCTTCAGGAGTGCCTCCTGGCACAAGCTTATCAAGTCTTTCCCATCAGCTCCAATAATTTTGGCTACCTGTCAGGGAACCTGCTGGAGTTTCTTTAAATGTTGATTTTTTCAGGCCACTTAGGATAACGTTGGTAAAAGTGATGACAGACGGGATCGCAGTGCAGTAAAATGGGTGGCATGACATCTTACCCCGCTCCAACAATTTGAGGTTATCATGGAGAAATAACCAGAGTGCATTTACAAAATATACTGATGGCAAAAAAGAAGTGTATCATTTTCTACAATGAGAATTGTCGTTCTGTGTACTGTCACAAAAAAAAAAAAATGTCAGCTTGCTTTAACCTTCTGACCAGTAATCAGCTTGTGCAGTTAGGCATTGCAGCTTACCATAGAAATAAAAGCTTGTTCAGTGCTCTTTTGCACAAAGGCCTCCAGGTGGACTAATGTCGGATCAGTTTACCTTTAGAAACGGCCTTAGGTCACAGCAAGACAAATCCAAAATTGGTCAGTTTTCTTTACATGTCATAATGCCTTGAATGTTGCCTGAAGCAAGAAAGAGGGCCACTGCCTTTTTGCAGACAGCCATGTCGGGTGCCAGACACCATGGATTAAAAAGAAACTCAACTGTGTCATGACTACAGGAAAAGTTTCAGCAGACTGGCAGAACAGATGAACATTCAAGATATGGTCATCCTTGAGTGACCGAACCAGAGAAGGCACATTTCAGAGATTATTTTAAAACTACCACCCATACTTCTTTTGAAATTGGTGGAAGAAACAATATCAGGACAGTCAGGGACTGCTGCCTTTAGAGCAAAGCCATTACAAAGCACAAATAATTTAAACTTAGACATGGCTATGTACCATATGTTGATCTTATGCCAAAGCTTCCTGTAGTTGTTGATAATAATGCACTAAGTACCTCATGAAGTTCATGAAAGGCATAATGAGGACACAAAAATCAAGCACTAACTGGCAATTGTGAGATGTGCTGTCTCTGCTGAGGAATCGCCCAGGATGTCATCAATTTTTAATTTTGCAGTTATTATTATTTTTGGATCTTTTATTGAATTTATTAAAAGCCTATAACATTCCACACAATCAGGTCAAAATTAACAAAAGTAAAATCAAATCAACCCTCACCCATGAGAAAGAGAGGAAGGCCAGCAACCAGAGTAAAACTGCTAAGAGTAGTAACGAGAGAAAGGAGTCCTTTTCCCCCCAATATAAATGCTTATTTGAAAATGTTATCAATTAGGTCCTGTCAAGTTTAAAAAAGTTTTCAACAGATCCTCTAAGTGAGAATGTGAACATCAGTTACCCACTGACTTAAAAGAGGTGGGTTAGTATTCAGCCTCACTGGGCCACATGTTTTGGGGGTCTACCAAATTAACACCATTCTGGCCCAGAATCTTTAAATGCCTATGAGATAACATTGGTGTCACAATCCCTCCTAATCCATTAACAGTCGTGTTTGGTGGGCTTCCAGATGGGCGTCAAGTGGAGAAGGACAAGCAAACTGCGATCACCTTTACTTCACTATTGGCATGGAGGCTTGTCTTACTCAAATGAAAAAATCCTAACCCAGCTCTCCTCTCACTTGGAGGATCTGTTCAAAACTTTTTTTTAAAACCTGGCAAGATCTAATCAATAACATTTTTGAATGAACAGTTATATTGGGGAGAAAGACTCCTTTCTCTCTTTACTACTCTCAGAAGTTTTACTCTGGCTGTTGGGCTTCCTCTCTTTCTCATGGGTGACAGTTGAATTGAATTTTGTTTTGTCAAGTTTGACTTGCTTGTATGGAGCGTTACTTGCTTTGAATAAATTCAACTAAATGGGGGAAAAAATTTCAAGGATAAAAAGCATCTGGTTCAAGTACTCTTTCATTCCAACTGCTGTTAACCTTTTAAATAAATTCAATTTTATGAACAAACATCCACAGGCTAAACTTACAGGAAGAACCAAGATCATTTGCAACACTTGTCCATCAAGTCTAAATGTTAGATTAATTTTTACATGTTAATATGTTTGTTGTAATGTTTCACAATAAGTATTATGCTCATTGCTATATTTTATTTATTTGCACCGAGTTAAAGGTTTGATGGCTGTGCTCTTGTGTTTTCAATGTTAAGTCATGGTTTCTCCGCAAAATCTGCTGACAAACCAAATTTCCCTCTTGGGACAATAAAATTGAGTGGAACTGAACTGAAATTCAGTTATTTATCAGTTAAAGTAAATGATATTTATTCAGTTACATTATTAATTAACCATTTCAACAAGAAACAAAATTCTTTTAGCGGGTAATGATTCCGTAAATAGAAAGGCTTGAATTTTAGTTTCTCTGAATCCATTGAAAATGTTTTATTTTTGACATTTATTTAAGTTTTAGTTGTCAGAAATTCTTGTTTGGCAAAACCTGCTTTCTCCTGCTCAGAAATAGTGTGAAACGAATATGTTTTCCTTATTTACAGGATAATCGGAAAGGTAATTTATTTGTTCATTTAGACCAAAAATTACAACATCGGGTGACTCTGATTTTTTGCTGAACTCCTCTTAAGTTAACTTAAAAAGTTTGCAGCAAAGATTATAACATAGATTAACTTTATACACCCTATTAACTTTAGTTATTTAACCCCTTCACTAGTGTCCAGTTAAGTGAGCCAATCTCGAAGCTCTCCTTTTGATTTTAAAAGGCTGTAAACGCCCGAGCCAACATTCACCACGTAGAATGCCAATACTCAAATGAATCTTGAGGATTAATAAAAAGTCTGGATTTTAGCTAGCCATGTCAAAGAATATAAAAAAATTGTTTACATTATAAGAATAAAACCTGTAGTTGGTAAACTAAACAAATGTTTTTCCGAATAATGAATGCGTTTTAACAAGGGATCTGAATGAAAGCAAAATCTGAAAAAGAAATGTGTCATGTGCAGAAAAAGGGTGAAGTAATCACATACTTCTGGTGTTACACTAGTTGTATCTATCGAGCTGTATTAGGCTGTGAGTTTACTAAATACTTTTATAATCCATGTAAGGGTTGCCTCAAGGCAAAATGAAACATATTTAAACTTATTTTCTTATGTGAAATTAAGGTCACTCCTAACCATCGATTTTAAGGAAGACATATGGACATGCCTGCTTTAAATGCCAAAGTTTGTCAACTGTTGCCATCATCCATCTGCCTCGGTGAGGTATCAAAACATCCCATCTGTGATTTTTTGTAAGTGCTAATATAGACACATGCTGCAGGTGCAGCAAGCTTTTGGCAAGATCATAAGAGTCCTCAGGAATTAATGGTCATCTGTGCATACGGAAAAATTATGCCTTATCCTGATGCAGTTGCTTTTCTAAACCGTCTTGTTTATCTTATGCTTTGGCTGTCTGTATTTATGCTCCTGTGAAGTGTTCCTCCCAATGCTGGCTGAGCTATTAACTCCTGCTCTTCTTCAATTTAAATTACTGTATCAGCCATCGACAAGATTTCATGGGTCACTGAGAGGGCTTTATAGAGCTGAATGTTGGAGGAGCACAGCTGGCACATCTGCGTGAGATAGAAGTGGAACAGGTTGTGACAGCAGAGGCTCTGCAATGACTAACAAAATGCTTCACGCCTGCATTAAGTCATTACTGCCTTAATGACTCTAGTTATCTCAGAAGACCAGGAAATTGAGAGGGATAATTTTTATGATTTTTTTTTTTCAGAAATACACATTATCTCTCTGGCTGGAAAAAAACTGCAGCGACCTGTAAGGTTACTGGAACACTACGGCAGCAATTTACACATCAGCTACAATGGAATTAGAGCATGTGTAAGAATGCTTTAATAGTAATAGCTTATACACGTGCTCAAGAATATCTAAATGTTGTTTATGGGAACTTTGAATAACACAATACTTGGCTTAAGGATACGAGAACAGTCAATTAATAATGTCTCATTATTATTAGCAGATTCGCATAGGCTTCTAATTGTATGATACATGACTTATTCTCACATTTTGGGGAAAATTCAGTTGGGAAATCAGCAATCTGTGAAATAAATTAACATGCTGATTTCTTTTTTGCAGGCATGCGATGGGCAACAAATGTATACATTTTCTAACTTAACATAAATCATTTAATTTTACTCATAATTGCCTCCTACAGCAAGATATTATCAAACATTTTTATATTCTGCTCAGAAGGTGTGATTTGTTTGCTTTAAACATTGGAGACATTTATTGATGTGGTTTCATATAGCGGCACAGTTAAACAAAATGATTTATAATAATCATTGAAAATGAACTTAGTACATTTTGCGTGTACATAAATATACAATAGCTTTCTGACACCCTGCAATTATTACAGATATCATTTACCTCGTTTGAAGGACTTGAATGTTATTTGTATCTTGGTAAAATTCTTACTTATTATAATTTTACCTGAAATGGACTGTAAAATGTTTGAAACGAGGCAGTGCAGTAAAACCGGACGTGTAAATTACTTTCATCCGTGATTCCCATGCATACATATTTTTGATATAGTTCTAAAATATCTCTGTAAATTAAAATTAAGTCTACTACAAAAATGTGCATGCATATAAATGTTTGTAAGATGAGTGGAATGGATGTAGTGGAATCAAAAAGGTTTTCAGACCCCATTACTTTTTTCAAATTTCATTGTGTTGTAGATTTCACTTTAAATGTGAACATTTTCTATATCTATCCATCATTCTACACCCAGCAACCCATATTAACAAAGTGAAAACATGTTTTCACAAAGGTTTGCAAATTTACTAAAAATTTAAAACTAATATCTTTCATCCATATAAGTATTCAGACTCCTAATTCAGTACTTTCTAGAAAATCCTTTTGGCGACAATTACAGCTACAAATCTTCTAGGGTATGTAAATCTCTACCAGCTTTTCACACTTGTATTTGGGCCTTTTATCCCATTCTTCCTGGAAGATCCTCTCAAGCTCAATTAGATTCTGTAAAGTGCCATCTTCAGGTCTCTCCACAGGTGTTCTGTGGTGTTTAAAGTCTGGGCTTTGGCAGAGCCACTCAAGGACACTCAGACTTGTCCCAAAGCCACACCAGTGTTATCTTGGCTGCATGTTTCAAGTCAATGTCATGCTGAAAGGTAAACCATTGGTCCAGTCAGAGGTTGCGTGCTCTCTGGCGTAGGTTTTTCTTTAAGGACCTCTCTGTGTTTGGCTGCCTCTTTGTCTGTGAAATCCCATAGCATGATTCTGCTGCCATCACACTTCACCATAGGGATGCTATTAGGCAAGAGATGAGCAGTGCCTGGTCTTTGCCATACACAGTGCTTAGAGTTCTGCTCATTGAGATACAGTTTTGTCTCGTTACAATAGAGACTTTGTTCTTCTTCCTCTAAGAGTCCAAGTAGGCCCTCATATGCCTTTTACTCAAGAATGGCTTCCATTTAGCCACTCTAACATAAATGTCTGATTGATGGACTGCTGCTGAGATGTTTATTCTTCTGACAAGTTCTACCATCTCAGCAGAGGACTTTTGAAGCTTAGTTAGAGTTACCATTGGATTCTTCGATTCAAAATTGTATGCCAAAATTGGTTGAGATGTATTGCAAGAAACTGCTGGTACAACAAATAGTTCTGAGCAGGCATCAGCCACAGCATCAACTGTGGACATCACTACATTTGTTTAAAGATTGGAGATAAACAGCATCAACTCAGAGAGGGAGAGGCAAGTTCGTTGTACAACGTGAATGCCACTGACAGAATAAAACTAAATAATAAAAAAATAAACACTAACTTTTACAAGTAGTCAAAACTTACATCGGGTGTTACAGACTCAAATCAAATCTATGTTTTTATTATAGTAATCTATACTAATAAAAGGCAAAGCCCTCACTCACTCACTGACTGACTGACTGACTGACTGACTGAGGTGTAGGTAGAAGGCTGAAATTTGGCAGGCTCATTCCTTACAGCTTCCTTACAAAAGTTGGGCAGGTTTCATTTCGAAATTCTACGCGTAATGGTCATAACTGGAAGGTATTTTTCTCCATTTACTGTAATGGAGTTGAGCTTGACCGCCGTGGGGGCGGAGTTTCGTGTGACATCATCACGCCGCCCACGTAATCACGTGAACTGACTGTCAACACACTATGTAGAAAACCAGGAAGAGCTCCAAAATACTCTGAACAAAACATGCATTATATAATTGGGAAGGCAGCGAAACAATAAGAAGCGAGCGAGTGACATATACTACCATATTCATCATTGCAGCTACTTCGGAAACAAAGCAAGGTATAAACCTAAACTTTAAATTAAGTTAATAGACAGGCTGCCGCTGGCGTTTTTAATGCCCACGGGTAATGCGGGATACAAGTTTAATGAGAGAACGCAGGATATAAACGAGAGTTTTGATCACTTTGTAACTAAGTTAAAATTGCAGGTGAAGGGGTGTGCTTATGCAAATTCTGAGAGACTGTGTTTGTGGGGGATTGACAGTTAAGGCGGGTGGAGGAGTCACGTCATCATATCCCCTCCCATTTACCTCATTTCGCTCTGAGCTGAGCTCGGCGGCTAACGCCGTCTTCCGAAGCAACTTCGTCACACTACCACCTAAAGTCAAAACTTAAATATATAAAGTCAGCGTCGGAATATATAAACTCAGCGCTGGAATATATAAAGTCAGCGTCGGAATATATTGTCACGCTTGGGTCACAGATTTGCACAGAGACACAGGAGGTCGTAGAAACAAGAAGGATTTTTATTCAAACACTGCAAACACATGAGCTTAAACGTGCTCCATGACAATTCAGAGATGACAGTTCCGCTAGGAGCAGTGAGAGAGAGCGATAAAAGCAAGCAAACAATCAATTTTCAACTGACAGGCGCTGCACAAGGCTTTTAAGTTAGCGGGGCAGCGAAACAATAAGAAGCGAGCGAGTGACATACTACCATATTCATCAGTACAGCTACTTCGGAAACAAAGCAAGGTATAAACCTAAACTTTAAATTAACTTAATAGACAGGCTGCCGCTGGCGTTTTGCATGCCCACGGGTAATGCGGGATACAAGTTTAATGAGAGGACGCAGGATATAAATGAGAGTTTTGATCACTTTGTAACTAAGTTAAAATTGCAGGTGAAGGGGTGTGCTTATGCAAATTCCGAGAGACTGTGTTTGTGGGGGATTGACAGTTAAGGCGGGTGGGGGAGTCACGTCATCATCTCCCTTCCCATTTACCTCATTTCGCACTGAGCTGAGCTCCGCGGCTAACGCCGTCTTCCGAAGCAACTTCGTCACACTGCCACCAAATACAGAGAAATCCACAAGTTAATACACACGCTGCCTCTAGACTTTCTCCACACTGAATCCTCCAGGCACTACTTACAAAAGGTTACATTGACAATCGTGTTACGTTATTTTTAAAATGTTTAATTTTCTTAGCACAAGCACAGCTGAGAAGCTTCGATGCATGTGCTCCATAACGCATTAAAAAATAATGCATTTAATCACACTTTGCATTACAATCAAAGGGGAAGTTTTGTCAATGCATGATTTACAGGTACACCGATTACATTGATCAGCGCATCCCAATTCATTTTAGCCTCGCACCACCTTGGTTTGAGAAGAAGTATGAAAAAATATGAGGTTAACACACAAAAACAGATCACCAATTCAAGCTTTATGAATAATCGATTTGCCATCAATAATTGTTTTGGTAAAGCCATACTCAGTGTAATCCTCCTTCCATTTTATAAATTTTCCGCCACTAGCCATGATTAAATGAACGGTAAAAAAGTAAGAGCGAAGCGAGGGTGACTTATTTAGGCAGGCATATATATGACAGCAACACTCATGACAATCATGTTACGTTATTATTAAAATGTTTCCTTTTCTTTTTCATTACTTCTTTAACCCACTACTTCTCCGCTGCGAGGCGCGGGTATTTTGTATATGAATGACCTCCAAAGAGCGCGGAGACTTTTGATCATTTGAACGTGTCTGCAAAAACTGGCGTCTCCTGCCCAGCAAAAGTCGAGCAGCCGGCGCGCGCACATAGCTGTGCCGGCCTTTGAGACGCTGACTGAGCACTTTTAATTTTTTTCATCCTCCCCCTGAGCTATAGCCCAGACAAGTGCAAACACGGGACCCCTTTTCTACACCGCGGCAAAATAATATTAAGGCGCTTCGCACTTTATTTTGCACGTATACGATTATGAGGTCGTCAGCTCGGATTATGAAGACACGCACAGGAGTGAAGGACTGACAGTGCCATCACAGCCGATTAATAGCTGGGACGTCTCACCAGTCTGCACAAGACCCACCGCGACTGTCCCCAAAAGGCGCTCATATCGTCACCGAACACATCTCTCTATACTATATAAAAGAAAAAGGCAACTTTCCTTTCTTTACACCTTTTTTCCTTTTATCCCAAACCAAAGCCTTTCTCTCTTAACACTGCAGAGGACACAAAACTAATTTTCTTTAATTGCTGATAAGGCACATTACCAGAGGCAGAAATTTGGACTTTCACATAGAAAATGTAATTTCTATACCACAGCCGTTGTGTAGAGCCTTTCAAAAGGGATCTACTACCGAGAGATGATCCATATACATTTTAGCTGCTGTTAGTACTACTTACCTCTTCTGTTATACCGTCTTTAAAATGTAGTTTACCCGCAACAACTCCAGTAGTGCTCAATGTACCTTTACTTCTTAAAACGTTAATGTTTTACTGTTTAATAACTTATAGACTACATTTTATTATTTTTCCCTTGCACTCAGTGATCAAAGCTATACACACACATATAGACACATACATATATATATATACACATATATTTATATATACCTGTGTGTATGTATGTGTATACACACACACACACACACACACACATACATACATACACACACACAAATTATATATATGTGTGTGTCTGTGTATGTATGTATGTATATGTGTGTGTATATATGATGTAGATAGGTATGCATATATATATATGTGTATATGTAGATATGTATATAGATATGTATTTTGATATATATATATATATATATATATATATATATACACATACAACAATTACATTAACAATCATGTTACGTTATTTTTAAAATTTTTCTCATTTCCTGTCATCCTACATTTACACAGATCTTTGTAGACACTAAACACACGAAATGCATGTATTCCAAATAACAATATATTATTTACACTATACAACTCAAGGCACCTCACAACCAGATAAAGAGACTTGAGCTGGGAGAACTTCAGGTGCTTCGGTGGGGGTGATGGGATAGCAGGCTGCTTGCTGCTTGTGCTGAGCGACACATTTACAAAACAAAAGACGCTAATGGAGAGGTGTGAAGAAATTTAAGGTGGCCCTGAATTATGAGTTTTTCCATAGGTTTCAGGGATTCTAGTGTTAACAGATGTGTTTGTGTTATGAAAAGGTTTATAACACAAAAATAGAATTTCCTTCTGATAATATCCTGACTTCTTGTGATGGATTGGCACCCTGCTGTGTACCCGATTCTTGCTGGGATGGGCCTTAGCTTCTCCATGATCCTTGTCTGGAAAAACAGGTTTAAAAAATTGATTAATTGAGAGATGGGTGGATAACTGGGTAAAATCCTGACACTTGTAGGTCTGTTGAAATACAATAATTCAAAGGAAAGGGTATTGTGTTAATTAAAATCAAAATTAGAAGAATATTAATGTGTGAGAGAGAGAAAAAAAAATTAATCAAAAACTAACATCTCACTTTTAGCACCATTATAGTCAACGAATAAAAATAGTGTACACAGTTGTACAGAATGAATAAAGCCACAAAAATAATCCCCACTGTCTGTTTCTACATAAGCAGCAGAGGTTTAATCACTTAATAAAAACCTCATAATGTAACACAGCTTGATAACAAGAGCTCCCTACATGGGCCCAAAGTAATGGCAGAGCCTGGCTCTACCATTACTGATAATTAGGAAATTTAAATTTACGACAGAGCTTGCTTAGAAAAACTTAACAGCTATATTTATTTATGTTTTCTTTGCTTCTGTGTTCCTATGATTTTAAAATGTGTTATAATAAAACAAACACATTTTATGCAGACTGCTGGAAAAATAATCTTGTCATGCACACAGCCCATGCAGATTTTAAATAATACTCTACAAATGCAATAATTGTATACTAAAAATTTCAATTAGTAAGATAAACTTCTTAGATAAATAAAATACTAAGAAAAATGACTAAAAAATGCTGCTATATAATTAAAAAATTTTGAGGACCTTGAAGGTCATTGATTTTATAATTGTTTGTTTTGTTATTAGAGTAATTCTTGCAATGAAAGTTATGGTTTTTAAGGTTTTTGGGGTAGTTGAATTCATTCCTAACATTATTTTCTTGATTTGGTTTTGTTTTCAAGTACTTTATTTACGTCTCTTGTTGGTTTTTTTATTTCTATTTTATTTCTTTTTTTTTGTGAAGCGACTGCTACAGTTTACTGAGATCAGTACCTTAGTGAGTGACACTGTACCACTCCTCAGGAAACTTTTCTTGCTGAGACAACACGATTATAAAATGTGCTGCTGATCCCCAGAGTGGCAACTAAAGAGAAAAAAATAACGAAATAATCCAGAGCGTGTGTGACCAACACTAGCCCCACAACAAGTACAGAGCACACCAACTGATACAAGGTAATAACTGTAATACAATTATTATTGTCAATTTCGTTTCTTATACAAAACCTTCACGGCAGAGCACCCCCCACTGACGGATCACAAAATAAGGCATACCATTAAAAAACAGAAATATACAAACAACAATTATAGTAACTAAAAGGAAATGTTCATTGAATGTCCATATACAGTGTCACATTTCTTTTTCTTCTTTTTTATGTTCAATATTGTATGAGTTATGCCAAGCCATACCTCAATATGGGGAACTACAGGCTTGTCAGGCCCTCTCCCAAGTACAACATGAAGTGGAAAAAAATCCTTTAGGTGTGTTTGTTGTCCATGCACAAACTCAGCTTCAACTGATTTCTCCTGGAGAGGTCGTAGTTTCCCCAGCAATTTTGCAATATTCCTCAGGTGCTGTTTCTTGACTTTTTTCTTTCTTCCTCCTTGGTCAATGCACTGTCACCCTTTTTATATACAATACAATTTATTTTTGTATAGCCCAAAATCACACAAGAAGTACCGCAATGGGCTTTAACAGGCCCTGCCTCTTGACAGCCCCCCAGTCTTGACTCTCTAAGAAGACAAGGAAAAACTCCCAAAAAAACCCTTGTAGGGAAACAATGGAAAAAACCTTGGGAAAGGCAGTTCAAAAAGAGACCCCTTTCCAGGTAGGTTGGGTGTGCAGTGGGTGTTAAAAAGAAGGGGGTTAATACAATACAATACAATATACAGAACAGAACAAATCCTCAATATAGTATAAAATTAAAAATTTTACAAGTACGGAGCAGAATTTAACAGTAGATGATATCACATAATATAATTTGGATTTGTTCAGAGTCCTGGAGACCTCAGCCATCAAGCTGCCTCCCCCATTTGGCCATTCCACAGCTGAAACATTGCTTGGCCAGCCAACCTGATGAAAGGACCCCTCTACCCCATAATTCCTGTGATCCTCCATCAGGGATGACTTTATATGGTCAGCTCATTGTCAGATAATACTTTGATTTCTAATACCTGTGCAGTTTTTTGTCCTTCTGTAATAATAGAGAATAGACAACCAGGCAAAGACACCGCCCACAAATGACAATTGTTACAATGTGTGATGTCACTATTGCGACAACATGATAAAAAACAGTGAGCCCCGGGTGTTAATGGGATTATCCAAGACAGGATAATGACAGATAATGACAGTGAATCTAAGAAGTTCATTTTGTTTTTGGTTTCCTGGAATATAGACTATTCTATAACAGGTTAGACTGCTCACATAATACAGAGGCACTAAATAAGAAAGGGCAGAGCAGGCTCTTTTTCCTTAGGAGACCGTGCTCCTTTAATGTGAGTATTGCCTTCCTTCACATCTTCCTTAACTCTGTGATGGCCAGTGCAGTTTTCTAGGCGGTGGTGTGCTGGGCTGGTAACACCATTTCAAGAGAGGATCACCAAATCAATACGCGAATTAAAACATTTACTTATTTGGCTGGTATCTTGATACATGGGGACTTACAACATTTGTGATACAATTGGTTACTTTACTTTTGGTTTTTCCAATTGGAGCTCAGGCAAGTCGAGTGACTTGTTCGTGGTCACACATTATCAGTAGTGGGATTTGAACTCAAAACCTCAGGGTTTGAAGTCCAAAGCCTTAACTACTACACCACACTGCCTGCCTATAGGGCACACAATGGACCCTCTGGAGGTCATAGCAAAGGAGAGGATTAAAACAAAACTGAGTGCCATTATGAACAATGCTGCATATCCCCCCTCTGACACACTAACACTGAAGACTTCCAGCCAACAGAAGTGTGTCAAGAAACACTACAAGGGCTCCTTTACATCAACCGTAATACAACTACATAATGTTTCACTGCCAAGTCAGAAATGTTGGTTTTTTTTTGTAATTTCTTCCTTGTTCAGACCAAAGAGTGTGTGGAAATTTATTTATTTATTTTACTTATCTACCTATTTATGTATTTATTTATTTTAAGAGAGCTTTTGTAAAAAGCCAAATTTCCCCCCGGAGACAAATAAAGTTCTATCTATCTATTTAGGTTGGAAACACGTCATGTCATCTACCATGTCTTTGGTAACATTATTGGTATGCAAAGCAGCAGGTGTCAAAACGGCAAAAAAGAAGACACTGTTAAAAAGTAGAAGTAAGATAAATGGCAGGAAAAATGGCACAAACATGTACCCAGAACTCACTGACATTCTAATGCTTTTCATGAATGAACTTGCCTCTTTTTTCCCAAATTGAGTACTTTCCTGATTTAACCATGTCTCCTCATCCTTTGATCACTAGATTCACATTTCTGATTCCATCCTTTAATAATGTCATCAGCAGTATGAATCCTCCAAAGCTCAAGCCCCCTTTGCGAAAGAACAGCTTTCCATACAACACGCAGTTAACTCTGAGCGAAAAGGGAATTGAAGATCCATTGTGTGCTGAGCTAAGAGACCAAAACAAAGCACTTCACTCTATCATTAATGGATATAATTAAAATGCAAAGAAAAGAATGTGCACTTTCACCACCTCATTTTATGTGCTAGCAGAGGACAAGAAAAAAATGCTGTTGTGCTTTTGTATTTATTACACAGCAAAGTTAATTTCCTAGATCAACTACAGTCCAGACATTTCCAGTGACATGTTAGTACTTGAATATTCTTCTCGACATTTAAGAATTGCTGTTTGTTAATTAATGGGTAGTATCTAATACACTGATCCATTTTCTAGCCTAGGTAACCAGTTAGGGTTTGTGAGGTGCCAGGACCTCTTCCAGGATCAATGGGCACAAGGAAGAACCAGCTCATCGAAACGATGCCAGTTTATAATAGGCATAGATTCATAATTACGGAGAGGTACACATGCCAACACTCTTAAATATAATGGTTGTAAAATACATAGGTTGTGTGGTTTCTTGGTGAGTCATTGCTTGACAAATATTATTTAATTCTGGGAAGGGTTCTTTGCATATGAAGCCGGTTCTTTAGACTTTGAAAAAGTTCCTAACAAGTGGATAAAACAGAAATTGTTAACCTCCTTAGCGTTAGACCTGAGCATCACTCAGGCAATGGTATAGACACATTTCGCATAACAACTGTCTACAGCGATAGTGTCGAGCATTACTGGGGCAATGGTATAGGCATTCAGGCCCAAGTGTTACCAAAGCAACAGTGTAAATGCGTCTTTTCCTAGCCTCATAATGATGTCTCGTAAGAAACGCATCTCATCAGCAGTGATGACGAAGTGAATCTGTCTTCAAGCAGTGAAATTGAAACAGTCAGTGAAACCGAAAGTGATTCACGTCATTTGCACATGTGCAATGTGCTGTTCATATTATTAATTATTATTATTATTCATTATTATCCAGAAAGCAGGAGACAGAGCTGGAGGTAGCAGAGTTAAAGATGATAAGATTTGCATTGGGTGTGACGAGGATGGACAGGATTAGAAACGAGTGCATTAGAGAGTCAGCTCAAATTGGATTGTTGGGAGACAAAGTCAGAGAGGCGAGATTGCGTTGGTTTGGACATATGCCGAGGAGAGATGCTGGGTATATTGGGAGAAGGATGTTAAGGACAGAGCTGCCAGGCAAGAGGAAGCAAGATGGTGAGGACAGAAAAATATGGAAGATATTGATTTGCTGTGGCGACCCCTAATGGGAGCAGCCGAAAGAAGAAGAAGAAGATTAGTCAATATTATATTATTTGAACCTGTGGTGGGTTGGTGCCCTGCCCGGGGTTTGTTTCCTGCCTTGCACCCTGTGTTGGCTGGGATTGGCTTCAGCAGACCCCCATGACCCTGTAGTTAGGATATAGTGGGTTGGATAATGGATGGATGGATATTATTTGAATTATTATTATACTTTCAACACTTCTAACTTTGTACTTTTAGTGTTTTTCACGTTTTACAATAGAAAGATGAGATTTAATAAAAATGTCATTTTTCAAGCCAAAAAATGTAATGCTTTTTACATATTTTTTTGAAAATGATTTTAAAGCTAAGGAGGCAACTGGAAAGCAGGCTACGAGGCAGAATTCTAAGAAATCAAGAAAACCAGAACTTAGAATGTGTAATACAGAGAGAGTAATTTTAAAATAACAAGCTCATTGGTATTTTGCAAGCCTGTTAACATCTATCTATGGTTATTTTTGGTTCTAAATATGGTTCTTTCTGGAAGCTTCATATGGATGATTCTTTTGGGGACTAAAAATGGTTCCCCTATGGTGTCACTCTCAAGAACCACTTTGGTACCTTAATTATTAAGAATATAGTAAGAATCCTGGGGCTCAAAACAGGTAGGAACTTTGGGATTGGAAAGTGGAGAAACTTCAGTGGTAATAATTGTTCAATCTTTACCCATATAGCAGAGGATAATAGTTGGGAGGGCCACTGATGTCATTTCCTCTTGTGTCACGGAAACTCTACCCCTTCCACTCCAGCCCTATATAAGAAGTTGGGTTCATTCTTATATTTACCCCTCTCAACATCCCAACAGAAGTAATTCTGCAGAGTGAAAAACCCCATAGTATGGCCATACATCACTGCAGTTTATTTTACCCAATATGTAATTAAATGGGGTTCCACCATGAACTCCAAACACTTGTGTTAGAGTAGTGTTTTACACTACATTGTGGTATATTGGGTCCGTGGCTCACAAAAATGTAACAGATTTAAAAAAAAAAAATAATTGAATATCTAGCTGTTGTACAGAGTTGGTCACCATTGGCACGAATTACATCATAAACCTTTTAGATGCATTCACACATAATACACAAAGCAGCTATTGCGATATCCATGCCAGCAAAGACCACTCTACTGTTAATAAACCTCATACCTTCAAAGTTGACATGCTAACATTCTAATTAACTGTGCAGCAGTCAAGTGAAGAAAAATCACACACCTAATCCATGTACTTTAAAAAGAAAATTGTCTCAGAAATTAGCATATCTCTTCCGAGGTATGGATAACTTCTACCTAGCTGATAATACAGACTAGAAAATGTTTCTTTTTTGTTTTTAAATGCTTACATTTTGCATCAAAGTTTTTACTTTCTCATTTTTTATATTTGTGAACTGTTCACTGAGTCAAATTCTTTTATATGAATATATAGAAAATCACTCTACAGAACATATAAATATTTATGTTTTTGTTCATTAATCCTACATATATTCAATAATAGTATAAACCATTTACAGTAACAATACAGTGTGTCATCTTTTTTAAATTTTGTAACTTTTCAAATGTCACCACTCCAATATTTATATTTGTACTACTCAATAATAATATTGTATTTACTTGGCTAATTAAAAAATAGATGCTTTATTGAAATCGAAAAGTAGCATTTTTTTAAGTTGAAAATAATACAGCAACATAGAGTGAAATAATGCAACATTCAGTATTATTGTCTCCTCTGTTCTCCAATGTTAACATAATCATAAAGAATAGTTTTTTTTTCCACCAAAAACACTATGTCTAAAATGAACAAGAGCACCTATAAATGCTTCCACTATTTTTAACCCTTGTATGACCCATATCTGCAGGTAGAGTACTTAGTTTCACACAAAATGTAGGTGATGACAAAACATACATTCAGGTCAAGTCAAGTTGGGGAGCATGCACTGGTACAGCTCAGGACCCTGGTTAGCAGAACCCCAGTCAGACACATGGTCTAGTCCCGTCTTCCGGAAATGACCCCCTATCTGCTGCAGCCAGGTGGTATGTGGGCTACCCCTAGGCCTGGTCCAGCCACTCAGGTCCCCAGCAATGAGGATCCTGCGAGCTGGATCACCCTCAGAGAATCACGGCTGTAGTGCCGTAACTGACGCTCCCTCACAATTCAGATAATGTGCCTCATTCAGGACTTCATGAGCAACCTCATATTTGACACAAAGTCAAACCAGCGATACCCAAGGATTCTCCAAAGAGACACAGTACCAAAGGAGTCCAGTCTTCATCTTAGGTCACTGGATAGCGTCCATGTCTCACAACCATATAGAAAGACAGGAAGCACCAGGATTCTAAAGACTTGGACCTTTGTCCTTTTGCAGAGATATCGGGAGTGTCACACACCCTATTTCTAGTTATCTCCTGACCCTCATGCTCTCCCAATCCATCTACTGACTTCATAGTAAGAGTTACCAGTGACATGAATGTCACTGCCAAGGTAAGTAAACCTCTCAAAGAGGTCGACACTCTCTCTGCAGACAGACACACTGCTGATGGCTGTGCCTAAGAGATCATTAAAGGCCTGAATCTTGGTTTTTATCCAGGACACTTGTAAGCCCAGACACTCAGACTCCTTGCTCAGTCTCTCGAGAGCCCTGATCAGAGCCTCCATTGACTCTACGAAGATCACAACAATGTCAGCAAAGTCAAGAGCAAAGAATCTTTCTTTACCAACAGATGCCCTGAAGCCGCTGGACTCCACAACCCTGCCCAACACCCAGTCCATACAAGCATTGAACAGAGTAGGACCAAAAACACACCACTGATGAACCTCAAAATCAACTGGGAAAAACGCAGAGGTTCTGCCTCCACTCTGCACAGCACTCACAGTACCAGGGTACAGGCCGGCCATGATACCAACAACCTCGAGGGGATCCCGCGAACCCTCAGGATGTCCCCCAGGGCAGCTTTTACACAATGTCTTTATTTAACCATTTTTGATAATATTTTTTGGATGTTTTGTTTTATTAGTTGTAGGAATAGACTTTCTTTTAGCCACACCACTGACGAACCTCAAAATCAACTAGGAAAAATGCAGAGGTTCTGCCTCCACTCTGCACAGCACTCACAGTACCAGTGTACAGGCCGGTCATGGTCCCACAACACTAGCTCTTTAGCCAAGAAAGCCCAGCAGCGGCTCTACTTCCTGCGTAGGCTGAGGAAAGCCCATCTTCCACCAGCTACTCTAACAACATTCTACAGAGGAACCATAGAGAGCATCCTGAGCAACTGCATCACTGTCTGGTTTGGAAATTGCATGGTCAGGGATCGCAAAGCCCTACAACAGATAGTGAAGACAGCTGAGAAGATCATCTGTGTCTATCTTCCTTCCATCATGGACATTTACACCACACGCTCCGCAAAGCCACCAGCATTGGGAATGATCCAACACACCCTTCACATTCACTGTTTACTCATGGACAGGTCTGATATCTGATATATGTGTTCTGTTCTGCAGTGTTGCACATGGTTGCACATGTTTGCACAATTGACTCCCATTCACCTTGTTATATATTATGTGTCGTGGATTCTTTGTTGTCTTGTGTCTTATGTAGCACTATGGTCCTGGAGCAACGTTATTTCATTTCACTGTATGCTGTACTACTGTATATGGATGAAATGACAATAAATACTCTTGATACTTGATACAGCAACTTTGAGGGTATCCTCAGGATCAACATACACTGCATACATTCAAATCGCATAAGCAGACAACAGTATGCAAAAGATTTACTTTACTTCTTGAGAAAAATGACTTGGAGAAGTGAGATATGTTTCCATAGTTAGGATAAAAAAAATAGTTGAAGTACCTTGCTTGACGCTCATTAAATCCTCTATTAAGGTGTATTTATTTGTCAGAAAAATCTCAGGTTTCCAAAACACAAGTGCATTCATTGTTGTCAATGCATTTCTGTATGTTAAAATTAAAATACCATACCATAATACTGTTCACTTCATCTATCTGCCAAATGTCACATATCATACCGAGTTGAATACAACCCAGTTTAAATTTTGTAACCTTTCAAATGTTACCATTGCAATATTTAATAAAAACAAGTTGTATGACTAATTTAAAAAGAGATGCATTATTGAAATCAAAGAGTAGCATTTTTTAGTTGAAAATAATACACCAAAACAGATTGAAATAATGCAAAATTCGGTATTCGGGATGTATTTTATTGAAAGAGGATGACATATATCTAAACATGTAATGTAACATAACTAATAGTGATAATGTAATCTTTCTGGGTGATAGATTCATATTAATCTCCTCCCCCAAGACGCCATTGCTGTTTTCTTTGATCAGCACAGCTGTCTTGAATTTTGCAAGGAATGAGTTTTCCAGATTTACAAACAAAATTAATTTGTTGCTGTCCCATTTGCTCTTTCAAACTTCACTCTCTGACAAACCCAGTTTACAAATATGTCAGTCGCTTGCAATTACCTGAGACTGTATTAAAGTTAATTTTTTTTTAAAACTTCAAACAGCAGGTGACAGATTTTAACCTTGCCTTTCCCGTGTGATCAACAAGCAACTGCAGGAGAAGATATAATGAGTTGCTGAAGTAGTTTGCCTTTTATACTTTAGTGAAGGTAGAAAATTTAATAAATAATATTTTTTGGTATGTGGGGTGGCCGAACACAGGTTCAAGCAAAGCCAAAACAAATCAAAAATGTTTGGGACATCCCTTTTAATTCTTTCAAATTTCTCAAACTTAAACAGGTACCGTCTTGTAACACTCAACATAAGAAAGAACAAAAGAAAAACTACTACAGTGCTTAGTAACAGCAAACAAAACAACGGAAAATTTTCCCAGAGCTGGTCTCATCAAGACAAGACACCTTAGTGGAGGCACGTGGTCTTTTTATAATGGGAGGACTAGAAGGGGTGGAGCTAATTTCCTTCACTGGGAGGTTTCTGGGAGCTGTGGGGGAAAAAAGGGAACAAGTTTAGCAACAGTGCCCCCTCTCGCCCTGGTGGGTTACCATTTACCTCAAATGAACCTTCAAGGAGATCCTCAGACGCACATGCGTGACAGGTATCACAAAACTACTATTGTCTGAATAGAAACTCTAAACAGAGACAACATCATTCTCATCCTGGGCCTACTATCTTTAATGGCCCACATTAAGACAGCTCATTAAAGTGTCCAGATACAGAGTACATACAGCATTTATAACTTGAAAAAAACATACCCCAAAACAGAATAAAACTGATTTATAGAACTGTTTTGGGTAATTATCTTTAGGTTTGTGAGAGAGCACTTTATAGAATGCCTACTGTATATTGTATTTTACAAACTGAAATATCCTGTTATCTGGTTTGATGAAAGGTTCTCAACGACTTTTCAGGCAACAGTTAGCACTTTTCCACTGCAGGAACTTTTTTCAGGAAGTAGGTACTTTTTAGATACTCAGGAACCTTTGTAGCATTCTCATGGCATGAACTCAGGCCATTTACAGTTTCTGGTACTTTATTTAGCTCTTACTCTAGGCTATATACTAGTCGTTCAACCAGGGAATACTGTGGGTGGGGTTCGGGCAAAAATGGTTGCCCACAGGCACTGGCACGTCTTGTTAGATATCACAGCAATAATCAGAGGTTATGTATAGTATAATATGTTAAAGACAGTTTAAGTAGGTTTGAGTATGTTGTGCAATGTGAAAGAGATCTCTCTGACTGAAGTATATTTAAAGGAATTTAAGCGAGTTTGGGAATATGTTTGGTGTGTAAAAATATGTGGTAAACTCAAATGAATATGACTAGGTCCAATAAAAGGTGTCCAGATTTAGTATAAATGTGTGTGTGCCCTTTTTCAGTTGAGTACTAGCCATACTCAAATAGAAGAAACTTCTTTTAGTAATTTTAAGGTACAAGGAGACATATTCTTTAAAACAGTAAGGAAGCTAGTGATGAGCACTGGCTCCAGTTTAGGTAGTGTTCCATACTAAGATATGCTGTAAGAAAGGGGGGTTAACTAACAAAAAGGTTAACACTCCAGAAAAGAAGCAAGAAACATCTTGTGTGCATGGTCAACTAGCCTTAAAAGTAAGTTATGGATAAAAGAAATCAATATATTTAAGCTTAGTAGCTAAATTTTATATATCAGAATATTTTCTTTAATGTACTGTATATAATGGTGTGATGCACTAACTACCTTGAAAGTAGTTTAAATACAAATAGATTTTAAGTTATAAGGCATTTGATACAATGTGATGTGTTGATTTCTTTTTTCCATCCACTTCTTGTGTTATAAATAACTTATATATTTTAAATGCAAAATAGAATAGAGTGTTGTGTTTGAATGACTACATAGCGGATAGAAAGTTTAGTTTTATTTTCTCCTAGCTGTCCCCCGCGGCTCTGGTGAAACAGGATAAACTTTAAAAATCATAAAAAAAAAAAGTAATAATTTGTATCGAGAAGAATTTATATTGATAGTTTCGTATCTGAGGGCCTCTTGATATATGATATTTTTGGTTTTGTTATTGGGGCAAGAATGTAGCAGTGATCTCTTTGGCAAAAATGTAAAAAGTTAGCAAGGTATCTCTGGCCAAGAGGAAGGTAGGTACGCTCCAACGTCAAACGTTGGCATTGTATCTGATCGTATTCAGCTCTGATGGGAGAGTATCCCCTGCGTCAGGAGAAGAGCACGTGCCCATGATATCTCTGCCAATGAGCAGGTACCCTCTAAAACACACGTAGCTGTGATCTCTCTCTCAAAAACGTTACTCTTTAACAATCTCTAGATGATAATGTCTGCTGAACAAACAGGTATTACTAGCTAAGCAGAGGCAAGGTACGCTTCAACATGTGACTCGAACAGAGGCTGGCGTGTGAGTGAGGAGGGCCCCGCTAGGCTCCCTACTCCTGAGGTCTCACCAACACCTCCCCTCGGCCCACAGCCTGTCTCTGGGATTTGCACCTCTAAATCCATGCTGCAACCAAACTATAATACTTAGCGCGATGAGAGAAGTTGCAAAATCAACCAGAATGTTGAAGCAAATTAAAGAAAAAAACCCAATCTAAATCCGTTAAGTAGTTCTCTTGTGAAAAGCAGAGAGACATATAGACAGATGTTGGATTTTATATAAATAGAGATAATCTGATGATCTAATTAAATGTTTTGGACACTTTGTTAAAAATTCTGCAAGTACAGGTAGACATTATGTGTCAATTTAATTAGTAAAATGTTAGCTTAAAGAAACATAGTTGGGATATGTATAAAGAAACTGTTTAGCTTTAAGATTAAATTGAAAAGTAATTAAGGTATGTGTTTCAATATAATTTCTAAAGATCTTTGTAACTATTGAAATAATTTAAGAGACGTAATAAGGGAAATGATAAGATGTATTTTATCCTGTTAGTCTTAGACATACTGGAAAATAAATTTCTTTTGTAAATGAATCCCAAAACTGTACATACTTGAACAAAATTCTGTTATTAGAAAAATGGAAAAGGAGAATGTGGAGCCTAACTGTTTTAGCTTATTTTGAACGTAACTCTAAATAAATTAGGAATTAAACATTTCAGAGTGTGGAATTATTTCTTGATTTGCCTGCTGTGCTGACTGAGTGATGACTGGGAAGAATACAGAGAAGACAGCAGAAAGAGAAGAGGTTGGGAGCAGGCACTAATACAGCTCGTTGCAGTGCTGGGGTGTCACAGACAAATTTCTATTTTAGAATAAACAACTGGAATTTTCATAATTTCTACCGAAACCTCCAACCACAACAACATTATTTATTTATACATCATATTTGAGTGTATTTTAAGTGGTGTAGCTCAAAGTGCTTTACAAGATGAAGGAAGAAAGGCTTACTATATAAAAAATAAAACTATAAAAATACGATTAGGCAATACTAAGTAAGGTCCAATGGCCAGGAGGACAGAAAATATAAAAAAACTCCATATGTACAGTATATGCCAAGGTCCACGCACTTCTCCGTTATAAATCCAAATGAATGTGAAATTTAACATATATGCATTCACCTACAGCCCCACCCTGACTCCTCCCAATATTTCACATACTTGAAAATGCAAATATTTTTAAATAGCCCCTTTCATTCCATGCTTTGCTAAAAGAAAATGGCAAAAGCACGTGGAGAAAAGAAAAAATTCAAAAAATGTAAAGTGGAGGCAAGGAAAAACATACTACAGTGATCCCTCGCTATATCGCACTTCGACTTTCGCAGCTTCACTCCATCGCGGATTTTATATGTAAGTATATCTAAATATATATCAAGGATTTTTTGCTGGTTCACGGATTTCTGCAGACAATGGGTCTTTTAATTTATGGTACATGCTTCCTCAGTTGGTTTGCCAAGCTGATTTCATACAAGGGACGCTATTGGTAGATGGCTGAGAAGCTACCCAATCAGAGCACGTATTACATATTAAATAAAACTCCTCAATGATATACGATATGCTTCCCGCGCGGTGCTTCGCATACTTAAAAGCCCGAATAGCATGTATTGATTTTTGATTGTTTGCTTTTCTCTGTCTCTCTCACTCTCTCTGACATTCTCTGCTCTTGACGCACACTCCTTTGAAGAGGAAGATATGTTTGCATTCTTTTAATTGTGAGACGGAACTGTCATCTCTGTCTTGTCATGGAGCACAGTTTAAACTTTTGAAAAAGAGACAAATGTTTGCAGTGTTTTAAAGTCCCTGTCTCTACATCGTCCTGTGTTTCTGTGCAAATCTGTGACCCAAGCATGTCAATATAAAAATAACAATATAAACGTATGGTTTTTATTTCACAGATTTTAGACCTTTCGCGCGGGGTTCTGGAACAGGAACAGGTTCTCTATGCTCTAGAATCCTGCTTCGTGGAAATTCATCTATCACGGTAGAGTCTGGAACTGATTAACCAAGGACCGACTGTATTTGTTGGCTTAAGCAGTGGTATAACAAAAGGAATTTATGTAGTGATACAGTATGGTGGTTCAAGTTCAACTTCAAGTTCAGAAAGTTGCACACTGCCCGAAATAAAAAAGAAGTGGTCAGATATCAAAGTCGTTGTGAAAAAGTCGCAACCCACCGTCTGTTTATTCAGTTTCAGACAATATAACAAAAGCTGACCCCCATGCCGAGGAAACGATGATGGTGCTGCTGTGCCCAGCACAACTTCAATCTCTGGCTGTACACACACCTCTGCAGTGCAAACCACTGAGAGACCATTTGGCTGTGTGCTGACGGACATGGTTCTGGAGTCACAAAATGCAATAGTGGATGCTGTACGAGATGTGGTCAAAGAATTAAGAAATATAAGGGCTGTATTATGTGATATTAACCTCAAATTAAATTAATTGGTTAAAAATAAATGCTGTATTAGATTACCTGTTTTTACATTCTGCCTATTACATTCAAGCAAAGTTGTAATGCTGTCCGATTTGGCTGATCATTTGGTGTGTCAGCTTCATCATACCTCATCTCTTCAGGTATAGGCAAGTCACGATTGTGTGCCACATTATGCAACATACTACATGCTTGCACAATGTGACACACTTTCTTTGGACTATAGAGCAGCACATTAATAGAATGGAAATGTATTCTATTTAGAGTGGAAATACACCCTATTTACATAAGCAAATTCATTATCTGAAGGCACCTTTGTGGTGTCAACGCCAAGAGCAACACAGTATCGATTCACTACTCTTTACATGGCTCTTTGAGGTGACTCGCTATCCTTAAAAGAAATGGTTGTAAAAAGCACCTATGACTGTGCAGAGTTGCCGTTTTTATAGGCTTTTCAGCTATAGATGATGTAATGTCAGCTCATTCTTCTGGTTATTCATCCCTGGCTGATGTAACTTGTGTGGCACCATTGGAATACCAATTTGCGGGCAGTTGACCACTCCGATTACAACTGGAAAACTGGACATTGCTGAGAATTGTGCTTTGATGTTTCCCAGTTAAGCCACAGTGTAAGGAAGTCTTATATATTGGAATAACATGCGGATAATACCATCCTATACAGGTGGCATAGCACGACTCGGTGATGTTTGTGAAATACTCGATTGGTCAGCAAGTTTACATTGAAAAGCTCTTGCGGGTAAAAATCCAAGACTGGAGAGTACTTGTAAAGGACCAGGTAGAGCACAATTCCTCAAAGTCTGCCTTTGTAAAGCAAATTCACCAAACGGTTCCAAGAGGATAGCTCTTGGAAACTGAAATCGACTTGGAAGCCAATCATCATTCTCACTCTAAATATGCACTCTGTTCAAATTTTTCCATTTGCGATGTCTTCTAACACCGCTAAAGCAGCTATGGTAGTTCGAATAGTTTGGCCATTCCGTGCACCATTATACTATTACAGAATTATTACAATCAAGTGAATGAAATTTGTAAACAATGTGCAATTAATTTCAATGTGTTTGATAAATCACGCATCATTGATGTAAATCTGAAAAAAAGGAAGATGACAGAGAAATAGTGGCACTGCTAGGTGCCGGCAGTTTGCAAAACCGAACAGAAAGTTGCGTATGTACGGTGTATGGCTGCCGTGAAAATGTGTGTGGCTTTATGCCAAGTTCAGTTTTTATACATCTTAAAGTGTACATGGAAACGGGCAACGCAACATTTTTGTACATACTCACCATTTATACATGAGACCCGAGGTCCTTACTGATCAATACCTTGTTGCTCCACATTTCCTCTAAACATAATATAATAATAGAAAAATTGAGACAAGTGTCAGCAAGTGTTCTATAGTTATATTATGATGTTGTATAGTAAATTTATTTTGGATTAATTTTAGTTTTCAAAATCATATTTCAAAACAACAAAACATCAGTTGAGTGGAGTCCACAATAATGGCCAAACTAGATACAACTAGAAAGTTTTTTTTATTGAAGGACTTATTTTTGCACATAATTGATACAATGGAAAGTTACATTTTTGGCTTTTAAAATGAAGTGGCACTAGAAAAAACTGGATTACAACGACCATCTGTTTTACTGCTAGTGTTATTTCATTAAGGGGTACCCCCAACAAAAGGGCCTAACACCTCATGAGACACTATTTTAGGATCCATAAGTAATTTTCACAAAATTACAAGTATTGCAATACTAATACTGAACAAATCTCTTAAGTCCTTATATCTGCAGGTAAAATCAAATTCAAAATAACAGCACTTGAATTTGAACACAAGACTTCAGCAAAGGTCTGCAGAAAAACAAATCACCCAACTCCAAGGAGAAACAAGCCATGCCAAACAGGGGATGAAACCGTGGACCAGGCCATCAACCAACTGACTACTGGGTAACATACTCAATTTCCAGTCCAAGGGATCATGGGTTCCTGCTGCTAGCAATGGCTGAAACATCATCATGAGTCCAGAATCATATAGGGAAGTCTACATGACATCCAGACCAGAACCTCATTCATTAGATCAAGAGTTCCAGATATTGATATCCTTTGCTTTGGGGTATTGGACCCCAAAACCTGATTCACATATTTACTTCGTAGGGTTCTATATTCTTTACCAGAACCCACTTTTAACTTTTTTGTGATTTGCTCTTACAATTCAGCCACTTGTTTGCTATTTTATGATTTTGTTGACCAAGTACTTGAATTCTTCTTGCCTTAGGAATTAGAAACCACACTCTAATCTCTCTTTTTCTGCTTCCTGAAACTCCACTTGTCCTTTCCATTTCAAAAAATGTCCTAAGGAAACCAGTCACTAGGCTCATTGCTGACCTCTCAGAGATTGAAAGTCAAGATGAGAATCCAAGAAATTAATTTTTAAAGATGGGTTAATCCTCAATTAAACTTTTAAAAACCTGTACATTTCAATAAGGGTTTATATATTAAATGTCCAACCTAAAAAATGGCAAAAGTCAAAAACTATGGGTGATAGAAAAATTCTGAGCAAATTTCAGAAGTCAGCATAAAAAAGTAATTGTAAAACACCCTTAAGTTTTTCTGTAAAAAAAAAAAAAAAAATTGTTGATTAGTGTATTTAAACATACAATTACTGATTCAAAGGCTCTTTTTTGCAAAAACGAGTAAAACAGCAGCTAAGACTTTACCATTTGAGCTATATAGAATTAACAAATTCTTTTAAAATGAACTGATCATTTCAGTCTAAGAGAATATTTTCCTTTGATTTATCCATTCATCTCCTAAATATCTCATGTAAATATTACAAATAATTTTGACAAAAGAATTGCAATTCACTGATGTTATGTTAAGGAGTTTTAGCTTAGCATGACCATCAGGTAAGAAGAAGGATAAATCTACAGTGAGCAGGACTAAAGGGAAATGATGTGATGAGAAAGACAAGATGAATAAACAATTTCTCTTGAGTACAAATAAAAATCGATTTCTGTCTGAGGAAATAAAAAAATATAGAGAGCCTGTCTATACCTTGAAGAGCTGAGGTTTGTACTTTATTTACTTTTTGCTTTTTTTCCTGCAGGTGTTTAAGTGCTTGTGCAAGCTTTGCATTGAAATTCATTGAAGACTGCCTGGCTGTAGACATTTTGTGTAACTATCAATAAGAACTAAATCTTTCCCTTTTATGCTTCAACTGCTTGGACACTGGCCTACTGCTGCTGCTCGTCATGACAGCATGAAGAAAGGTTTAAAAAATAATGGACAGCAATTTGCACACTTTTGCTATGCCTTGAAAAGATATTCTGTTTAGTTTTCTTTAGCACTGAAGTATACTTTGTAATGCATTAAGTAGATATGGCTGTGGAAACAAATATATAGGATGAGATATTCCGCTGCTTCCCAAATGTACAGCATCACATGAACTGGAGGCCAGAGTTGCAACATTAGGACAGTAGCTGAAGATCATAACACCAATCTTACTGTAAAATGAAAATTTTTAGGAATCACCAACTTTAGCTAATTATGAACCAACATTTATGATATTTATGACATAAGCATGATTCCAGTTTTTTGGCTTTGACAAACAGATGTTAATCAAACATGTCAGTATTAACACACTGACTACATGGACCATTTATTACCGGGATGCTACAGTATAGGCCTATGCATATATAATAATGATAATGAACTCTATCAAAATTTGTAAAAAATGCTAAGAAATGTATTAGAAAGCAATAGTTTTATGATGAACAGTAACTCTGTCAAAAATATAAAGACAGTTTTAATTACTTTATTTTGAGCAGCAACATGACTAAAAGTCTCCATTTGAATGAAAGACCTATAAGGCTGTGTACATGCTATCCTGACAGTCGTGACATGTTGGACACCTTGTAGTGAAGAAACACCTTCAGGGCAGCTATCCGCATAACTCCCATAGCCTAAGGGCTACACTCAAGCCAATGGATTCTCACTACCTTGATCGCTGTCATTATCATCAAAATATTCATCTTGCAATAAATGTTGTTGTTTTCAAAACATCAGCAGCTTTATAATTTTTCATGATAACGTAACTACAGACTGTCTATTTATAGCACTGTTTTCTGCAAGCTGTTGTGCCTAAAAAGAAAAATAATTCTCTGACTATCCTGTAGATGGCAGCACTACATTACATAACTGAGATGGGGCAACAAAGTTCGGCAGCAAGCTGGCTGCCTCTATAGAGGCTGTATACTGAGATATGAGTTATATCGTACTTTGCACCTTGACAGGCTCAATTAGGTATGACTTAACTCGTACCTTGCGTTCAAAGTGTTAAACTGATGTACATACTTACGCAGAAACTGTGGCTCCCCAAACCTTTCTATCTTTCAAGTTTAAAGAGTTTACTAGGAAAGCTATGAGCTAAGCACATTTTTATTTTGCATATGTTTTGGAAGTTAAGTGTGAAATTTTGAACTTTAGACAATAGTTTTTATTTGTGGCTTTGCTGTGCTCACGGCAATACAGTAATCCCTCGCTGTATCGCGCTTCGACTTTCGCGGCTTCACTCTATCGCGGATTTTATATGAAAGCATAACTAAATATATAACGCGGATTTTTCGCTGCTTCGCGGGTTCTGCGGACAATGTGTCTTTTTACTTCCTGTATATGCTTCCTCAGTTGGTTTGCCCAGTTGATTTCCTACAAGGGACGCTATTGGCGGATGGCTGAGAAGCTAACCAATCAGAGCACGCAGTTAAGTTCTCCTGACTGAGAAGCTAACCAATCAGAGCACGCAGGAGCTATGCAGTGTTAACCAGGAAGTCTCATCTCGCTCATTCAGCATCAACGTGCTTCGCTGTGTAAAGAGTTGTGCTCTTTAGCGTTTATCTTTGTGCATAGTCAAGCCCTTCATTATGGCTCCAAAACAATCTGCTACTGCTTCAGGTGCCGTGGCCCAAGCGCAAGAAGAAGATGTTAACGATTGCCGAAAAGGTAAACGTTTTGGATTTGTTGAAGGCTATGATTCTTTTTATTTAAAAAGTAGGAAAGGAATATAAGATCTACGGCTGCAGCGTCCTTTTAACCAGGGTGCAAAACGAGTTGTAAGTGGATGTAATAAGGCAGTAGTCTGGATGGAATCTGCTTTAGGGATTTGGATTGAAGACTGCCAGAAGAAGAACAACGGCAGTGCTACACAATCGCCTGAAGTGGCTCCTTTACAAGGGCTGTAACGCTCTCCTTTGTTGTGCAGTAAAATTAAACTCATTGTTATCGGACAAGTCATCGTGTCATTGTTGGTGAGTAACCATAAATAATTAATACATTTACTGTATACTATTTTTCTTGCAATGTACGTATTTATTGCTGGTGACCTGTCTATCGTAATGGCTGTAACATATGTGATATCGGAGACACTCAATATCTTTAAAATAATATTTAGGTTTTACTGTATATAAACAGTGTGTGTTTATATACATAATTTCAATGAATCTTACCTAATATCTAAGAGAATACAAAGGGATTATGCTGTATAACGCTGCGGGGAATATTTATAAACAGTGCGGGAGAGTTTATAAGGGCTTAAAATATATAAAAATAACCATACAAACATATGGTTTCTACTTCGCGGATTTTCACCTATCGCGGGGGGGTCTGGAACGCAACCCCCGCGATGGAGGAGGGATTACTGTATATACTTTATTAGTTTGTTTATTAAAAAAAAAATATGTTTTGATTTTAGCTTAAGTGGATTCCAGTGAACCTGGAATTTTGCTTTTGGATTTTGTGGTAGAACAAAAATGCGCAGAGCAACCTCACTTAAACATAAGAAGAATATGCAGGCTCCACACAGAAGACATCCTAGCTAGGAAAGAGCTGAATTGTTGCAAGTATCCAACTTTATTTGCAAATCCTTTAATTCTAAGGTTACAGTTTCATACGATTATGGCAAAATTCAATAATGTTCTGTTAAAGAAATATACATGTTTAAGTATATGTGAGTTATGTTTTATAATGAAAACAGAGATATGAACACTCTAATACAGCGTTTCCCAACCTGTGGGCCATGGTGACATTGCAAGTCGGCAGCATCTGACACCGGATGAAGCCCCACACCCTCACCATTCCAATGATCACACTTGACTGCCCACATACAGCTCCACTGATTCGGTTTGATTCACAATGGCAGCATTGCAGGTGGATCGCAGCCTACCCAGGACAAAAGCCCACCCACTAGTCTGATGATTACGCTCGATTCACAGCAGCAGCATCGCAGGTGGATCACGGCTGATCCTGGAAGACCTCCCCAGCCCCTGCTCTTACTATCATGCTTGATGCACCAAAGAAGAAAAGCATTGAGGATCGTGATTGATTTAACTTTTGAATGTGTTGGACCTCTTCGCACTTTAAAGAGTGAACACACTGGCATGTGCAAATCTGGGTAGTGGCACCACAAAGGTTGGGAAACACCGCTCTAATAATATAACACAATACCAGGAATAGCTTATAAAGAGTGGTAGTGCTAAAGATGAGTTAGAGCAGGGGTGGGCAGATTCAGTCCTGGAGGGCCGCAGTGGCTACAGGTTTTTGTTCCAACCCAATTGCTTAATAAGAAGAAATTATTGCTCATATAACTCTTCTGCTTCACTTTAGTTGTCTCGCTCATTAAGATTTTGAACCCTTATTGCTTATTTTAGTCTTAAACAGCTGTAGTCTTGGTTTTTAATTGCTCCTTATTAGCAATAAGATGCAAATGACAAAAGAGAACAGCATTTTTCCATTTAGCTTGTTTCCACTTACGCCTTTGTGTATTTATCATGCACTGTTGGGTTTAATTAAATACTTGGAGGGAAAGTGAATAGAAAAAAATGAAGCACTGAGAATAAGGCATCTGTTTTAGACTTCAAATAATTTGGATGATATCCTTAGAAAGAAAAAAAAATCTGGGATATGAGAATGACCTGACATGGCAGAGTTAAAGAACCAACAAGCCATGAAATTAAATAATTGACAAGGATTGGTTATTAATTAAGCAACTGGGTTGGAACAAAAACCTGCAACCACTGCGGCCCTCCAGGACTGAATTTGCCCACCCCTGAGTAGAGTTATCTACTTAAAATACAGCTGGTTTACTTTTATAATTCCTAAGGTTGATAGTTAGCTCTGGATTTAGTTGTAGAATTACTTTGAGAGCACATTATATTATGGTTAAGCTTACCTGACTCTAACTTTTGTTAAATCTCTCCATTTGTTCTATTCTTTTTTACAGATTATTTTGTAGTTTATGTTACAGAATAGGTTTCTGTTTTATTCATTTTTTTAATTTAACATTTGAATTTGACGAAATAATTATGACTTCTTATATTTCTTAAAATTTTCCTGAGCCATAGATGTGCTACTCAAGGTGAGACGGTGAAAATTTGAAAATTTAATCGGGGGGGAAAAGCTGGAGACAAAAAACAGGCAGACAACAATACCAAAGAGACTGTAGACCAATTGTCAAAAAAATAAGAACGCTAACCCAAAAATCAAAATTTAAAGCCAGAAAAAAATATTTTCTTCAAAAAACCTGCAAGTCAATGAGGGAAAACAGCTGTAAACTCAGAAAGAGAATCCTAATATCCGATTCTCCTGAAACCTCTGAGCCGACCTTTATGCTGGCAGCTGAATGGCGTTACGCCATGTCACGCTTCCAGGGACTGAAGAGATGAAATACTGCAATGACTAATGGTAACTTATCAAAAAGTCTGAACTCAATAATGAAACAAAATGGCACCCTGATTAGAATATATAAACCTTCAACGCATTAGGTGTTGAAAATTTTACAAAATCAATATGAAATCCACCTTCCTCAGGGTTCAAAACCCCAGAGTCTATGTAAAATATGTACCCAACAACCAGGAGAAGGCAGGAGAAAAATAAAGATTATAGCTCATTATAACTTAAGAAATATTTATTTCGAACTTCTTAATTTTTATCCTAAGATTTTTAAATTTGCTCTTTCTGGTGTCACTTTCATTTTATTTCCCCATTTTGTGCAAACACTCATTGTTTAAAGTTATCTTTATTTCACAGTGTCAGGTCGTGTAGCATAACATTTAAATTAGTGCTGTATGTTATCAGTTGTGAAAGGATTTAAATTGTGTTCACAAACTTGGACAAGTGCTTCTGTTTAGTCCCTTTTAGTTAAATGAATTCTCGGCTGGTTCTGTAAGATTTTGGTTTTGGTCTGCATAATGAGCTTTGTCACATAATCATTTGGTTCCTTGTGATAGCTCCTTCTTGTTCTAATACTAAAATTTTATTTCCTGATCCTGTTTTTTCTTTTGCCCCTGTGGCACGCTAATTTCATCTGTGGCAGAGCAGTATTAGTCGTGTTAATTTTTTTTTTAATATGTTGAACCCAAGAAAGAGAAGCCTCCTGGCATAGCAGCTACAAAAGGCTGCCTGTGTTGTGAGCCTATATAAAGAGATTCATCAGAGAGGTGCTAAGCCTCTGGTTACATTTACATTTATTTTTTTTGGCTGACACTTTTATCTAAAGCGACTTACATTTGAGATACAATTGGTGGGTTAAGTGACTTGCTCAGGGTCACACGGTGTCACTGGTGGGATACTGTGGTTATTGTGCTCAAGTTCTTCAGCTTCCCTTTTGATTCACCTTTCTGGAAATGTGTAAGTCTTGTTGACCGTGTATACATTTTCTTTTAAATCATTTTGGATTTTAGATTTTTTTGCTTCGGTTTAATTATAATTTGATTCTGATTTTGCTCCTTTGTGCCTGCCTATTGGTGGGCAACATTTACTGTTTATTTTTGATCAACAAACAACTGTTGGAAACTGTGCATTTTTATATTTTTTACGTTTTTCATTATTTCAACTTTTATTCTCATTTTTCTTCAGCATCCCATTACTAATAAAATATATAACAAATTTACTGCTTTGTTTTCGGGAAAGAGGTTTTAACAGTTTAAGAAATTATAAATGAAAGCTTCAGGCCTGCTTTTCAGTTTTAGGCCTAGGCCTGTTCGAAAGATCCAGGCCTTTTCTGAAAGTTTGGGTCCAGACAGATTTTGTGTTTAAGTAGGCATTCTATATGTCTGAGTTTCCCAGAAAATATCCTCTTTTTAAGTGCCTCTCTGGGTACCCAGGCTGTTTTTTCAAAGCTCGTAGTTTGTTTGGCTTTTTCACATTTAGGTCCATTATTCTCAACCAGGTTTACTTTTTAATCAATTCACATCCATTTTACAGTTTTACCTACCGTATAATTATCCACAAATATTTGATGAACCTGCAAAGGTGATGCTGTAAATGCTATTAACCTACACTACTATGCGCCAAAGCATACTTACATCATTTGTGACTTAAAGCGCTCATTTTGCATGAACTTGCATTATTGGAAGCCTTATTCGGTCGCAATGCTCACATATCTATATTAAACTTTAGTACTGTACATGAAGTAAAAATAAATGGCAAGTGAAAACACAAGCCAAGAACCTGAAATGCCAACGTGAGACTTCTCATTTACTAATGCAGTGAAAGTCAAATACAAATTTTATTGCTCGTCAATATGTGGGGGAAGTGAAATGTATAACCTGTGTTATTCAAATGTACATTTCTGTTGCTAATAAAGGTAAACTTAATTTGGAGGCATATTTCGGTACTTTGACGATGTATCAGTCATTTATACATAGTACTAGGTCTAAAATAAGACCTCTTTCCCTAATATTTTCCAGGCGAAGCCACATGTCCTCACTAAGATGGGGCTTATCATCTGTTATAATACGTTTGCTATAATATTAAGGTTAATGTCACTGTCTCTGTAAAACACTTTTAAAGGATTCATTCACATGTGCAGGCTAAGTATGGCACACAGGGGTTAGTCTGCCTGCATTTAGAAAACCATTACTTTAGCAGTTTGAAGAATGAACAACTGCAGTGTAGGCATTGTGCTATTCTTGTATTTTTTGGAGGTGGGGTTGAGTCCTTTACTGTCCTTGTTTGGAGACCAAAGAGGACTAGTACATGGAGCAGCCAGTATAAAAAGTCTTGGACGACGGCCAAACCATTTGAAGCTGTCGGCCGGATGATGTTATCGTCATCCGTCCTGAAAATCCTTTTAGCGCAGCAACGGAAAATGGCAGACTGTATACATCAAGATCCCACCTTGTGTATTGTCATGCTATAAGCTTCCTCCGTTTTGTAATGCCGCGTAAATCGTCAGTAAAGAAAGCTAAGTTAATATCTCTAATGTGATTTGTTACCGCCGTATCACTATGGGAGGGATATCACCTTTTAATATCATATATCTATATTTTTCAGTTACTTAAAATGCCGCAATTTAAAACAACTTATTCCAACAAGGGAGCTTTTGCTTCTAAAGGAAACATCATCCAACTGAAGATGACTTGCATTTAAATTCTGTTTGACATAAACAACAACTCCACCTCCTTTTTGTTCTGTCTATCCTTCCTAAAAAATGTGTATCCCTCTATGTTACACTAATCCTCATCTTTGTTATTTAGCCAGGTTTCCGTTATTGCTATAATATCATAATTATGCTCTGCTACATACAACTCTAACTCACTTACCTTATTTTTGATACTTTCTAGCATTAAGGCAAGCTATTTTTAATGTGTTACTCCTTTGACATTTAAATGTTTGCTTAGAATTTACATTACTATGCATTTTTATTTCTACACCGTTGTTTGTTCCTCCATGTATAGATCTAAACCTGGCCTGTCCTAAACTCCCTGCCCCACCGTTCCCTAGTTTAAACAATCCTTGACTAGCCTACTCACACGCCTCCCCAATACATTGCTGCCCCTCCAGTTCAGATGTAACCTGTCACGGCGGAACAGGTCCCATCTGTTCCAAAAGAAGTCCCAATGCCCCATAAACTATACCCTTCTACCCTGCACCAAGATTTGAGCCACGCGTTAAGCCTTCTAATCTCCTCAATCTTACCTGGACTGGCGCGTGGCACAGGCAGAACTTCGGAGAAGACTATCTTGTCAGTTCTGCTCCTCAGCTTGGCACCTAACTCTTGGAATTTAGATTGCAGAACTGACAGACTACCGTTATGTATGTCTTTTGTTCCAACATGGACAATGACAACTGGATCCACCCCCGCTCTGGCCAAGAGCCTGTCCACCCTTCCAGGGAGGTCCCCCGCCTGGGCACCCGGAAGGCAACACACTTTGTGAGACTCTGTCTTTCTGGAGCACACTGCGCTTCAATCCCCCTAATGATTGAGTCACCAACTATCACTACCTCTCTCTTTTTGGGAACTGGTTTTGACGTGGCCTGTTAAGGCTCCGCATCCCTGCCTACCACCTAAGAAATATCAGAGACACCGTCCAGCTCACAAAGGATATGATAACGGTTTGACACTTGTAATTCTGATAAATGGGCACTGGAATCATCAGGGTAGAAGGGTCCTGGTCAGCCCAGCACTGACTCAGCTGTGGAATGGCCAGTATGGGGAAGGTGGTTGATTGGCCAAGATCTCCAGGACTCTGACTGTGTCTGGCTTGCCTGACTTCTTTTCAACGATCTGGCTGTGGTTCTACAATTAAGTGATGTCTTTTCCATGGCAGGCAAATGATTTGGCAGTAAAGCAGTTGTACCAAGTGCCACATGTGTATACAGAGAGGAGAAACAGAACAGGAGAGGGTTACTAGCAGCTTATAAATATCACATTACTTATATTTTAGTGTTAATGGCTAACAACAGATAGGCAGTATGCACAGCTAAGCAGCAGCTCTACTCGGGGTATGCTAAATGGGGTATGACAGAATGTTGAATCAGACTACTTTCATGGGCCAATAGATATTTTGTGCCACTGTCCTAAGCATTGTTACAATCACCTCTCTGATGGAATTACTGAGCTTGCAAATTCATCTAGCTATTTATTTATACAATTGCATTTTTACATCATATGTTTTCATGATCCTAACTTTAACTCTAACCCTAATTGAGAGTGAAATCAAAAATAATACAGCAAAAAAGCAATAATACCTTCTTGTGCTCTTCCAACTTGCCTGAAAACTTTATCTTATTATTTTCCATTTGTTTAATACCTATGTACTGTTAGTTCACCACTGTGTTATTCAGCTATGTTGAGAACAGTCTCCATTTATGAGAGAGTGCCTTTGGCTCAACCACAACAGACAGAATGACAAAGATTAATGTTATTATTGCTTATTGAGCAGACACCTTCACCCAAGGTGACTAGCAAGACCATAATGCATTACTGTCGTTCACATATATTTTTTACAAAGGGTTAAGTAATTTGCTTAGTGACTTGGAAGCAGAGATTGTACCAGCAGTCTTGTGGTTTAAAGTTCAATACCCTGGCAGGCAGGCCACACAGCTTGACAGATTACAAGTAAATCACATGCAATGGAATCAGTCTTTAAACATCCCTTGATACCGCACCTGCAGACAGGAGGCAGTGGCCTCTGATGGGGCTCAGAGCCCCTTGCCAGTATCCTGTTTGATTTTCGTTTGTTTCATTTTCTAAACGTTATCTTTAGAAGACACAAAGAAAGATGCAGGGACCTTTCATCACTAACTCCACAAGACTGATTTGTTAACATGCTTACAAGGGTTTCTCCCTGCTGTTGCGTCTCTCAGGCATACCTATAAAATCATCCATCTATATCTATGGGCTTTGTATTAGCTGCCATCTATAACATGTTATGTGCTTGTAGATGAGAGACAACATGGTAATTTTCCCACCGAACCAGGGTTTGGCAAAACACAACACCTATGTTAGGATGTTCTTCATTGACTACAGCTCTGCATTTAATACCATCATACCTAACCAGCTGATCAAAAAACTCTATGCACTAGGATTTGCTCCATCCATATGCAACTGGTTACTGGATTTTCTCACCAACCACCCCCAGTCTGTCAGGATGGGCAAACACGCATCCTCCACCCTTACCCTGAGCACTGGTGTGCCGCAAGGATGGGTTTTAAGTCCCTTTCTCTATGCACTCTTCACCCATGACTGTCAACCCATCCACCAATCAAACATTATTGTTAAATTTGCGGATGATACGACTGTCATTGGGCTTGTAACAGACAACAATGAAGCTGCATATAGGGAAGAGGTTCAGAATCTGACAGCATGGTGCAACACCAACAACCTGGTCTTAAATACCAAAAAAGACCAAAGAAGTTATGCTAGCCTTTAGGACCACTAAAAAGACCAATCACAGTCCGATAACAATCAATGCAGATGCTGTGGAGAGAGTTTCCAGCTTTAAATTTCCAGGAGTCACCATCTCAGAGGACCTGTCCTGGGCTGACAACAACTTGGCTATAATAGGCAAAGCACAGCAACACCTCTGTTTTCTCAGGAAGCTAAGGAGAGCTGACCTCCCCTAGAAGCTGCTGGTTAATTTCTATAGATGCACTATAGAAAGCATCTTAACTAACTGCATGATGGCCTGGTACAACAGCTGCACCAAGGCTGCTAAAGAAGCCCTGCAGTAGGTCGTAAAAACAGCAGAGGCCATTACTGGGACTGATCTACCATCACTCGAACTCTTGTATAAGGCTCGCTGTGTGAGAAGGGCCAAAAACATTCTCAAGGACAAAACTCATCCTGGAAATTCTTTGTTTGAGCTCCTCCTGTCAGGCAGAAGCTTTAGGTCAATCCGTGTACGCACAAACAGACTAAAAAATAGCTTTTTCCCATCTGCCATAAACTTTCTAAACTCTGAATCTCCTCAGTCTGAGATCATTTTTAATTGAACATGTGCAATAAGCTATATTGGTAATGTGCAATATACTAATGTAATACAATATATAATATGTAATGTACTACAGACCCCCGTGACCCTGTGTTCGGACTCAACGGGTTGGAAAATGGATGGCTGGATTAACAAGTGCAATAACAATTTATGCTGCTGTACTTTGAGCAATAATAATTTGCTCTGATCACTTAACACTGTATACGACATATTTGGAATTATTTGACTTTTCTTTAAATGCACCTTGGGGCTGTCTAAAAAAGTAATTTTGTTGTGTTACACAATGACAATAAAGTGCTTGAACTTGAACTTGGCATTGATGTCTGATGCCTTCCGTCTTCACCCCATTGCAGAACTTATGCTTGACAGCTTTTCCACCGCTGACGTCATTTCCATTGTCTGTCCTTCTAGACCCTCCCCTTCCTGTCTGGAACTTATATGATCTCAGACCCCACCATTGCCGGTAGTTGGACTTGCACCTGAAAAGACATCGCTTTATCTGTGTAAAAAGATTGTTTATTTTCTCTTTTTCCTTATATCATATGGTGTAACAGATGTGCCCCAAACCTTTTTCAGTGCTGGTTCTCTTCTTTAACAATGTATAGAAAATGGAAGATGCATACCCTAGGAATTATCTAAGTGTCCTAGACAAAATAAGAGATGGTGGAGAGATTACACCATTTTGCATGACAGAGTTGAAACATGGCACCATATCCTATACTAGAAAGTGTCTTTCTCTAGGTTAGCAGTAAGTAACCTTTATTATTATGACAGCAATAGCTACAAAGGATCTGCTAGCATAACTGGAGGAAATTCTAAATAGACGAACTGACAAATTTTCTTTTAAACATTACATTCAAGGTAGCAGTCATTTGCATTACAATTCAATACACTGCTTCAGGAATTGCACTAAAACAGCCTGTGTTTTTTGCTATTGATCTTGGCTGTGTTACACAAGGAACATTTTATTGACTTTAAAACAGAGTATCATTTTCAAACCAAATGCAATTAACAATGCATGAAAATAAGTAAGCACAATTGAACTGATCTGCTAATGTTACTAACAATGTCCATTTATTAAATGTAATTTCATGAAATGGTTATACTGCTGTAATTGTAAGGATTTGTAAACAATCACTAAGGTGTGCTTCAAGTGTAACGTAGCCCTGATTTCTCTTATATTTGAATATGTGTGTGTTTGTATATACTGTGAGAACAAAAGAGACCATACAGGATGAAGTGTTGGGGTCTTCAAGAAGCTCACTTTTTAATAACAATAACAGCAGTTTTTGTATCTCAAAAATAATGTGCCAGGATTGTTAGGGATTGAGACTGGGTTGCATCTGCAGGCAGTCTGGCTCCCACAGATGTGACCAGTAAAATGAATGCAGACTTTTGATCATGTTGTTTCTTTTATAGCCAAGCAGCCAGAAGGGGCGGGGCTTGCAGGGTAGACCAGAAGCATTGTCATTGGTCTTTGAAGGGCTCCTGCTCCACTTTAGGGATGGAAGTGGAAGAGAGGTTAGTAGGTGTATCTGCTGTGGTAAAGCAAGTCCAGGCAGGATGTTTCATTTTGTTAATTTATTGAATGATTTTAATATTTCTGCATATTTTGTAAACATGAATGTGTGCACTAGTTTAATTGACAGTTACCGTTTTAGCACTATGGTAATTAGTAGGTACCAGCTGTGAGTTAGGATAAGTGTGAATAAAAGGTTGCAGGTTAGCACAGAGAGAGGAATAGTAGCCTGTAAGTGCGTTTTGAAGATGAAAGGAATATAGTGCTTGCTGGGAGGAGAATTTTCAAGGAAAGGAAGGAAAGGGCAGCATTGGCCATGCTGACTACTGAGAAAGAGCAGAACTGAGGGGTGTGTAGATGTTTGATATGGTGGCAATGCTTGAGTCTGCTGAGCAGCAGGGTAGTTGACAAGGAGATGCCACTGGAGCTTCAGGGAAGAAGGAGGTTTGGAACCTTCTACCTGATGATTCCAGTGCTCCTTTTTCTGAGGCATCAGTAGAGGGGCAAGGCACCCAGGGAGCTGCGGCCACTAATAGTGGACTAGGGATGCTGTTTCGAGGTCCTGATATGACAAGGACAGAATGAGAGAAAAGAAAAGGGTTTAAACTTTCCAAGTTTTGGAGTTATAACTAGTTAATTGAATTCATGTATTTATTTATTTGCACCCAAAGGACACATTTTTAAGACATATTTTATGGATAATAGATTTATTTACAGTATTAGATTTTTTTTATTGACTTACTTGACTGCACTATTTTGTGCACCTTTTGCACTGTTCATTCTCCTTTTTTTTTAAATAAACTACTATAAAGTCTTCCTTGTCTACTCGCTTGCCCTGATCCATCATCAGTTCAAACCTGTCAATGTCCCAAATAAAAAGATGGTGTCCATGGCTGTGGGTCTGGAACATCACAACCCCTGTTTGTCATCAGGTTTATCTCATGAGCTGAGCCTCCCACACGCTCCTGTAGGATACATGCATGACAATACATACTTTTGAGACTCTCCCTGATGGAATGACATGCAGAAGTATGACTTCCATGTCTGATGAGGGTTGCTTGTTGAGGGCAACCTCAGGTCTGCAGCACCACAGAAACAACTACAAGCTGATCGCTGCCACACACAAAGCGCCAGTCGCCTGATGGATGATGCAGGAAACAGTATACCTTGGCCACTGACCTGGCCCCAACCCTGCCTGTTTGCTGTGTCTATGCATAGTAGAATGGTAGATCCCGCTACAATAAATAACCCTGCTCTTCCTGTTTCGAGTTGAATAAAACTGGTTTTTCTAAAGCACTGAGACCCAGCTTCATATTTGGGGTGCAAGACACCGACTCACGTGTCACAATACATATATATAGTGTAACATTCTGACCATGTTATATGCAGGCAGGCCCGCACCTAGGTGGGGGACAACCATGACACTTGTCAGGGGCCCGAGCTAGATAGGAGCCCGCCCTTTTTCGAGTTTTTTTTTTTTTAAATATACGCACATATTTGAAACAAGAAAGGGGCCCGAACTCTGTCAGCTGCCTGGTGCCCAGAATTTCCTAGGTGCGAGCCTGATGCAGGGCTGACACGTGGGGTGATGCAACAAGGCGATCTCCACACGTGGCACATTTGTAAGTGCAGCATTTTCATTCAACAGCATTTTTGTAACATTACAAAATAATAAAACAAAGGACAAAGCCTTACTCATGAACCTGAAGAATTACATACACATCTGGTTTCTTTATCATAGATAGATAGATAGATAGATAGATAGATAGATAGATAGATAGATAGAACTTTATTTGATAAATTTTGCTTTTTAAAGAAGTTCTTTTAATAAATAAATACATAAATAGATAGATACATAAATATATGTACACCCACACTATACAATACAATACAATTTATTTTTGTATAGCCCAAAATCACACAAGGAGTGCCACAATGGGCTTTAACAAGCCCTGCCTCTTATCAGCCCCCCACCCCAGCCTTGACTCTCTAAGAAGACAAGGAAAAACTCTTGTAGGAAAAAAAAACTGGAAGAAACCTTGGGAAAGGCAGTTGAAAGAAAGACCCCTTTCCAGGTAGGTTAGGGGTGCAGTGGGTGTCAAAAAGAAGGGGGTCAATACAATACAATACACAGAACAAAACACAAGTAATCCTCAATACAGTATAATAGTAAAATAGAAATATTACAAGTACAGTAACCACTCTATTGTCTGAACACACACCAGAATGACTAAAAAGGAAGATAAATTTAAAAAGAAAAAGAAAATTTGACTCAATCCTAGTGAGGCATTATACAGGCGTATCTTGACAAACTTCTTGTGAGTAATTTGTTGGCTGAAAGTCCTCAATGTCAGTGTGTCATGGAGAGGATGTGTGACATTGTTAAAAAAGGTGCTCGGTTTTGTTCTGATTCTGTCCTATGTGATGACCTCAAGGGGGGTACAGAATGTGTCCCAGAACTGAACAAAGCAAATGGTGATTCATTCTTCCGTCTGACATAAACATGAATGTCAAACAGAGCAAAATCTGTGATAACTTTGGATTCACATGCATTCATCCTGAACTGAGCCTTCAAATGAACTATGTGTATAAATGCATAAATGCCTGAACTAGTTGCTGTACATCAAGTCCATGTGGTAGTCTAATTGTGGATAAGTTTGAAATTGGCATTCCAAGCAGTCAGTTCTCTGGTCACATCTTAAACTAGATGAAGCCATATTAGTTCAATAACTCCTGTGTTCAAGTAAGACAGTGTTAATGTTATAACTGTTTTCTGTAACAATTTATCAGTTGTGAAGTTTTCAATGGTTGCCACCAGACCCTTCTAAAATTTCTGTCTAGATCTTCAATAAACCAGAAATAAAACAAAAACTCCTGCTTATTACTAGAATGTTTCTGACCTGTAATTTGCTCCAGGGGTGCTATACAATGGCTGACCCTGCACTCTGACCGCAAGGGGTATGTGAAAACTAACAAATTCCTAATACAAGAAATTGTATAAGGCGAAATAAAGAACAAAAAAAAAAATATAAATGTCTATGCGTGGAAGTGTGTCTGTCTGCCTGTCCGGCCTTGAAGTGAGAGGTGGGGTAAGGGCCTCCAAGGATACACAAGTGAAGCCAACACATTGGAAAAACGAAACCTCCGAAGAAAGAGTCGCTTTCTTACCGTCTAATACAGAAGCAAGGCGCGCACATCAGCAAAATGGTATCCCTTTTACTTTTCCTCCCACTGCTAATACACACACGAGGCAAGCATGTTGACAAAACGAAACCTCCGAGGAGAGAGATGCCCAGAGTTGTTCCTTTCAATTACCTGACATCGCTATATTTCCATTTTTTTTCTGACGATTTCAATAGTTTCTAGGACCCCATGCTTTTTACAGCAGGGGCTTACACAGCTAGTAATAAATAAGTAGTAACAGTAAATAGTAATAGTAAAAAGTAAATAGCAATAAATAAATAAGTAATAAAATGTTCAGAATGGAGCAAACAGTAAATGTTTCACACTCAGGCCAAAATTCTCTAGGTAAGCAAGCAACCCCTAATTGACAAAAATAACCTTTGTGGAGAAATGATTCTACAAACATCACCATTTGCATTGGTTTGAGGACGACCCAAATGTATATATCTGAGCTCATTACATATGCTATTCTTTCTCCCCTTCATCGTTTTCCACTTCTCCGTGAGGTCAATGTCTTAATAGGTTTAGGTGTGATTTTTATGGCCAGGTGCCTTTCTTGATGCCTATTTATCTGGAATTGGAAACTTCTCCAAGTAATTTCATAAATTTTGAGAATTTGGTGATCTGTGTATTGCAGTCCAAATCACTGTTAGATGTTCCAGTGTTTGATATCATTTCTGGTTTATAACCCTTCATCTGTTGTTGAAGATGTTAGTCATGACTGTCCAACTGAAAATTACTGAATTGTTCTTTCGTACTAAATTATAAAAATTTTTCTAATTTAAGAATCCACCTTTAAAAGATTGGCCATATAAAATAATGGTCAGTTAATTTCATCATAGTAGCTGTGATCTCCTTTAGGGATAAAATCTTCATTATGATTAAACCCATGACCTCTGAGTCATTTTTTAACTTGCTGAGACTAATTAGAGTAAGTCTACAACTGCACTTTTGATTTCCTCAGATATGTTGGTCCTTAAATCAAGTGTTTCTTATGACGTTTTCTGCTTGCTAATCTCTAGAGGCGCATTTAGAAGGAAATAATAGAGACTTGCATGACCTTTTGCCACTATGTATATGTATTTCTAATGATGGCAATTGGATCAGCAACAGAACTTTAAAATTGACCTTTTCACTTCAGTGTAGGTTTTGTACTTGTGTGCCATATGTCTGGAGTTCAAAGGGCTATTTGGAGTGGGATTTTAACTTAATTCAATGAGTGCTTCTTGTTAAATTGGTCATCTGAAATGTGACTGTTCCTTTGCCATTACTATTTCTTGGATGGCAGTGATAATGTTGTTCAGGTTTTCCATATTTTAAGTTATTAATGTTGTCATATTTAAGCATCTGATTAAAAGGCAAGGGTCATATTGGTATATAATTAATTTAAGTATTTTTACACTGCTGCAGCAAAATCATCTTTCAAAAAAGGTGGAATGAGGCTTGAATCACAAGGGAGACTACAATCAAAATTTCTCATTTAGCGAATCATCTTTCACGTTGTTTTAAAACTCAGCCAGTTTGGGTCAACACACTACTCAATGTTAACATTCAATGATAGACAGCATTTCATAGCTAATGGCAAACTGTAAAAACATACTGTGGGAGCATAATAAATTTGACAAACGAGTGGAGACTAATCTCACTATGGAAAGCCTGACAAAAATGATTCAGATTTCTGCACTATTTAAACCAGTTCTAGTGGTGCAGGGAGTTGACGGCCATCCTGAAGTTAGTCTCGCTCTGGCAGTCACTCCATTTCAGAGCTTTCCCCTCGTATCTGCTGAAACTAATTATTTGCTGCTACTACTGTATTTTCGCTGATACTGTACTGAAAACTGGACTTTTCTCCATTTCAGTTTCTGTTTTATAAATCGTAAATAACCTAACTCATTACTATTTCCTTTTTAAACTATTCTGTTGAATTGTATCTATTATTTCGTACAAGTTTTACATTTTACAGTGTAAAACTTTTTCCTCTGTATCAGTGATGGCGCAACAATTTCATAAAAGGGTGAGTCTAAGTTTGTCATCAGAGGGCATTGTGTTATTTTTATTACTGTTACATATACAGTAATGTTAAAAAATAATAATTTAGAAGTCTTGTCATACCAATGTAAATGCTGTTTTTTTATTTACATGACTAGTAATGATTTTTGTTAACACTAATTTAAATCTAACTACAAATTGTGAAGACTAGCCATCCCCCACAGCTTTACCCACGTAGAAGTGAAACAGGACAGTGAGGAGGGCCCTGCTCGGCTCCCCACGCCTGACGCCACGCTTTTCCCTCCCCTTGCCCCGCAGCCTCTGTCTCGGATTAGCGCAAATATATCACTCCTGCAGCGATAATTAGTAATTAATTATTTAATTAGTAATTAATAATAAATCGTAATAAATTAATTATTTAATTGTTTAATTTTGTTATTTATTTAATTAATTAATTAGTAATTAACAATTTTATGATTCTTATCGCAATGAGAGGAGTCACATTTGTTCAAGCAAATTCTAGAAAAAAGCCCAGTCTAAATCTGTTAAGTAGTTCTCATGTTTGCTAGCTAAGCGGATGTAAGATACGCCCCAAGGCTCGTGCATGAGTGAGGAGGGCCCTGCCCCCCTTCTCTCGGCCTATTGCGTCTCTCTCGGATTCACGCAAATAAATCGGTACCACAAACAAACTCTGATACTTAGTGTGATGAGAGAGGTCGCAAAATCAACCGGAATCTTCTAGCAAATTAATGAAAAAAAACTATCTAAATCCATTAAGTAGTTCTTTCATAAAAAGCAGACAGACATACTGACAGACGAACAGACAGATATTGGATTTTATATATAGAGAGATAAACTGACTGCCTACCTTTTGATGATACACCAGCCCATCGCAAGTCACAAATGGACAAATAATATCCTTTATAATTTTGAACAGTAGCAGCAAACATTCGGATTCCCATTTTTCCATTTCTTATAATTTGTGTGTGCATACCTGAGGCGTGCATTTCTAAGTCTCTTAATATATGGGTGAAACTGTCCTCAACTAGATTATTACAAAGATGCCAAAATTGCAAAATCCCATCACTGAGGCACAACGCTGTGCCCCTTACCAGCTGAAACAGAACTTGAACAATTTAATACCAGCTAAGATGGTGGCTTATGGATATCAGACAAATCAGTGGCCTACAGATCCTCCAGCATTTGGTAGCAAACCCATAGCTAAAGTGAACGCAGCTAACCGAGGGGCTTTCACTCAATATTGGGCCATCACTGAAATATTCAGTCCCGACATCAGACTATGGCACATTTTGTAGTTCTGTTTGTTTCCTTTTGCTAGTAAAACCCAGAAGGGTTGTCAATTGGGACACTGTTTGTGTTTCACTCCAACAAGACCTACCCCAACAGTAACTGTTGATGGGGGATTCGTAAATGTTTCACCCGTTTTGAAGGAATCTTTTCAGTGAATCATACAAATTGATTAAAGTGGAGCTTAACATTAGCCCTAAGTAATTTTAGTAAGTTACTAGTTTATGGCCTAGTTTATTGGTAACATTTTAAGTCAATCTTATTTTCTAAACCTTGTTACACACATACAGTATACACAGCATAATCACCACCAAGATGCACACTTTCCATATACTTTTAAAGAGTTAACACTGGTGATTTTGCTGTGTAAGTTTATAATCAACTACTCTTTTACTCAAGAGTGATATGTATTAAAATGCATGTATGAAGTTAGTCAGTCAGTCATTGTCAAACTCACTTTTTCATGAACAGGGTTGGGGGGGTGGGTGCTATAGCCTATTGCAACTAGCATAGGGCACAAGGCAGAAACAAACTCTGGACATGGCGCTAGTCCATCATAGGGTGAACACACACGCACACCCTATCCACACACATGCACCCCAACCTCACACTAGGGCCAGTTTAGTATCACCAATCCACCTAACCTGCATGTCTTTGGACTGTTGAAGGAAACCGGAGTACCCGGAGGAAATCCTTGTTGTGAGGCAGCAACACTGTCATCCACATGTATGAAGTATAAGCTCATTTTTATTTGAGGAAAAATACATTTATAAAGCTAAGCTAAAAACTCAAGTTCAACCAATAAGGAAAGTGGGTTGGCCTAGGCCCACACATGCCCTATACTGGTGCCACCCCTACTTTGGATAAAGTCTTAAAGCAGCTTGAAATATTCCATTATAAAATGAATAGTGACAGATAACTGAAATGGCATTACAGCATAGTGCAGTGGTTAAAACTTTCATATTATCTTTTGTCACAGTTCATGTTGCCACCTTGGCAGAAACATGCTGTGAGCACAGGGTAATCCATTAATGAGGCAACTGAGACTTGTCACTTGTTATGGTTTATGTAATCGCACACCACTGAAGGTCAAAAGAATACGCTAGGGGAGCCAACAGAGTCCAGCTTCTGAGGATCAGAAGGAAAATGACAGGTCTGTCCCTTCTGATTACATGAGCTCAAAGTGCAAGAGGAAAGGAAAGGCAGTTTGTACTGGAACTCCACTACCCATCTGCCAGCACACTATGACGGTAAACTCTAGGAACCAGGGAGGAGAACTCTAAATGCTCAAGACATCAAATTTCTATGTTTTTGATATTCCCTTTTTTCTAGTATAGGGCCCCCACCCTTTGAATTTGAGTAGAAATGATTCATATGAGATAACTAGAGAACAACATAAATAAATGCACCCAGAATGGCAGGAAAGAATATTTTACAGTATATCTGGTCGTGATGATGACAAAGTGAATCTGTCTTCAGGCAGTGAAACTGAAAAGGTCGGTGAAAACAAAAGTGATTCTGGTGAATCTAAAAGTGATGCTCACATACTAGCACATGTTCATTGTCAGTCAGGTCAGATTGGGGAGCATGCAATGGTTCAGTGCATTGCTGCACCCATCACACAATGAAACAGCTCAGGATCCTGGTTGGCAACCCCCCAAGGCAGACACACGGTCAGCTCCCACCATCCAGACATTACCCTATATCTGCTGCAGTCAGGTGTTACATGGGCATCCTCTTGGCCTGGTCCAGCCTCTCAGATCCTTAACAATGAGGATGCTGTGAGCTAGATCACCATTGTGGAATTGCACCATATGGCCATAATTCTGTAACTGATGCTCCCTCACAATGCAGGTAATGTGCCTCAATCAGGACTCTGTGAGCAACACAAAGTCAAACCAGCAGTACCCAAGGATTCTCCAAAGAGACACATTACTGAAGGAGTCCAGTCTTTATCTCAGGTCACTGGATAGCGTCCATGTCTCGCAACCATATAGCAAGACAGAAAGTGCTAGGACTCTAAAGTCCTTTTACATAGATATCAGGAGCGCCACACACCCCTTTCCAGCAACCTCATGATCCCCCATGTTCTCCCAATCCGTCTACTGACTTCATAGGAAGAGTCACCAGAGACACGAATGTCACTGCCGAGGTAAGGAAACCTCTCAACGAGGTCAACACTCTCTCTGCAGACAGAAACACTGCATGAATTATTATTCATCATTATTATTATTATCTGTATCATTATTATATTTTCTACATTTCTGTCTTGGTACATTTAGTGTTTTGCACATTTTACAGTAGAGAGATGAGATTTAACAAAAATGTCATTTTTCAAGCCAAAAAATTCAACGCTTTTCATGTTTTTCTGATAAAAAATGTAACTCTAAGGAGGTTAAATCTGAAGCCCATATATAAACCGTCGTTAGAAAGACCAGAGACACACCAAGATTTGATCATTTTGTTGTGTTTTCTAAATATATTTAAGTCATTCATGTGCTGTGAAGTAAATAACATCCATCTACTCTTTCCATCCGTAAAACAAACCCCAAAGATTTGTGACATGAATATGAACACTGGCTGCTATGCCACCAGATAACACTGTTCCAAGATACTGTATCTAAAGCAAATGAACCTGGAAGGAAACAAAACTGCCAATTTATTTGTATGTTTCTGTTACTGGATTGCAAGCAATATACTGTTTTTTTGATTGGCTGTGCTATTGAGCCCTGCAAAGGACTGGCATACCTGTTGTGGAGGATGGCTGGCCGTTTATCCCGGCCAATACCCCCAAGCCACCAGGTGGAGCCCTTCTTGTAGCATGGAGGTCCCCAGAAGACCAGCAGGGCATCATGGACAATGGAGTTTTTTTGCGCAGCCCTGCTGGATGCCATTGGGGCCACTAGGGGACGCTGCAGGGAGGAGTAATGGATATTTTCCCTATGCCCCGGAAGCACACGTGGACAAGAGGAATGACGTGCTTCCGGGGTGAAGAAAAGAACTTGTACCTGACCCGGAAGTGATTGAGAGTCACATGGACTGGGGATTAGGAACACTTCCGGGTCAGGAGATATAAAAGGACTGTGGGAGCTCCCAGACGGCGAGCTGAGCTGGGTGGAAGGGTGGCAATGCGTATGGGAGGATTGATTATTGTATTTGTTAATCGTGATTTATATGAGTATAGTGGAGGAGAGGGTGCTTTGTGCACTATGGTGATTAAATAAAATCAAAGTTTGGACTTTTACCTGGTGTCTGGAGCCGTGGACAGGGGTTCAAGGGAGCGAGAGCGCCCCCTATCTACCACACTGTGCATGTACCTCTGACTTTTAACTCAGCGGTCCTGCAATAATCATTGACTCTCTGTGACCGTAAACTGAGCAGGTTAAATGTACCCCTCAGCACTTGCAGGATTAAATGTATACTTATAACTTTTTTTTTTCCAATTCATTTCACCGGGCAGGGTGCCAGCCCACCACAGATAACTATTAATTAATTATTATTAATTACTGATTCATTACTCTTTCAAATATTTGAGAGAGGTATTTTTAAAATAAAATGTTTTTTTTATTTATACACATATGATAACCTTTTTAATGGGAATACAAGAAATGGAAACACCAGCAGAGTCCCACAAGCAGACAAAAACTAGGTGACACGGCAGTTGCTTGTGCAAACTCCAGAGAAAAATGTAGGAGACATCTCCATATCATAACATACCCAAAGTACGATCAGTAAGTCTACTTTATGCTTCTAAGCGTAACGTATACCTTACCAATATACTGTACCTTATGGAGGGTCCCCTTTGCACATATCAAAAATTCTTTTGCTTAACACAAAACATTCCCTGTAAATGTCACCAATGTGTTTCTCGCTCTGCTAAGAATATTCCTTATCACATATTTTCTCACTCGTTTCAGCAACTGCACTCACATGATGTCTTCCTAAACACTATGTTGCCTCTTGATAATACCCTTAGCCTTTTTGTGCCTGAAATTCTCAAAATATGAACTCTTAAAGTATATTGTAATTATCAAATGTAATAATTTAAGCAGTGAAATATTTTCTAGGCAGTAATATTTTGATGGCTTAGAGGATTGAAAATAAACTTGGCTTAACTCTTGGTTTCCAATGACATTGCTAACTTAACATACAGTAGTCACAATCTAATGGCCGGAGAGGGCAGGACAGATGGACCATAATACTATTTTTTTATTATTATCTTTTATCTTCAAATACCTGATGAAACTCTGCTAAAAATTCATTGGAATGGCTGCAGTAGAGTATTTAACCACAATGCTGTTCACAGAGGCTGACAACCTTTCTTTAGATTTATGATTTATTTAGAATTGGATTAGATAAAGTCTCAAGGCCAGTGCTTGCTAATCCGTCACAGTCTCCACAAAGGCAAACCACAAACATTTGTTTTAGCTGCATCAGCGTCTCTGTCTTCCATAAAAGGATGTCTACAGTTAATTGCTATAGCAACCCATTTCATTTTTTATAGAAAACAAGCATCTGCTTCATCAAGTGATGTATATTTATAATTTAATAGAACAGTAGCTTTTCTACACTGTGGCATCGGAATTGATAACACAGACTTTTTTGCAGATGAAGAATGAGTCTGGTTAGTACACAGAAACAAAACGTAAGGTCTACTCACCCATCATCCACAAAGGGCTAAAAAGTTAAGCTGTGCCCATCTATTTTTTTTTTCTGATGAGGACAAAATGCCTGTGAATAAACTTCTAAAATAGTTAATGCAGTGAGGAGCAATCAGCAGTGGTGAAATTCCATCCAGAGGGATTGTGAATTTTTATCCCAAAAAGATTATTTATTTTGGAGACGAGTCCTTGACTTTCATCAGATTCTTTGTTCAGTTAGATCACTTGTTCTGATGCCAGTCTATAGAGTCAGAAACACCCAAGAGCTTAAGAGAGTATTTTTATTTTCTTATACATATTTCAAAATTAAAATATGACCTACAAAGAAGATTAGAGATTACAGAGAGAGAGCTCATGATTATACTCACCTTAATTTGTGTCTGTGTATCTCTGTGTTTGTCGAGTTATTGTGTTGTTCATTCTAACAGATGGTGCATCACAAACATTTGTAATAATAGAATGCATTGCATTTGTCATTCCAACAGATGGCACATCACAAATGTTAACACTGCTTTTATGATTCCCACACCAAATGGCATATAACAGAGATAGGTTCATTGCATTTGTGATTCCAACATGTGACACTTCACAAACTTTGTGGTAAGGCATTTTATTACCACAAATGTTCATGATGTACCATCTGCTGAAATGACACATGCAATGAATTTTATTACTGCATGCATTACAAAATACCTTCCAATAGATTCAATAGGTGCAATGCATTCAATAAAGGTGAGGTTTATGTCATAGACTTGTAGCACATCTAGTCTGTCTGTGTGTCTGTCTGGTTGCTATGTCTATGTTGTTCCAAAATATGGTGCATCACAAACATTTTTAGAAATAAAATACATTGCATTTGGCATTCCAACAGATGGCACATCACAAACATTACAATTGCTTTTACGAATTCCATACCAAGTGACATATAAAATATGCATTGGATGGTGCACTGCAAACATTAACACTGCTGTCCATGTTGAGTACTTAAATTTCAATCTGTCTTGGATGAGTAGCACAGCTAGTCCATATAAACAAATTCACAAGTCATTTCTGTTTGGAAGTTCGTTTCTTTGGCTGTTTAGTTGTTTGCTAATCACTCAAAAATCTCTGAACCAGTTTTCACAGAATCTTGCATGTGCCTTGCCATCGATCAGAATTAAAATATAGGCTATGATTTATATTGGGAATAGGGGTTGTAATAGGAGCAGGGCAACCCAAAAGTGCTGATGTGGTGACTACAATTACCATCAGGCAGCAGGAGTACACTAAGGCTAATGGAGAAAATTATGATCTGTACACACAAAGTTTGTTTACCAGCCAATATAAGACATATATGAGACTACAGGTACACATAACGTTTTCTTCTCAACCAATCTGGATAACCGTTTCATGTTTCACTGAATTACAACTTTTGTCTGAGAAGATGTCTTTTTGTCTCATTGTGAGTTGTGTTTCGCCATGTTTTTTTTTTCTTTTAAAAGAAAGCTTTTCCTTGTTTATTTAAACCAGCAATTCTGGGTGCTTTGGCTAGTTGTGAAACAAAGGAAACAAAACAGGAAAAGTTTTGAGATTCCACACATTACCGGGTTTAATGTCCAAGCTAGTTTCATGCAAAGCAATTGCAAAATCATGAAAATATTTCAAAGTAGGTAACATGATGGCTTCTTAAAGCCAGGAGACAAATTTGTCTTGGAGTAGATCTATTGGGGTCAGATGTGAGGTCCTAAGTGACAAATGCCTTTCTGCGGTAAGGGTTTATGAAGCAGAGGAAGCAGAAGGGGCAGAGCTGACGTTGTTTTTGCAGGAAGTGACGTCAGTATTTTTCCTGTGAGTTCTCCTCCATTATAAGGCAAACATAAATTTTCTCTGTATTTTTATTTGAACCCAAACCCGTGAGGCAAATCTGATGCTTGTGTACATGACAATGTACAGTATTTAAAATCTTAACACATTAACAGCAATCATTACATTCAAGTTTAGAAATTTCTAAAGATTTGAAGCTAGAAATGTCCAATTATATGCAAAAGTTAATCCAGCTAATCCTATTGACTATATGCTAGTTATCATAACGTGCAACAGTAGGAAAATTAATGGAAGGAATTATTTTAAAAAATGAAAACAATGAATGTCAAGTAGAGGAGTATTAGTGAACAGCAACATTGGCTAGAAAAGGGAAATTTAGTTTCACAAATATGACAGATAGATAGATAGATAGATAGATAGATAGATAGATAGATAGATAGATAGATAGATAGA
>JANRMT010062806.1:106004908-106061730 GCA_026402145.1 Polypterus bichir lapradei | reverse complement strand
AGATAGATAGATAGATAGATAGATAGATAGATAGATAGATAGATAGAAAACTTAAAAAGCTCTTTAAATAAATAAATACATAAATAAGTAGATAAGTAAGTAAATAAAAATACACACACTTTGGTCTGAACACTCACTGGAACTACTATAAAGCAAGAAAATCACAGACAGGCATTTTGCAGACATATTTCTAATGGCATAAAGGAACTCCCGTAGCACTTCTTGACACAATCCTGCTGAATAATTTGTTTCCTGAAAGTCCTCAGTGTGTCCAATAGAGGATGTGCAGCATTGTTCATAATGGCACTTGGTTTTGTTTTAATTCTCTCTTTCACTGCGACCTCCGGGATCCAGAGTACATCTAATACCTGGAGCCAACACTTGCATTTCATCATAGTATGAATATGTAATATGTATGGCATTAAGTATCCAAAATATTCTTTAATAATAACTCACATGAGAGGATGGTAATCAAAATGAATAAAGAGGAACTGAAGGCACATTTTACAGGTATGTATAAAACTAGCTGTGCTACCTGTCTAAGATAGATTGAAATCAAAGTAATCAGTGTAGATTTCATGTTTTTTTTATTTGATACATGGATTGTCCATTTGGTCTGGTATAATATTCACCCTATCCCTTTCCCTCTTTGTGGCCTTTTCATCTACTTATAGAGATGCTCGTTTTCACCACATCCTCTCAGCATCAGTCGGCATTGATCACTCAACTTACCACTTTTAGAGTCAAAGTGTTTTCCTGGAAAAATGTGGCAGTGATCGCTACCGCATTGGCCAGGTTTAGTGGCTCTAGTTAAGCTGTGTTAGGGCTTTATCTGCTGTTCATCACACAAAGTTCTCAGTCATTACAAACGGTTATGGATTTAATCAAATAATAGTAAGCATGTAGCAGGGCCACATCGGGGGTTTTTGTTTCTGTGTAAGTATTTCCTGTTGAGTGTTTGTTAAATGTGAATGTCAACACTGGATGCACCGATTTCTGTTTGTAAATTAGGGACAGTGTCTTTAAACAGGTTTGCACTGATATGGAGGGGCTTGTGAGATTTGTAGTTTGTGGTTTGTATGCACTGTACCAATAAAACCAGAAGAGAAGGATGTGGCAGGACTTTTCGAGTGGACCATTTTCTAATCCACATCATCTGTAGCAGCTCCTAAACATTTGCAGTTACTGGACATTCATAGCGGAGCAGGATGGTGGACGGCCATTAGATGTAAGGACAGCTGTGGGTTCATTTCCTCCCAATGCTGTCCTTTGCTGCTCTTGGATAAGAGGTGCGCCTCTGAAGATTATTCTTCTGGACTCTGGTGGTGGGACAGAATTTCACTATCCATGTTCCGGGAAGCAGTTTATTGAATAGGAGCGTCCCACACTTCTTTCCATCTTTTTAACCCTAGTTTCCATTTCCAGAATCACTTCCATCATTTACAGTAAGGACTTTTTTTTTCGGGACTGTAAAAATCATCGTGTTGCTGTTTGTTTGAGCAGGGTGTTTAGTTTTTTTTGTGTTTGTAAATAGTTATTCTTACTAATAAGGATTATTTTATATAATTTGTGTGTTTGTCATGTTTAATCTTAAGGGCCTTTTTCCTGGGTGTTGATAATATTCGGGTGGCTGGGTGGAAATTCGGAAGGGCTTAGGTGTTGGCCTGATTTTATCCGTTCCTCATTTTAAAAGCATAGCGGCTTCCTTGCTACGTAAATTTGGTAACACCCTCTGCACAAACTATAAGGAAAGGGGGGTGTGCTACAAGCAAGCACTTCTAACATCACATTTTCTTCCTCCTCTCGCTTTCTAGTACATCTCACATTCTGTTTCTTTCTCCATCTAGTGGCATAAGTACAGAACACAACACCTTAGCAAACGGGCAGACACACAGATACACTTGTCTACTACAAGAAAACGTAAAAGTGTCTATTATACTTACTAAATGGCCAAGGTATGGCTTACTTGTCTGAACTTATCAAGACTTACAAACCAGAGCGCACATTAAGATCTCAAGATGCCGGTCTGCTTATGATTCCAAGGATTAATAAAACAACAGTGGGAGGTCGAGCTTTTAGTTACAGGGCCCCTAAACTGTGGAATGGTCTGCCTACTATAAGAGACTCAGCTTTTAAATCATGGCTAAAGACTCACTACTTCAGTTTAGTATATCCTGACTAGAGCTGCTGATTAACTGTACAGACTTCATCTCTGTTGTCAGTCATTAGCACTAAAACATAAGTAACATGATAGTTAGAATTTGTTACTAACCCTCACCTGTTCTGTATCTCTTCTAGGTACTGAAATGTGGCACTCGGTGCCACGGCCCACCTGCCAAGTTGTTTTGCCTGCCTAAGATAAAGTCATCCCTGATGGAGGATCGCAGGAATAGTGGGGTAGAGGGGTCCTTTCATCGGATTGGCTGGCCAAGCAAAGTTTCAGCTGTGAAATGGCCAAATGGGGGAGGCAGCTTGATGGCTGAGGTCTCCAGGACTCTAAACAAAGCCAAATCATATTATGTGATATCATCTACTGTTAAATTCCAGGCTGTACTTGTAAAATTTTTATTTTTATACTGTATTGAGGATTTGTTCTGTTTTGTGTATTGTACTGTATTTTATTGACCCCCTTCTTTCTGACACCCACTGAACATCCAACCTACTTGGAAAGGGGTCTCTCTTTGAACTGCCTTTCCCGAGGTTTCTTCCATTTTTTCCCTACAAGGGTTTTTTTGGGAGTTTTTTCTTGTCTTCTTAGAAAGTCAAGGCTGGGGGGCTGTCAAGAGGCAGGGCCTGTTAAAGTAAATTGCGGCACTTCTTGTGTGATTTTGGGCTATACAAAAATAAATTGTATTGTATTGTATTGTATTGTACTTGTCCTTTTATTAATGTGGAAAGTCTTAATTAGGAGAAGCAATAAGTTATGGTAAAAGAAAATATTTCCAAATTGTGTGCCACTGCGCATTGTAATTTAAACGAAATCATAGAGATAAAAATAACTATTAAAACAGCTTAGATGTATAGACCACAATAAATTAAGGGGATGAGTGGACACCCTAGAGTCAACATAATTACTACAAATGGACCTGGAAAGAATTCAGATTTGGAAAAATATGTGTCAGAACAGGATTATTATAAACAAATTATAAATACATGTAATTTGTACACACAGTGACTAAACATAACAGGCTTTCTGTAATGACATAGTGGTCTATGGGATGAAGCACACCATACAAGGAAGATGTAGTAGTCATAGCGGACTCATTTGTAGCAGACTCATAAACAATTGGTGGACAGAAGAGACTGATGAGGATAAAGAGACCCTCGGATACATTGCACATTGTGTTTACTATGTGTGGAAAAAACTACTAATGTTAATAAGAACATTGCATTCTTATGAAATCATTAAAGTGAAATTGTCTTTCAGCTGCCCTTAAAAGAAACAGTCCACCCAAAATGATATATTTTTAATATGTTACTTACACCACAAAATTATAGTGATGGCTAAGAACATTTTTGAATCTCATGTTTTCAGGCATAGCAGAAATTACAAAATAGGCCTCTGGGGTGACCAGCCTTTGACAACAGCAATATCAAAAAGTCTCATCTTACTAATATTGTGTTACATATCAAGTCATCCAAACATGTTTATTTTTACTAAAATACTGTCAAATAAAGTAAGTTTTCATTAAAGATATCTCTGTACTTTCCTCGGTTAAGGTTTTCCTCAACCCTTTTTAGTCTCTCAGACCCTGCCACTGAAAATCAACCCCAGAGTTTGATGCTTCAACGTTGCAATGATATTGCACCAGTAATGAGTGGTGCCTGGTTTCCTCCAGACATAACACTTAGAATTAATGTATGAACAGTTCAATCTCAGTTTCATCAGACCAGAGAAATTTGTTCCTTATAGTCTGGGAGTCCATTCTGAAAACTGCAAGTGGGCTTTCATTTGTCAATTGACCACTCTGCCGTAAAGTTCAGATTAGTGAAGTGTTGCTATGATGGCTATACCTTTTGGAAGTTTCTTTCATTTTCACACAGGTTCTCTGCAGCTCAAACAGAATGACCGTTAGGTTTTCGGTCACCTCTCTTACTAATGGTCTTCTCCCTTGAGTTCTCAGTTTTTGCCTGAGATTACAGCCCTAGGAAGAGTTATAGTTGTTCCAAACGTATTCCATTTGAGATTTATGGAGGCCACCTTCTTCATCACAACTTTTAATGGTGTAGAATTTTTTGTGGCCCTCCCCGGATCTGTGACTCAACACAATCCTCTCTCTAAGTTCTACAGGCAAGTCCTTCAACCTTATGTCTCAGTTTTTGCTCTGATTGGCAAGTGCGGGAACTTCCATAGACAGGCGTGTGCCTTTCCTCATCATGTCCAGTCAACTGAATTGACCACAGGTGGACTCCAAACAAGGAGTAGAAACATCTCAATGATGATGAAAAGAATGAGATACACCTGAGCCAAATTTCAAGTGTCATAACAAAGGGTATGAATACTTGTGTCAATGTGATATTTCAGACTTTTTTTTTTTATTTTCAGTACATTTGAAAAAAAATCCTAAAATCCTGTTTTCAGTTTGTCACTCTGGGGTATTGTGTGATGTCTTATGAGGGAAAGGGTTAATTTAAATAATTTTAGCATAAGGGTAGAATGAAACAAAATGTTAAAAAATGAATGTGTCTGAATACTTTATAAAGATACTGTATGCAAGTAATTTTGTAGATAAAAGAATTGGTGATGAAAGAATGGTGTCTTCTCAGATTTAATATGCAAATGTCTTAACTGTTTATTTTATTTTGCCCCTATTTCTTACATTTGTGTCAACATGTACTGCATTTTGGATGTACTGTAGTGCCACTTAATGCATACTGTGTATAAGCTGAAGCACTTCTATATATAACTTCTTTTAATAAAGACTAATTTAACCATATTTAAATTTTTGATACCCCCCACCCCCCCTACCCCCCCCGTATGTTAAGGTTAAAACAGCTGGAGTTAGGGTGCAAAAGCATTCTGTGTCGTATTAGTATTACATGAATTAAGAAAAACAGTCTGAGCACACAGATTCAGCTAATTTACTTGCCATCTGGTATCCAGGATTGGCAAGGAGAAATCCAGAGATAATGAGGTCCCTTAGAATTCATGACAAGTCTCCAAATAGTTTAGGTAGTCCCTGTTCTTTCATTTGAAATAGACTTCATTTTTTAGATTGACAGGTTCTTCAGTATTTGTATAAATCTGTCCCCAAAACTTTTTCTGAGACTAATTGAACTTTTATTGAATACTAGCTAAGCTTTGCCCGTCAAAGAAGGATTCTGAAGGAACAAATAGGCATTAGAAGAAAACAGTGAGTATATATGAAAAAAGAAAAACATTATAAAGCTGTTTTTAAACAAAGAGTGTATTGTTGCTTTTAAATCTAAGGCAATACTGTGTACAATGTGATAAATTGTTTTGGAGTATATGGTAAAATATAATTATAAATAGGTTTAAGAACAATCTTGGTACTAAAAGATTAACATTGTGTAAAAATAAAGTATTTTAATGGAAAAAAAAAGTTATTTCCATCCATTGTTCCATTTATTTGAATACAAGTATACACTAATCCCAAACTACTTGCCACTACATTTCTAACTCCTTCCTATAACTACATTTCTCGTTAACCTTTCACCTTCACTACCGCCTACAACTACCTTCACATCTTGCATTCACTTCACTCTTGAGAGCACCACATATGTGCAAGCAACAATACACTAAAACCATAGCCAGCATCTGGCTCCAAGGCTTGTTTATATACTGCTTATGGTTTACAAAGTCTTAAATAATCTCACTTCATCCTATATTTTGGAATCTCTTTCACCTTACACTCCAAATTATAACTTTAGATCTTCAAAGGAGTGTCTGCTTATAATTCCAAGAGTTAAACTGTAAAGAAGTGGTGAAGCGGCCTTCTGCTGTTATGCACCTAAAATCTGGAATAGCTTAACAATAGAAATTTACCAGGCTAATACGGTGGAGCACTTTAAAAAACTACTAAAATACCATTATTTGAACATGGCTTTCTCATAGCTTCATTTTAGTGTAACTCTGATATTCTGTATATGCATTGAATTATCTTGTTTTTTCATGGCTCTGAAATCCATACTAACCCCTACTTTCTCTTCTGTTCTTTTTCCCATTTTCTGTGGTGGTGATCTGTACCCTGACCACCACCCGATCAAAGCACCGTGCTGTCCTTACATTGATGGATTGAAGGCCAAATATCCACATGACCATCATCGTATAATTCCTTCACGTGAAGCCTGAAAACCATGACGATTGATTTAGATCTTATACGTTAGGTAGAATGCCCAGTGGCAGCTGGATGGTCTCATGGCCTCAGAACCCCTGCAGATTTTGTTTTTTTTTCCTCCACCCTTCTGGAGTTTATATTTTTTATTTTTTCTTTCTTCATCTTGTAAAGCACTTTGAGCGACATCATTTGGATGAAAACATGCTAGAGAAATAAATGTTCTTGTTGTTGTTTACTGACATGGCAAATGGCAATTGGACAGGAAACTGCCTGCGCCCAATCATGATCCTGTAGTCAACTTGGTGACTACCAGGCACTCCTGTGTCAGACATGTTCCATTACACAGTGCTGCGATTTATCAGTAACATTAACTACTTTGAAGCATAGCCAATGCGAAGGCAAGCCTGATGAATCAAACAAATTTAGAAAATTGATAGCATAATTGTCGTTATCTCCTTCCATCACATCATCAGTCCAATCAATGCTTAGATATGTTTTTGTTTCACCGTCTTGCATGGCTGGCTCCTCCTCTTTCAGCCCACCAACATCTGTGCTTTTGGGACACAGAATTGCCCTTTCTTTTCTATGCTAGGTGTCGCCTGACACATTACCCTAAAACAGAGACACTTAGCACTTTACTGTAATAGATATTATATTACAGAGAACCATACAACTATGTGTTATGCAATGAAATCAAAATATGGGTGGGCTTTGTTTAATATGCTGCTAGAGGTTGTGTGTAATGGATTTAACACTAGAATTACCAGAGCCTATGAGAAAACTCGTAAATCCGGCCCACCTTAACTCCGTTCGCACCTCTCCGTCAACGTCTTTTGTCCTGTAAATGTGCCGATAAAGACAAGCAGCAAGCAGCATGCTATTCCATCCCCCCACTGCCGCAGAACGTTCACCAAGTTCTCCCAGCTCATGCCTTGATTATCTGGGAGACAAATGTATGTGTTCATTGTATAATATTCACAATAAGAGCAGCTCACTACTGAAAACGGTAAATATAGGAGGCAGTCGTGATCGAACCGGGGACTCCTGATTACAAAGTCAGCAAACCTTACCGCTACACCACGGAAGCTGTTGCATTGTCCTTGAACCTTTTGTGAAAGTGTTTATTTGATCTTTGGAGTTCAGGCTTCACACATTCTATAGTTTATGCCTACATTTTGTCATTTATTACTAATATATGTAAAATGTTTCTGTTTTAACAATGTGTTTACACAGATTATTGTAGAAACAGAACACACATAAAATGCATGTGTTCCAAGTAACTGTCAGAGGGGGACATTTTTTGTACACTGAGTCATTCCATTTCTCTCTTAGGAAAAGAAGCATGTCAATATTACTTTTAAAACCCAGCAGATGAACAGGCAATGGGCACCCATTGTTGGCACTGGGGGTGAGAAGTTAAAAGACTGTCTGCAGATTGTAGGTATTTGCTGTATTGCAAAGGAGTCACCACTTTGAAGTTTGGCTGGTTCAGATTACAAACAATACCAAGTTGTGATAACAGAACTGCTCCTTCCTTGGAGGATGTCTGTATTTACCTGACTTGGAAATCAACATGTTTGACAATATTGGTTGCTAATCAGCAGATCTGTACTCATTAATGGTTGGTAACAATACATTTTGTTAACTTGTGTTTTCATTAATTGTTAAACCCAGGAAATTTAGATGTGCCATTGTTTAATCCGATTGTCCAGAACTGATAATGGCAGGGACTGAAGGAGATTTAAACTTCTGGCCAGGAGAAGGCAAAGGGAGGGACAGTCCACTGAGAACGCTGCCAAGACACTCGGACAGAGCACAGGGGCTCGCAGGCTGACAAGGGTACGTGGCTGGCACGACGTGAGGCACAAGGACGGCAACACTTACTTCCAGGGAGGAAGAGACAGCTCCACAAGCAGACGCCAGTTGTGGGTCCAGCGAGAGAGGGAAGCCGCATGAAAGGACTGAACAAAGCTGGCAGACGAGAAATGAGGTGTGCCTAGATCACAGCAACACAAGGAGCCCAGAGTGGAAAAAAAGGAATTACGAAGAGACGCTGACAGGCATTCAACGATTTGACAAAACTTCTGTTGTGAAACGAGTGTCCGGTGAACAGAGTTCATCCATGGACAGTTGAACGATTAAGTGTTGGGGTAACACAGTGCGCAAACTAGACTCTGCACCACTAAAGGTTGTATCCTCAAATCCTTGTTTTTACTGGACTTTTAGAGTGTGTATTGTGTGCTTTCCTTTCTAAAAAAAGAAATATTGTTCCTGATATTGTTAGATTTTGTTTATGTTCATTTATCTTTTTAATGTACTTATTATTGTCTGGTGTAATAGAAGTTACTGTTGCTTTTCCTGAAATTTCTGTTGTGTCTTTCATTGTGTGTTTACTCACCGCCCAATTTAAAGAAACCTGTGTGCTATTATTGGTAAATTTCAGGAGTTCCCAATCTTTTAATAAAACTGGGTGGCGTAGTTGGATATTTTAATGGTGTCTAGGTTAGATTACCTGTAAGTGTGACCAGACACCTGTTACATAACGATCTATTATTTCCACTCTAAAACTCCAGCACTTCTTTCCCAGTTAATCAAGGCATGAGCTGGGAGAACTTTGTGAACGTTCTGCGGCAGTGGGGGGATGGAATAGCATGCTGCTTGCTGCTTTCAGCAATAGCCCTAAATTATTCTGGAAATCCTATTCAGTTTAATAGAACACAAATTTTACACTGGACATACTGAACACAAAAAATAAATCACTTATATGACATCACTACATACATATCATCCATCGTGGTAACATGCTTTTACAGTGTTTTCTTATAAAAAAAATGGATGCTTTCCTAAAAACTGGAGTGACTTAAGTTCATTCAAGGTGTATACCATGCACAGGCAGACAGATGGAAGAACAGTATTTTGTAGCAGGCTGTATGAAAGTCTAAATTATCTAATTTTGTAATCTTCAGTAATTAATTAGGCACTCTGAAATTTTAGACCATCATTTCATGACTGATTAAAGCGTTACCTTTAATAATCATTACAGTTTCATTTGAAGATTCACAAGTAAAATTTGTCTGTGAAGCTGTGGCACATTCCTCGAGGGCAGACTTTTTTATGCAGTGATGTTAACATGATTCACATTAATGAATAAAGGATATCAAAGGACACATAACGGAGCAACAGACATCAATTTCACAGTCCGAAAAGTTCTAATATGAAGTAGTTAGCAAATGTTTCATTTGATATCAGCTGAAGTAAAAATAAATATAGCTGTTACTTTTCAACACCAAGGTATTTATTACTATACCCAGGCCACCATTTTATTAATAGACAGACAAACAATAATCAGTGTTGATTATGTTTATGAATAACTAAGAATTAGTAGGAAATGAGAATGTTATATACTTTAGAATAATATGTTTGGTCTAGATCAGTGGTACTCAAAGTGCTTCGGACCAAGGAACTCTTTGCTAAAGTCAAATTGAAAAGCAGACCACTTGGGTCTGACAGTCACATGTTAGTGTAATTCTACATTTCTCAAATTTATTTTATGAAAGGCATTTATGTTAAAAATAGTAGGATTCTATGGATGCTATATTTGCATTCCAATGTCCAAGATCTCTGACAGTGATCGTAGGCATTAGGCATGAAGACTGATTAACAGCATAAAGCCTGTTAGCACTGCTGCACGTATCACCAGCAGCTCAGAATACCTTGACCAGACCTAGACTCACCAGGCTGACATCAAAGTCAGTTTAGAAGGAAGACCTAAGATCAACTCGACTGGAGAGAGACTGAGGTTCAAGAAGTATTGCATGGAACTTTTAGAGAGAAAGGGGGCAACCAAAACAAGCAAATCGGAGTAGAGCAGGAAGGCATCAAATTGTAGCAAAAAGTGTTAATATCTGCAAGAAAGTCCCATTTCTTAAATATCTAAGTATATTGATTTAGTAGCGCAGATTTTGACTGGTGGCACTGATTCTTACAGATAACAGACCAACTTATCTGATAAATTTAAGTCCCATTGGCCTGATGTTTTTAGCTTGCAGACCATTAGACTCACACTTGGAGAACCACTGGTCTAGACAATTCAAAATATATAACCAGGACTGGACAGAATTCCAGTACTTTATGGAGCAGGCTAATTTATACAAGACCAATTTTTCTTTTTGTAATTAACTGTTTATTTATTTAAAAAAGGAAAGAGAAATTTAGTTGTTTCCACCAATTTCAATCAAAGTAGGTTTTTTGGAACATTTGGAGCCATAGAAGGGAGAGAAATGTTGGGAGAAAAGGAAAAAACAGTAAGATCTTCGCTTCAGTAACCACCTGTCACCCAGTCCCCCACCATCCTAATACACAAGTCCCATTTCTCAATATTAGGACCATCAGAAGACTTCCAAGGGTTGTGAGACACTGAAGTGGGAACATTCCAGCAATAGAGCAATGTTAGCCTGGCAGCATTGGTGCTGTCCGATAGGATTCTCTGCTAAGTACGCCTCAGTGAGAGATAGTGAGAAAAAGGAGTAGTCAAAAAAAAAAGAAAGATGTGGAGAGAGAAAGGAATACCAGAAGAAATAATCACTGGGAGGGAGTGGGAGACAGAGAACCAGAAATGAGAAACAGAAGGACAATTCCAGAACATGTGTTGAAACATTTACTGAGTATTGAGATGACAATGGTGGCTATGTCTATCCTGTAATTCAGTTAATTTGGAGGTGAACACAGCAACTTGTTTGGCATGGATAACGAGTAAAGATGGTAGCATGTTGAATTCCTGGATATTTTTATTAATATCTCAATGAAGTTACTTCTGGCCTTCTTGAAAATCTAGAGTGTATTTCAAGGGAAGAAGTTGCTCACCTATACTGTATATTCTTTTACATCTACAAACAAAGAAACCATGCAGATTCTGCTACTAGACAGTTGCTTTCTTCCCAGGCTGGCCAGCTCACAGTGAGCTTAGCTCATCAATGATGCCAACCCGAGAATTTATTGTATGTAAAATTTTTAATGTGGTTGAGAGGACAAAGTAGGAAAACAGAATCCAGCCAAATGGAAAAAAACAGGCCAAGGAAACTATTATAACTTGTATCTTACACTGCCAGAGGTCTTGTGATATCACCCATATCAGACCAATGTAATGCTTAAATTAAGCAAACATGTCAGTCTCTTGGATATGAGAAAAAAACTGGAGTTTAAGGAAAAGGCCAAAGTATGCATGAGAAGACAGAAAGTGGCCGGACTGGGTACTGAATCAAGGTCTGCTGCCCAAACTCCACACATGTTTAGACACATTTTAACTGATGCAAACCACTACCTGTCTGCTTCGTTTTTAACCTTCATATTAGTCATCCAATAATTGTAAATTCACTTCACCTTAAATTCGTCAAAAATAAGGAATTTTGGAAATTTCAGCAAACTCTGGAAAATGCATTAAATTCAATGATGAAATAGCAACTGAACTAGTTTTGTGTGGATTATAATGGTGCAATGCTCTTTTAAGAGCCATTGAAGGCTAGCGTCTGCCAACTATGCCAGACTGATTATTGTGAACAAAAATGTGGCCTGAGCTATGAGGCAGCAGTTCTAAACACTGCACCACCATGTTTCCCTGAGATATGGAGAATAGTGAGAGTGGTAGACAAAAAGCCAGGGACAACTTCCAAAGAGATACAAGCTGAACTTCAAGGTCAAGGTCCATCAGCGTCTGATCGCACCATTGTTTGCTTTTTGAGTGACAGTGGCTCAGTAGAAGAAGATCAGTGTTGACAGAAAAACATGAAAAAGAAGACTAGAATTTACTAAAATGTATATTGACAAGTCACAATGCTTCTGAGCAAATGTCCTTTGGGCAGATGACACAAAACTGGAGCTGTTTGGCAAGTCACATCAGCTCTATGTCCACAGATGAAAAAATCAGGAGTGGTCTCCCCTAGACTTTCTCGTATACTCAGATATGGGGATGAATATTTGAGGAGTAAACTGCAAGACAATAATTATATTTTTATATTATGTACATTAAAAAAAACAATCAACAAAAATCAAATCAAATTAATAATATATTGAACAAGTAAAAGTGGACTCTGCAGCTGCATGAATAAAAAAGTGCCACTTCTGGTTAGCAGAAATAACTGAAATGTTGATAGAAATCTATGTTTTGTTCCTAATACTTGCATGCAAAATTTGGTTGACCTAAGTGAAAGCGTACTCAAGTTTTCATGTTCACATACACACAAACAGACATAATTCCAAAAATGGTAATTTTGGACTCAGGGAGGTCTAAAATGTCGAGATTCGTGAAAATCTCGAAATCGAATTTTTGGACAATTACAATACTTTCCCTACAAGAAAGTAAATCGGACTAAGGGAGGTCTAAAACGTTGAGATTCATCAAAATCTCGAGGTTGAATTTTTGGACGATTACAATACTTTTCCTATACTTCATTTATGAGAAAGCAAAAAATAAAGATGGCAAAGAAAAGAATATCATACCTACTGTGAAACCTGGAGGAGGCTCAGTAATGTTTTGGGGTTTCTGAGTCTGGCACGGGGTACCTTGAGTCTGTGTGTAGAACAATGTCATCTCAAGACTATCAAGACATTCGGAAGTGAAATGTACTGCCCAGTATCAAAAAGCTCTGTTTCACTCTCAGTTCATGGATCCTCAAACAGGCTAATGACCCCAGCTAAAAGAATGGCTAAAAACAAAACATTGGACTATTCTGAAGTGGCTTTCTATGAGCCCTGATTTGAATCCTATTGAACATCTGTGGAAATAACTGAAACATGCAGTCTGGAGAAGACCCCCTTCCAACCTGACCCAGCTGGAGCAGTTTGCTTAGGTAGCAGCAAATGTATTCATGTCTGTATATACTTGGAGGGCGGCCCCTGTCACAACATGTTTTGTGGTACATAGCAAGAAACATAACATGCTTAATTCAGCAGTGAAGATACAACATGGAATGAATCTATGAGGAACCACAAAGTATTTTCATAACATTTTCAGTATGATCAGCTAATGTACACTCAAATGAAAATAATGAAAGTTTTTTTGAATTTATTTTAATGCATGCGAGGTACAAATTTGATCAGGTAGTGACATCATATCTGCATGCATATACTGCAAAATATTCACACATGTGCAAGACAGATCAGACAGCCTCAAAAAATGTGAGGTGCACTACACTTATAGTATGGATGTGTGAAAGTTTGTGCATGCACAATGTAAATTGGGCAGGTAGCGCAGATCGGGTATTGACATCCCCATCTAACATGGCTGCTACAGTTCTGTGATGTCATGCTGGCCTTACAAAGCGTCATAGGTTCAGGGAACAAAAAGTTTGTCTGAACCGACCACAAAGTGAATTTTCAGTGAAAAATTAGTCAAACAAGAGCAGTGGTGAACCCAGCAAATGTGCAGTGAAAAATGCTTTGAAGAATGTGGTTTCTCAATGCTACTGGTACCTTTGTTATGCTAAGCTTATGAAAATATGGCTCAGCAAATGAAGGGAGTGCAGTGACTACAGATTCTCACTACAGTTATTCTTAATTGGAAAATAATTTCTGGCTCTTTTGAAACCATTCCTCAGAAAATGAAGTAATTCTCAAGAAGTCAAGAGGCCTCATTCACAGGCTTCTATTATCTCTAAAAAAAGTTGTGTTGTTCATAAATGAAATATGAAGAGATGTGCGCAAATAACAACCTGACAAGAAATGCATAGTAGGGGATTTTATGAGTTCTGCTGCATATTGAAATGGTACACAAAAAGAATACTAATTGTACTAAACTACTCTATCCATCATTTTCTGAATCCTCTTTCTCCAGGAGAGAGATGTAGGGCTCATAAGCCTGTATATGCTAATCCGTCATGGAGCACATTTACTGTACCTGTTAAAGTGGCCAATCAATACAAAAACATGTCTTAGCAAAATGGCTGTAAAATGGAGTCTATGGATGAAAGTCTAAATTAGTCCCCCAATGTGTATTGAAAAACATTGCAGTGGTAGTAAATCAGATGAATACAGTTTATGTACTCCTAGGAAAAAAGAAATGCAATATCAGATTGAAATTTTATACTTCATTGCTGAGACATGAATAAGCAAAGGGGATTAGCAGGAAGGCAACCCAGTGCAAAAGGACAAAGAACATGAAAGCGAAACTAACTGTGAACATCAGTAACAGTCATCTTGCCGTCCTTCAATTCCTTGAATCATCATCTCTTGCGGTCAGCACAGCTTGACGCCTGTGATATACAGAGCCAAAGAACCTGCAGTTGTTGGATGTTATCCCATTTCTGCAGAAGGGTCTGATGAAGTTGCTGGCCATCAACAGGTATAGGGTTATGTTTCCAGATGGTGTACTATGAAGTTAACGTCAGGATAGATGGCAGGGCAAGGCAGTACCTATACACACCAGCATTCATTCCTCAAGACAGCCGTCACCACAGCAGCCTTATGCCTTCTGTTGTCCTGCTGTAGGGTCAGGTCATGTTGTCTCACATAAGGCCTCTGACAGGTTGCCTTACTGTAAGACCAGCACCATCTAGCTTGTTTCTATTATGATTGGTTTATTCTTTTTTATTTTTTATTAATCCTTCTGTAGTCTTTTCGAAAAATGTATATATTCTTTCTGGAGTTTAACACTAGAATTACCAAAAAAACTTGCTTTCCAGGCCCACCTTAAATCTGTTCGCACCTGTCCGTCAGCGTCTTTTGTTTTGTAAAGGTATCAATAAGCAAGCAGCCTGCTATCCCATCCACCACTGCCGCAGAAAGGGCAAAATGTTTTCCCAGCACAAGCCTTGATTATCTGGGAGTGAGGTACCTGGAGCTGTATAGTGTAAATAATATATTGTTATTTGGAACACATGCATTTCATGTGTGTTCCGTGTCTACCACAATCTATGTAAACACATAGTTAAAACAGAAACGTTTTCATGTCTTAGTAATAAATGACAAAATGTAGACATTAACTGTATAATGTGTGAAGGCTGAAGTCCAAATATCAAATAAACACTTTCATAAAAGGTACAAGTTTAATATGAAAGCTTCGGTGGTGCAGTGCTAAAAACTGATGACTTGTAATCAAGAGGTCACCGGTTCAACACTGGTTGCCTCACAAATTTACTGTTTTGAGTAGTGAGTTGCTGTTATTGTTGATATAATGCAATAAAAACATACATTTGATTTGTGTCTGTAACAGCCGGTGTAAATTTCTAGAAGTTGTAAAAGTTATTGTTTTTTTTCCACTTTTATTCTCTCATTCATAATCACGATACAACCCCCACCACCACCACCACCCCAGATCTGACGCTGTTAGTTTGTATTTGAAACTGGGAATAACTGTAGATGTGAGTGGTGTTTTGAGACAATGGAACTGGAAATTCCCTGTCTTGCACCCCAAAACACAAGGCTGAGTCTAAGTACTTTAGCAAAACCAGCTTTATTCTGCTTGAAACAGGAACAGCTCGGTTATTTATTGTAGCGGAATCTACCACTCTCTTATACACAGACACAGCAATCAGGCAGGGTCGTGGCTAAGTAATCCTGTTCCCTGCATTTGTAATGTTCCTTGCCTCACTCATCGACGACAGGCACTTATAGCGTGACTGCAGTTGGCTCAGATTTGCTTTCACGGCAAGCCGCTGCAGCATTGGGAGCCTGCAGTTGCCCCGGCAACGGAGAAGCTGTCTTCCACAGATGCGGCGACATGTCATCCCATTGGGGGGGAGTCCCAAAAGAGTTTAGAAACCTTACAATATAAATTAAATTGAAAGCCATTTGGATCTGTGTTTGTTTGTTTGTATGTTTGTTTGCCATGTACGCAAAAACAGCTGAATTGATTTTTCATGAAGTTTTGCATGTGGCTTGCCATTGGTACTACAAAAAGAGGGGAAGAGGGGTTATAATGGGAGTAGAACAGCCCAAAACCCAGCACCAAACACAAAAAATACAATTCCCAGCAGGCAGCAGGAGTATGCTATGGCTGACTTAGCATATCATCATCAGCATGCACAAAGTTTTCTACTGGCCAGAGCACAATCTAAAGGCCAAAGGTACACACAGCGTTTTCTTCTCAGTTAATCTGGATAAGTTTCATTATCTCGCTGTATTATGGCATTTGTCTAATAGTACGTCTTCTTGTCTCATCGTCTCTTGTGTTTACCCATGTCGAATTTCCAAAAGAAAGTTTTTCTCTTGTTTATTTATACTGCCAATGCCAGGTACTTCAGTTTATTATTATAATTTTTGAAGTTATCGTTTGAAAGCTTTTCATTTTTTGTGTTGTTCTGCATACCATTTTATTTTACGTTACAACCCATTTTGAGGAGTGAATAGGCTCATTGCCATATTGCTCTCATGTTCCATAGGAGGAAAATAGTCACATCATTTAGGCAGGATTTAGGTCATGGTATGAATGTTACAAATTTGTGCAAATTTATTAATGCTTATTTTAATTTTATAGTAACACCATCTATTTTTTGTTACGAGCTCCATCATTTTGTACAAGAAAACGTATCCAGGTTGCTAGGCAACAGGAAATGGAGGTCACGTTTAGTGACACTATTGAAGTGACTAAACTTAAACTGTCTCCTTAGAACATTCACTGTCTGAGTTTGACTGGTACTGCTTGAGCTACAGTATTTTAAATTATTTAAGGCTTCAGATTATTTGGCTACAATCTCACAATGGTTTCTTGACTTTGATTTTGGTTCACGTTTTGGTTTTAGATATTTATTAGGCTTTCATTGCTTGTTTTTACCATGCTTATTTACTTACAGTTCATCATCTGACCCATTTTCAAGTTTTTTTCTCCATAGTCTGACATTTTACTTCTCTTGGCAGAACCGTGAGATCCAACATTATCCAAGATCTGTATACTTACAGCCTTACATGCAATTATTTGTTGTTTGTTTTCTGGTTGCTGAGTTCTTACTTGTTATTAAGCACTCTGATTTTTTGGTTTTGCACCTTGGGACACTTTTCGGCGTGTCATCCCTTTGGGAGGAGTCCCAAAAGAGTATAGAAACCAGCCATCCATCCATTTCCTAACCCGCTGAATCAGAACACAGGGTCACGGGGGTCTGCTGGAGCCAATCCCAGCCAACACATGGCACAAGGCAGGAACCAATTCCGGACAAGGTGCCAACCCACCGCAGGACACACACAAACACACCCACGCACCAAGCACACACTAGGGCCAATTTAGAATCACCAATCCACCTAACCTGCAAGTCTTTGGACTGTGGGAGGAACACCGGAACGCCCGGAAGAAACCCACGCAGACATGGGGAGAACATGCAAACTCCACGCAGGGAGGACCCGGGAAGCGGACCCGGGTCTCCTAACTGTGAGGTAGCAGCGCTACCCACTGTGCCACCGTGCCGCTCTAGAAACCTTACAATATAAATAAAATTGAAAGCAGTTTGGATCTATGTTTGTCTGCTTGTTTGTTTGCTAAGCACACAAAAATGGCTGAACTGATTTTTCTTGAAATTTTGCATGTGGCTTACCATTGGTACTAAAAAATGAGGGGAAGAGGGGTTATAATGGGAGGAGGACAACCCAAAACCCCAGCGCCAACACAAAACTACAATTCCCAGCAGGCAGCAGGAGTATGCTATGGCTGACTTAGGATATCATCATTAGCTTACACAGCGTTTTCTGCTGGCCAGAGTACAATCTAAAGGCCTAAGGTACACACAGTGTTTTCTTCTCATCTAATCTGGATAACAGTTTCATTATCTCACTGAATTATGGCATTTGTCTAATAGTACATCTTCTTGTCTCATCGTGTATTGTGTTTAGCCATGTTGAATTTCCAAAAGAAAGTTTTTCTCTTGTTAATTTACCTTGACAATGGCAGGTACTTCAGTTTGTTATTATAATTTTTGATGTTACCGTTTGAAAGCTTTTAATTTTTTGTGTTGTTCTGCATACTATTTTATTTTAGGTTACGACCCATTTTTAGGAGTGAGCAAACTCACTGGTTTAGCGATTAAGATTGGTGAAAAGGTCAACTATAGTTTTTTGGTATTCCAGCCTGGCACATTACTTTGATCATGCCTCTTTCCTGGTCCTTCTCATAAAATTTCTCTTTGCCTCCCTGAGGCAGTTAAAAACAGTGTCCATGTGGAGTTTAAAATCCAAATAAATAAATAATTCAGTAAACAGGTTAAAGTCAAAGTTTAAAATACCATCATGATGAGTTCTTTCAAACCAATGCCCCAGTGCACTGTTCCTCTAACTCAGCTGACACACATGCACACCGGCATGTGTGGTCAACCCTCGTTGACTCATGTCCCCTTAGCTGGCTTTTATCTTCCCGACAAGGCCATTCTTCTTTTGCTCCCTTTCCACAAACAAAAATGTCTTCCTGACCTTCCTTACGTTTTGTTCATTTTATCACCAAAACTCAAATGTTGTTTTACTTGGCTCATCACTATGCAAGATTTGCTTTTACTTAATGCTAAACGTAAAAAAAGTCCTTACCTTAATTTTCCTTTATGAGACTGGCTGGCAAACAAAAATATTTTGTCTTTTTTTTTTTTTGCTAAGTTCTAAGATTTTCTTTGTTCTTTTGGGTGACATATGCCTCCATCGACTCCCTCAGATAATGAGGAACTATCCTTAAACCGTCTTGAAAGATTGCTCTAACTTTCCCACTCATCCATTGGTCAAGAGTCCTGTCTTCAATTCAAAAAATTTCCAGTTTTTTCTTAATGATTTGCACTGTTTATACTGGAAGTAACCACTTAACAAAACTGTAGCAAAAATGCATGCGTTTTGCACATTTTGAGAAAACAACTCGATAAAAAATGACACACATTATTTGACACGAGTAACATTTTCCATGCATTTCACTATTGGGCCCGGTTCTGTCAGAAACTTTGTTATGTTCTTTCTCCACGAAAAACATGAGCTTAAATTTTTTTCTCGACCAACACTACAAACTATGTGTGGTAAGTAACATATAAAAAATATATCATAATGGTGGGTTCAATATTTCTTGAAGATTCTCCAAAAGAACATTTTTTCCTCTTTTCTTGTGATTGCAAATAAGATACAAATTATTGTCACTTGAGGTGTGATGGCAGAAATGTTGCAAAAATAAGTTTAAAAACCCGCATCTCCCGACACTTGCACATCTAGAAACCTATTTATCTTCTAGTTTTTCTTCAGGATAAACCAAATGTGGAATTTTTGTATACTGCATCATTCTGTTTTATTTTTCTAGCTTTCTAGTGTACAGATGCTCCAAGTTAAAAGCATCAATAAGTCGAAAATAACCAGTTAAGATTCTATTTGATAAATGAAATCCTGTATTTGATTCTTATAGACACCAATTTATTACCTTGAATGAGTTTAAAGCACACAGAAATTAACTCTTTGTAAATGCAACTGAAGCAATTGAAAAACCTGCAGGTACATCCTATAGAAATCCAATAAACATCACTTGCTGCCCAATGCATAAAATGCATAAATCAGTCTTCAAATTAGAAGAAAAAGCCTAAAGCAACTATTAAAATGAACAAACAGAATTCTGGCTCTTAATTATTGTTTGCAAATCTCACTTTTTAAATTGACTTGTTTGCAAACCCTTTTGGAGATTGATTTTGCAATTACATAGTCAGTGCATGGCTCTTTAGCGCCCTGGAGGTGCTTATAACTAGGATTGAAAATTGTAATGCGTGTTAAAGTCTGAGGTGCATGCTAATAAAAGGTCAGAGCAGACTACAAAGTTACTCATTTTATACAACTGAATCTTAATTATTTAAACAAGAACACAAGTCATATTTTACAATTAGAATTTTGATTTATGGTGTAATACATGCTGCTGATAATTAAAGATTCATGCATAAATATTTTAGGCTGTCTGTCATTAAAAAAAAAAAGAAGACGACAGTGTTAGGGCTAAAATTGATTTACAATAACATTTGCTAATCACATACAGGCAATGATAAATATGTTCAAAGATTTATACCTTAATATTATTCTCAATTAACATTTGAATCTGTTTGATTTCTGCTTCTTTCTTGCTTAGTGTCATGTACTGTAGTGGCTTTCAAGTTCACACCTGGAGGAGCCCAATCTGGCTGCAAGTTTATCTTTTTCAACTAACTACACACTCAGTGCATCATTCTTACTTTTAATTGCCTTGGTTTACCTAGCCTACAAATATTTCTAAGAAATTCAAAATATTTGTGTGTTTTGTAATCATGGCTGGTGGTTTAAATAATGCAATCTGAGACAAGGTACATTTTTGCTACCTCCCCTCAGAATATCCTTACTAGGCATGAGAAGATTCACTTAATCCACATACAGTACAGTGCATCCAGAAAATAGTCTGACCTCTTCACTTTCAGCACACTTTATTGTGTTGCTAGATTTAATTTTAAATGGCTAATTTGCCACTTTTGCATATTAATTTACACTCAGTAATCCAAAATGACAAAGTGAAAACATGTTAAGTTTGACTTTGGTAGTGCAAATGTTGGGCAGATGCGGCAACGTTTAAGGAGGATAGGCTGAGGAAGCAACAAAAGGATATGATCAAAGTGAAGCATATGATAATATTTATCTCAACTTTCAGAAAGTATTTGATAAGGTGCCACATGAGAGGGGTTGGGCATCAAACTAAAAGAAGTGGTGCATCACAAACATTAACACTACTTTTATGAATTCCATACCAAATGGCATGTAACAGAGACATAGGCATTGCATGGCACACTGCAAACGTTAATGCTGAGGTCTGCGTTGACCAATTTAACAACACGCTATTCATAATGTTTGTTGTTTTGTAAAAAGTTTTGCTTAGTGATTTACCGTATATACTCCTGTTTAATTTCTCCCGCAGATAATACGGGGCTTGATTTTACCATATAATTTCTGGTATTTTATAGTGTCAAATGCGAAAACTCACGCTATTGGTCCAAGAGATTACAATATGCTAACGTCCACCTGAGAGAGTAACCGCGGAGCACACTGCATTTTTTCTATGTATTGTGCCTACGTGACCACACGGTAATACCCAAACAATTCCAAAGCAACGTTTGCACTGTTTGGTGTTTTTTGTATCTCACACCCTTCATACACCTTTATCGTAAGAGCATCCCTTATCTATGATGGAACGTTTGATTAGAAGAAAATATAAAGCTGGTTTTAGATTAAAAGTCGTTGAAGTGGTGAAAGAAAAAAAAAAGTCAGGGTCTGATTTTACGATCGATTTTTGTGGTTTGAAGACCTGACTCATACGCAAGTATATACAGTAGATAGGGAAAGAGTATTAGAAAGGTTTAAGAATCCCAGCAATGATATTTTGTTCTGATGATTGTGTTTTTTAATTACTTCTCATTATCCTGAACAACACCTATTCCCTGACTTGGATTCTACTTGCTCCTCTAAAGGCTATTCATCTCCTTGTCTTCATCACAGACTTCTTGTCTTTGTGCACATGATTCCTTCGTCATGCTCCATACATTTTGGAAGAAAGTACATTCAGAGCTCTTTGTATTTGCCATTGATGTCCAGAGACTTAAATATAAATATGCACATTACAAAACACCTCCAAAAGCTATCCAGACGTTCCACGGATTTGATTTCCAGGCTGCCTTGTTCGGCTGCTTGTTCAGAATGAATAGGATCTTAGAGGACCTGTGAGAGATGTCAAGGCAACCTATGTCCAATCTTATCCCATAGGTGACATTTCGGATCACAAAATTCTTTAGCAGGCTCAGCTATAATAGCTCCCTGACATATTCTAAAATATTTTTTCAGAATTGAAAATCTCTCTTTAGACCTCCTTAAAAGAAGCCTTGTTTAGTGTTGCTCCTGACCTCCCCTTCAATATGAAGTCCATCTCCAAATGCTGTGGTCCCATTTAGCTGCATGACTCTTTTTATTTGATTTTTCTCACTTTGCATTTTTTTATGTGCTACATGTGTGTTTTATGTGTTATGTTTTTTATCATCAAAACCTAAATTTGAGGCTTACATTATTCTCCTCTTAGCTTCTGTTAATGTTTTTTTAAAAAATTGTAATTTACAGTATTTCATGCTACTGAAATTTTCCTTTTGTACCAATGATTCATAATTTAAGGGCTTATTTTTAACTCTAGTTCCTGGGCATAGTTCTTTGAACTTGTCTTATTCTTAGATGATTCATATTATGTACAAATTTACACTCGTTTACATTAACACAACAAAAAATCATAATTTAAACTTGTTTAAGTCCTAAATTGTTTTTTGGCATTACAAGGTGGTCAAGGCCTGCTGTACTGTAAGGCCAACCAAAGACAAAGTAAATTTTAGTATCAAAAGTAATTTGTTTATGTTTGTTGCAATTAAATCATAAAATGTGATACAATAAAGAAAGAAGGCATGTCATGTTTATTCAAGACTGATTAAGGAGGCTGGTGAGTGCATATATAGACCCTTGACACACACTTTTTGAAAGTGGCCTGTGCACTGGGGAAATTTCTAAGGACTGCTAAACAGCAAATATGATTCAGTTGTATAAAAAGTGTAACTGGGCAGATCCAAGTAACTACAGGCCAGTAAGCTTAACGTGCATCCCAGATAATTTAATGGAAGGAATTAATAAGTAGAACACTAAGCAACACATGGCAAGAACAGGAGTTTTAGCAAATAGTCAGCTTGGATTCAGGCAGGGAAGGGTGTGCTTTACTAATGTGTTGGAATTCTATGAGGAAGCAACAAAAGGATACAAAAAGGAAACTGCATATGATATTTATTTTGATTTTGAGAAAGCATTTGATGGGGTACCACATGAAAGGTTAGTGATCAAACTAAGCAAAGTGGAAATTCAAGGGGTGGTGGGTAGTTGGTTGCAAAACACAAGAAGCAAAGGGTTATGGTGAGGAGGAACTTTATCGGAATCATCTGATGATAAAAGTGGTGTCCATCAGGGGTTTATTTTTAATATGTATAAATAATCTGCATAGGTATTTGAATAAACAAGCTGGCTAAATTTGTGACTAATACCAAACTAAGTAGAATGGCAGCTAATCAAGAGGAATGTGTTTTAGTTTGCAGATGGCGGATTCGTCTAGGATTTCTGTGTACAAATCTATTACACAAGGCAAAACAAATTACTCTGTTATATTCAAAATATAGTCAATTCAAACTAAAAGAAGAGAGAGTCAAACTGAAAGGAGTAGTGGTTCCAGGTGCTAGATGAGAGCAGAATTGGCTCAGATGCAGGAAGCAGAGGGTTATGGTGCAAGGAACCTTAACAAAAATGGCCGACGTTAAGAGCGGCGTCCAGCAGGGGTCAGTGCTAGGGCCATTACTATTTTAAATATATATAAATGATTTGGATAGGAATATAAGTAACAGGCTGGTTATGTTTGCAGATGATACCAAGATAGGTGGAATTACAGATAATGTAGAAAACTTTGAATCATTACAGAGAGACTTGGACAGCATACAGGCTTGGGCAGATTTGCTGCAGATGAAATTTAATGTAAGTAAATATAACAATATACATAGCAAGTAAATATTTTAGATCTGAATACACAATGGGAGGTCTTCAACTTGACAGTAAACATTATGATAAGGACTTTTTATTATCATTATTTGGCTCCTTTAATGCAAAGTGATTTACAACATTTAAGATACAACTGACTATGCTTTATTTGTTTTTTCAGTTGGAGCACAGGCAGGTGAAGTGACTTGCTCATGGTGACACATTGTCAATAGAGGTATTTGAAGCCACAGCCTCTGGGTTTGACGTCCAAGGTCTAAACCACTACACCCCACTCCTCCGCCAAGTATTAGGAGTCACAGTGGACTCATCAATATCTACATCAAGACAGTGTATAGAAGCAATCAGAAATGCGAACATAATGTTCAGCTAAATATCACGATGTGCGGAGTACAAGTCAAAGGAGATTATGCTTAACCCTTTGAACCCAGCAGGCTGATTTTCATGCCAGCTGCATAGTGTTATACAGTATACCAAAAAGGCCGGTATAACGGCCCACAGATCTATCGTCATAACTTTACTGGCCTGAATGACAGCTTATACATATCTGTTACGCTATAGTACCGGTACCATTCACTCTAATTATTGCAGTCTGTTGCTATAGAGACATGTTTCTGAAAGGCCGCTACACCTTTTTTCTGTCATAACTCGGCTTGCCGGAAAACTGGCCTTCGCTATATTAGACTATGCATATAAAATCCCACTGACTAGTTACACTGTTACACTACTTATCCAAGCTATGTTGTTGTTTTATTCACTGCAATTTTTCCGTAGGTTTCAAGGAGTAAACCGAAATAATTTAAGTTGTACTTTAGCATAAGAATAACTCAAAACAATTTACAGAGAAGTACAAACAGGCATGGTGATCTTTTGCCCTTTTGCTCCATGGAGGTTTCTTTCCTCTCTGAGCTCACCTTATGGCGTGACTCGGTACCGACACCTGCCATTGCTGCAAGCTGCCCGAGAGAGTTCGGGTATTTGACTCCAGAAGCGAGAGCCCTGCAGGGAAGGGGAGACAAGGGGCGATTGATCTGAAGACGGTGAAAATCATGCAAAGTGCATTGCTTCTGGCGCTAAAAACTGTTTTGAAGCATATTACTCAAACGTGAAGCTTTGGCATTAGGTTCTTGTAATGGACAGTAGAAAATATTGAAAACTGCAAGGCTGAAAGTTTTACAGCTCATTATATACTATCAAACTGTTGTTATAACATTGTGGCTTATAATCATATCATCTAGTCTCTCTATATATAAAATCTTAAGCCTAAAAGTGCAATGATTTTGTGCAACGAATTTTATGTGACTTTTTATGTCACGTTTTTTGTCATGCTTTAAATTGGGCTTATCTTAAAACCTACATATATATTTTTGGTATCATTCTTTTCAGAATTTATCGAACGTTAATATGTTGTTAGATTTTCAGATTCTTATTCTGTTTTTAAATTATAAACAAAACAAAAAAATGAAGAACTCATGTCCCGCGAGATAAGACTTTGTGCCCAAAGATTTAACCACACCCGGGGCCAGAAATAAAAGACAAAGAGTAGTAGTACAGATGCTGTACAGGCTTTTAAAAGTTCAAAGCACCGTGCGAGATGCAGAACACGCAGCATGGTTTCAGCAGCAAGCCAGCAGCTGATCGAGCAAAGAGGAGGTAAAAAAAAAAACTGCATTTGTTTCCTATTATATCACCATTTAAGAGGGGGTTTTGGAGGAGCGTCTGCAACTCTTTGGAGTGCGTTCAGCCACCCTCTTCACAATGCAAAGTGTAGCGCAGGCCAGGGGGGTTGGCGAGCGAAGCGAGCAGGGGGGAACCCCCTAGTCATCATATAACAAAATTTTACTTTTCTAAATGAAAATATTTAGTTTTCAAAGTAGCTGAAAATTTTTGGCCAGGCTATGTTATAGTGCCAAAACTATGGGAAGAGCAGGGTTCAAAGAGTTAAACTTTATAACGTACTGCTGAGGCCTCACCTTGATTAATGTGTGCAACACTAGAGAAAGCCCAGAGAAGAGAGTTCAGGCTGATTACAGGACCACAGGGTCTGAGCTATGAGGAAAGATTAAAAGACTTGAACCGGTTCAGTTTAAGCAAATGAAATTAAAGGGTGACATGATTGAAGTTTTTATAATTATGAAAGGAAATAGTCCAATGGAATCAGGCTGTTACTTTAAAATGAGTATAACAAGAACACAGGGAGACAGTATTTGGTATTTGGTACACTTTATTAATCCTTGAGGATTAATAAAGTTGGAGATTTGCTAAAGGTAGCTTACACACAAAGAACCATAATAACAAGAAATAAACTGCCAAGTAGCGTCCTAGAGAGGTGGATTTTAGGGACCTTCAAAACTCCGCTTGATGTTATTTTAGAGAAAATACGTATATAGAATTGGCAAGGTTTGCTGGACTAAATAACCTTTTCTTGCCAAAATTTTTCTAATCTTCTAAGGTTATTGAAAAAACGCTTTGAAAATACAGGGCACTTTCACAAACACCAGGCCAACTTATATTCACCAGTTAACTTACCTTTCATGCCTTTAGACTCTAAAAAGCACGCATGCTCAGAGAAAATCCAGTCAGTCACTTGGAGAATGTGGAGACCCATTCAAAGAGTGGGCAGGTTTGGAACTGAACCTTAGGCTCTGGAGTTGCATGAAATGCATTTTATGAAAAAGGTTTTCTTATTAAAGTTTTGCTGGTAAGCCTTTCAGTGCATCCCCAAGGTTAAATTAAAGTTACATGTGCTGGGATTTTTTTTTTTAACATTACAGTTTTGCTTTTGTTGGCAATTTTGTTTGTGTATTGGTAATATAGCAACACTGCAGTCTATAATCCATATATTTTTATTAAAAATTCATTCAAAATTGGATAACTCAGTTTATTGGGCTAAAACTGCTTAAAGCTAAAAATTATATAGTAATGTGGCTCTTCAACCTTGCAGGGCAGTTCCTTAGAGGATTACCTTCTTATTACCAAGAGTATGCAGCCTAGTTCGTTTTTAACTATATAGGCTCTGCCGTATTTATTCACCGCTTCCTTCAGAGTGAATATTCATAACTAAATTAAATTGTTCTCTTCTCTCTCTCTCTCTCTCTCTCTGCCGGTTTCTCAGCTATTTTTTATGCTTCCCAAGCCTGGCTGCCCCCTTAATATTAGTGGCAGCTGAGTAGATGTTTTTATAACTGCATGCCAACCAGTTCCAAACCCTTATATTCATTTTTTATGAAGCCAAAGAGTGAGAATGACCTTATTCTAACCTGAGGTCAAAGACGTTTAAACAAATAAAAAAAAGAAGGCTCATATTAAACATTTAGATCAGATTAGTGATATCTCCTCATACTACACAGAGATCCATTCAATTCTTGATCCCACTTTTTCAATTACAGACTCATAGAGAATTGTAAACCATCCTGAAAGTATTCGGCAGAAGTCAGTAACCACTCTGGACAGGATGCCCTCAGTCTTCATTTCTCTCATGCAACAGAAGGCCTATTTATGCATCAGAATCTTTGTTCTGTTTTGTGTTCTACTTTAATCTCATCTTCTAATATGATTAGTTTTACTCACGTCAAGCACACTAATAGCAAAAAAATACACACTATATAATTAATACAATTACCTAATCTAAAAATATCCACATTGAATACACTGAAGGCTTTCTTACTTTGTACTTATTATGAACTACAAGTTAGGGTTCTGTTTTTCGAGAATAATGATGATCAGCACACAAAATGGCAAAAAAGGACTTCACTGGTCAGTCTCCGTAACATACCTCATCATAGGTACCCAGACCCCAAACGTAAGAGGCAAACTTTCAGGACTGTGCACATGCAAAACATGGCCTTGGTTTTAAAAGTTCAACAATACCTTTAAATATTCAAAAAACTCAAACAATACACCTTAGTGTGAGGGAAATTCGGAAACCTCTGGACTGCCATTGGTTTTCTGATGGCTACAACTTGATTTGCCCTCTTTCATATCTCCCAGACAGGAATCATTCTTTATAAAGCATTCAGTTTTTTCAAGATGCAGCTGCATGAATTATTACACAAATAAGAAAGTATGAACACTGGACTCCAGTTCTTAAGTCCTTATGCTGGACCCCAGTTAAGTTTAGGATAGATTTCAAAATCCTCCTTTTAATATATAAAGTCCTAAATGGCTAAGGCCTCACTTACTTATCAGGAGCTTATCATTACTTACAAACCTGAGTGTACATTAAGATCTCAAGATGCCGGTCTTCTTATTATTCCAAGGATTAATAAACTCTAGGCTACAGGGCCCAGAAGCTGTGGAATGGTCTGCCTAATACTATTTTAGTCTTAGCTTTTATATCCCAGCTGATCCCGGACTCACTAATTCAGTTTAGCTTAACCTGACTAGAGCTGCTGACTAGCTGTGCATACTGCATCTCTGTTGTTAGTCATTAGTACAAAAATATAAGTTATATGATATTTATAAACTCTTATTAACCTTCCCTTATTCTGTTTCACTTCTCTGTATCCTCATGTGGCACTTAATGCCACTGCTCTACTATCAAGTTGTTTACATGACATCAACTCAATGCATTTAGACATGTAGACATTGTCAAGTTGATCTACTGAAGTTCAAATCGAGCACCAGAATGGTGAAGAAACACGATTTAAGTGACTTTGAACATGGCATGGTTGTCGGTACCAGACAGGATGGTCTGAGTATTTCACAAATTGCTGATCAATTGCGATTTTCAAGCACAACCAGCTCTAAAATTTACAGAGAATGGTCTGAAAAAGGGAAAATATCCAGTGAGCAGATGTTCTCTGGGCAAAAATGCTAGATGATGCCAGAGATCAGAGGACAATGGCCAGACTAGTTCAAGCTGATAAAAAGGCATATAACCACTTGTTACAACTGATCTATGTAGAAGAGCATCTCTGAATGCACAGCATATTGAACCTTGAAGCAGATGAGCTACATGAGCAGGAGACCACAATGAGTTCCACTTCTGTCAGCTAAAAACAGGCAACTGAGGCTACAATTCACACAGGCTCACTAAAATTGGACAATGGAAGATTGGAAAAACATTGCCTGGTCTGATGAGTCTCAATTTCTCCTGTGACATTCGGGTGGTAGGGTCAGAATTTGGTGTCAACAACATGAAAGCATGGATCCATCCTGCCTTGTATCAGCGGTTCAGGCTGGTGGTAATAAGAGGGGGATATTTTCTTGGGACACTTTATGCCCCTTAGTACCACTTGAGCATAGTTTCAATGCCACAGCCTACCTGAGTATTATTGTTGACCATGTCCAACCCTCTACGATTGCAGCGTACCCATCTTCTGATGACTACTTCCAGCAGCATAATGCGCCATGTCACAATACTCAAATCATCTCAAACTGGTTTCTTGAACATGACAATGAGTTCACAGTTCTCAAATGGCCTCCACAGCCACCAGATCTCAGTCCAATTGAGCACCTTTTGGATGTGGTGAAACAGTAGATTCATATCATAGATGTGTAGCTGACAAATCTACAGAAACTGTGTGATACATTCATGTCAATATGGACCAAAAACCTTGAGGAACGTTTCCAGCACCTTGTTGGATCTATGTCACAAAGAATTACGGCATTTCTGGAAGCAAAAACGGGTCCAACCCAGTACTAGTAAGATTGTATATCCACAACAGGGTATAAAAATAAATCCCCAGAATATTTTATTTACTGAATTGTCATAATACATAGGTTCTGTTTAGCAACAGAGCTAAGTAAACAGCCTTAGAAGAATCACGGCATCATCTCAAAAAACCAGTGTTTTCAATCCTGTACGTGTCCACCTATCTCTTATTGAAAAATTAATTCATGCTGTTCTGCCATGGTTGAAAATTAAGGCAGATTCTACAGGCACAAAAAAGGGTAAAGAACAGGATGAGCAAATGGTGAAAAGTAATGCAAGATTGGGACAAGAAGTGAAACAAACTAGCAACAAAACAAAATCACTAAACTAGAGATGTGGTCAAAAATGAAGCAAAAAATGAGAATTCAATAACAGGACTTTTTAGGTGCATTCACATATAATGTGTGTAACAAGGCACTAATATGCACCCGACACAGATTCACACTGGAGGCACACGTATAAAATAAATAAACTTTTTATTTTCTTCACCTGTGGGGCACATCTTCCCCGTAACCCCCACAGGCACAACACAGTCCCAAGAACACCAAATACACCACACACTTCTTCTCCTGCACCACCACTCCTCCCAGACAACCTCATCTTCCTCCACTCGACTCTGGCCGCTGAGTGGTGGTTGCTGGCTTTTTTAATAGCCTACCCCGGAAGTGCTCCAGGTGCTTGATCACCAGTTTGTGGTTGCATTTCTGGGTGGGGCTGAAGATTCTTCCAGACGGGCTCAGGGACTCATGCAGTGCCTCCTGGTGGCCACCCCAGATCCCAACAGGGCTGTGGAGAACACCATCTCCCATGGAGCCCTGCGGGAAGCTGAGGCACCACCGTCAGCCAGAGAGGCTGCCACCCGAGGAAGGTATTAAGCAGCCCATGGTTGCTCCTCCAGAACATATGTTGAAGGGGCATCCCGGCCAGGCATGGGACCGGGCGGCCACCATACGTGTAAAGCACCAATAGTGAAAGCCTATGTCTGTCTGTCTGTCTGTCATTAATTGTAATTGTAATTACATTCTGTTATCGCTATCACTTTTGAATATGATTCACTTTTCCAAAAGTATTTAATAAAAATGTAACAACTGACTTAGGTTAAGTAAATTAAACGTGAAGTTCTCCAACTTTCATATCAGCTAACTTATTTGGTGATTGCACCTGAATGCTATGCTATGTGTACACTGTTTAACTTGTTATGAGATTTGTTTTACAGTGTCCAAAATCTAGTATGAAATACTGTATGCAATGCTGGGTTTTATACCATCACATGTGTGATGAATTGCCACAAAACTTCAGAAGATTTGGCAACTAATTCTCATATCCTGACAACAGTATTATAAAATGGTGCCACCCTATGTAAAATGAAAATGACACGGTAAAAATTAAATCATAACAATCGCAACAGTGTGTTATTTAAGGACATATTCTAGAGAGAAGATAATTATAAACTCCCATCATTCATGTTCAAAAACCATCAAAACTCATCAAAGTTGGTGAGAAATATTTGTCTGTTGAGAAATAAACTTTTAAATTTCCACATATTATAATACCGGAAGCATTGGCGCATGTACAAGTGTTCTTTTATGCTTCAGTTTGACCGGTATCCAGACAAAAGTATTTTTGCATCTCTCACTAATATTGCAATCTGGATCTCCAGCTCAACCTGGCATAGCAGTACACTCTTGGTATCTCACCTTGTCCATCTGTTTAGCACCTTTTTGCAGCTCGACTCACTATCGCTAACATTTGCTATCCTCATAACCTTGGGGTGGTGATCAATGAAGGAGCACTATCTCCAGCTCAATCTGGCAAAAATGGACCTTCTTGCTATCTCAGCTTGTCTGCTCATTCAGCACCCCATCTCTTTGCTCACTATCGCTAACATTTGTCAACATTATAACCTTGGGGTGATGATCAAGGACTATCGATGATCATGTTGCCATGATCTCCTGGTCTTATAGATTCACTCAGCACGATATCTGCAAAATCAGACCTAGTCTGACAGAATAGGCAGCACAACACTTGGCCCAGAATTTGGACTTGTCTGGGCCATTACTCTCTGTAGGCAAGAAAACCGCTGGAGATGATTCAAAATAAAATGGTGTTCAACCAGCTGAGATGGGTACATGTCACTGCTCTTTTCAGATCACTACACTGGATTCCTATAACATCACATAATAAATTCAAATCCTTGATGCTTGCCTACAAAGTAGTCAATGGGCCTGCACCTGTCCTATATATGGAGACAGTATTCAGGTCCAGTGCTCCATCTTGCCTACTCAGGTCTTTGCTGACGAATGGCATGTGGTGATGGCAAATCTGTGTGGTATTAAATTGCAGTCCAGATTGTTTTCATGTGTAGCTCCTGGCTGAAAGAATGAGCTGCCCACCTCCATTCGAAATTCTGAGTCCCTCAATGAAGACTCTTGTTTGGTTAATTTCTGTCTAACATATATTAGCTGTTAGGATTTTGTAAGCTAGGAATTGTAACTCACCTGTATTTTGTTCACTTGTGATGATCAATTTTGTACCCTTGTCCTGTAACACTTGTTCTCAAACAGTCCCCTAGACCTGATGTTTATTCGATTATGTTGGCATCTTTTGTAAGTTGCTTAGGATAAAAGTGTCTGCTAAGCAAATAAATGTACATGTAAATGTCAAATATGTTTGAGAAAGATTGCAATAATATTCAAATTTCTATTAAAAGTTAAACAAAATATTAAAGAACGCATCCAGTACTATGGTGGATTTCATATCATAGTTCCAATTACAATTGAATTTAGTAAAATTGAGACTTTTTTTCTTAGCACATTTGGCAAAGATGTCTATTCATACATTGACACACACAAGAGGCTATACATTTCATTCTTCTATTCTTTTAACATTAACACACATAATATTGTCAGAGGGAAAATTCAGATGATTAGCTACAAGCAGTTAATGAAAGTTAACTTAATATCACCACCCTAGTGTGCCAGCAAAATAAGGAAGACCCCACACTGTTCAGTGCAATTTGGGCTGAAATGTTAAGCTGCTAGCTGCCTTCTTCATAATCACGCGGCTATGCAATCACATCCTACCAGTTGTGCAGTAAAAGTGTAATGAAACACAGAGGGTTCAGCTGTTAATATCAGGCCTTGGGCGTCTGGTCAAGTAGGCAGTAAAACCCTTTTACAAATCGTAATGTTATATCTCCCCCACCGAGGTATAACAATATTTATATATTTTACATTACAGACCATATACCCTCGTTATCAAAGTGTTAAGCTGAAACAATTTAATTGAACATCTAGAGCAAAATTATATACAACTTACTCTACATAAACTACATATAAAAATTCATCCTGAGTCACTGCCCTTTTTGTTTTCATTGATCTAAATACACACTGCGATCTCACACTACTCATAGTCAGGCAGAATATAGAGATTTAGGAAAATTAAGAATAATGATTATTTTCTTTTGGGAAGAAAGCCAAAAGTACCTTCCCATGCATCTACCATTCCCCTTGGGCTTGCACTCTTTTTCCTTATTTTTACCAATGTTGAGTATGCTATATAATATTGTTTTTTTCCCTGCTACAAAATCTTGAGGCTATAAACGTATTCCAATTCTTCTTATATTAAAAAGTGCCTCATAACTATCTACACCTCCAGGCTCTACACTGATTCATTATCAGCTCATTCAATGCACCTTAGAGGCAAAGACAAGTGTAGAAAATCTTTCTGTGATGGTGACAACAGTAGAATGTGATGTGGAGTGACGCTGTTTCTTTTGGATTGTGCCAAGTCCTCTGGCATGGAGGTGCAGCATTTAGCCTTTTCTGGAGCTTTGTTTTTGTTTTTTCTTCATGCTGTCAAAGGCACACAGGCTCAATGCAATGATAGTGGTGAAGTGGGCACAGCACAGTCACCCACCATCCATTCTCTGCAAACAAAAGCAGACTGGAGTTGCATTGGGCAATATATAAATCTGTAAAGGTCAGCTAACAGTGCACACCTGAAAAGTAGGGCAAGCAATAGATGCAGCAGGCATATTGGAAAAGTTATGGATGCTGTGGCCTGCAGGGGGCATACCAGCCACCCAACCCTGACACAGACAGACACCAGGCACAAGTTCTGCACACAACTACACTTACTTCTTGTGAGGAAAAGCTTCCCTATCATTCCCCACAGCTGCACAGTAAAATAAAGTGCAACTAAACACAATATCTTCTTTCTTCTTCTCCTTTTGGCTGCTCCCGTTAGGGGTCGCCACAGTGGATCATCATCTTCCACATCTTTCTGTCCTGTGCATCTTGTTCTGTTATACCCATCACCTGCATGTCTTCTCTCACCACATCCATAAACCTTTTATTAGGCCTTCCTCTTTTCCTTTTCCCTGGCAGCTCTATCTTTAACATCCTTCTCCCAATATACTCAGCATCTCTCCTCTGCACATGTCCAAACCAACGCAATCTCGCCTCTTTGACTTTGTCTCCCAACCGTCCAACTCGAGCTGACCCTCTAATGTCCTCATTTCCAATCCTATCCATCCTCACACCCAATGCAAATCTTAACATCTTTAACTCTGCCACCTTCAGATCTGTCTCCTGCTTGCTGGTCAATGCCACCGTCTCCAACCCATATAACATAGCTGGTCTCACTACCGTCCTGTAGACCTTCCCTTTCACTCTTGCTGATACCTGTCTGTCACAGATTACTCCTGACACTCTTCTCCACCCATTCCATCCTGCCTGCACTCTCTTTTTCACCTCTCTTCCACAATCCCCGTTAATCTGTACTGTTGATCCCAAGTATTTAAACTCATCCACCTTCGCCACCTCTACTCCTTGCATCCTCACCATTCCACTGACCTCCCTCTCATTTACACACATGTATTCTGTCTTGTTCCTACTGACCTTCATTCCTCTCCTCTCTAAGACATATCTCCAGGGTCTCCTCAACCTGCTCCCTACTTTCACTAAAGATCACAATGTCATCAGTAAACATCACAGTCCACGGGGACTCCTGTCTAATCTTGTCTGTCAACCTGTCCATCACCCTTGCGAATAAGAAAGAGCTCAGAGCCCTCTCCCTCCTGACTCTGGCACTTGGAGTAGTGGCAGCTGGCTCCTTTTAAGCCACGCTTGGGAATGCTCCAGGTAGCTCATGAAGGAGATCTCGGATCACTCCCAAGTGTGGTGAAAGCCCAAAGTAGGGCACTGCAGCTCTCCCTGGCAGCTACCACTGACCCAAAAGGGCTGCAGCAAACCCCAACTCCCAGCGTGCCCTGCAGGAATCCATGGTGCCACAGCAACACATGGGTGTTGCCCTCTTATATCCTGAGGGAGATAATGCCCTGAACTCGCTCTCTCCCCTGGTCCTTCCATCCAGCAGTATCCTGGCAGGACAGGGCCACTGGCCATATACAATACTTCATTTATTTGTCAAGATCCAAAAAAACATGATCTAGAGCAGTGTGTCTCAATCCATGGATTGCAACCCAAATATGGGTGGTTGGATGCCTTAGGTGGCTGGTCATAAGTCAAAAAAATAAGGAAAAAGAAAATCGACCATTTGTTTAATGTTTTAAGTGATACTTTCCTTGTATATACTGGGGAATTTAAACGACTCAGATATGTCCCATCATGAGCAGATGACAACATAGACATGTTCCCTAAATGCCTCAGAGCATAACCTACTGCAAGCTCTTCCAATTTTGAATTTACCTAATAAGATTCCTCACAAAAACCTGAACCAGAGAGGAATGTTAAAGGAACACCCAACCCAGAGTTTCAGAGGTATAGATTTATTTTTACTGTGAAGAGCTTCAAGTAACAGTTCTACTGCATTGTCGATGATGTTGCATTATCAATCAAAATCACAAAGTTTTCAGCTATAAAGACATTTGGAGACAAAGCATGCTACTTGCCGAATTAAATCATTGGATTTGTTTAAATGAAAAAATGAAATTCTCGAGGCATCACAAAAGACATACCAGCATGTTTTTACAACAAGCCAGCAGGCACTCTGCATGTTGTCTTGTTAGACATCAAATTGCCAAATATAAGACAGCTCACAATATTGAACATTAGAATATTAGAACAATCTAGATGAAACCAGGCCTTAGCCCTACAAAGCTCACCAGTCCTTTCCACTTCTACTTTTGAAAGTCCCTAAAGTCCTATTGTCTACCACACTACTTGGTAGCTTATTCCATGTGTCTGTGGTTCTCTTTGTAAAGATAAACTTCCTAATGTTTGTGTGAAATTTACCTTTAACAAGTTTCCAACTGTGTCTCCATGTTCTTGATAAACTCATTTTAAAGTCACCGTCTCAATCCACCGGACTAATTCCATTCATAATTTTAAACACTTCAAACACTGTTCCTTGTTATTAATTTTTAATTGGCCTGTCATAGGTTAGTAATGGAGCATTCATGCCTTGCCTGTTCCTCAAGATAGACTGGCTCTCCATCTTGAGACACAGGTGGGATTGCTTCCTGTCTTGCACTGATATTAATTGGATAGATCTGGCCAACCACAACCCGGTATTGAAATAACCAGATCTAAAAATGGATAGATGGCAAAACCAAGCATATTCTGCCTATGCTACAAAGACAGCAGATTTCTTTTTATCTTTATAGCTACCAGAAGATCAAATGTAATTGAGAGCCAAGCCTAATTGAAATACCTCAAAATCCATCCTACCTCTCATTAAAGCACAAATCTTAACCCACAATCATCCTCAAGATAACTATTTCAAAGATGTGAAATAAAAAGCATTTGAAATTTTCTCGCACACATTGAAAGAAACATCTAAATAACCCAAAGATCCTTGCGACTGACCTTTATGGGGCCACATCAGTGTCATAATGTCGTAATGCGTTGTGTGCTCTGAGCCAGTTACCACAGCAACCAGCACAACAAATGGCAATACCCATAAAGAAATCAACTGGAGGTGAAAAAGATGGGGAAACGCAAATAGGAAAAATATTTACAGAGCAGGTATTTTATTCTGCACATTTTGGAACTCTTGATATGAAAGTAAAACAAAAAACAGAATGAATGCTGAAATAACACAAACAATTTTAAAAGATTCTGACTATAACAATGCCTTTGTCTTAAGAGTAAATGCCATACTTTTCCCCAGCAATATCTCATACTGCATGCCTGGCCACAATACTTAAGCATCTGTTGCACTGTTCTGTTGTGTTGACAGATTCCATCCTTACATGGAGCTAAACCTTCAATCTGGCAGTGATTATCTCAGGCTTAAAAAGGAAAAATGAAGCAGTAAATCATTTTTGTTATTCTGTAAAGCTTGCATGATTAGCATGAATTGATAGGTTCAAAATGTAGGAAAGGAGCAGCTGGCATGGTGCTACTCTGTTACAATTGGTGTCAAATGCAAACTGTCCTTTGCAAATGACAAGGAGCATGTACCAACGTTTAAGGAGCAACTTAACGCCACCTTGCACTGAAGGAATGTGACTCTACCAGGAAGACAAAAATAGCATGTTGTGACCACAGACATTTTACTAAAACCACAGTGGACTGCATTTTCATGAAAATTGTGCTTATGTTTAACTGTAATTGAACACTTTTTTATCAAAAAATCTGAAATGTTACTCACAAATATTTCACTTAGGACGGCATTGTGTGTTTCATTTTGTAGTTCATCATGTATTTTATATGTTTTTTTTTTAATGTTACATTTAATCTTCAGTTATATTAGTGAAGGTAGACCATGTTCCCAAAGGCTCCCCACAATATGCTGGAGAACGCCCTCTACCCTGCCTGTGGTTTTGATTTTTTACTTTTTGAAGAAACAAGAGAACCACTGTAAGAGGTTAGGGAATCCACCCCGTATACTCTGAAAAACAATCTTTACACACAAAGAGAGTAGTCACATAAGACTGAGCCAAATTCTTGAGTACTAACCAAATATTATATAGGGTTTATATAGGAGGGAAACAGGAAGGGGTGGGATTTCAAGTGGAAGTGAGGTCTGCAGGAGGGCATGACGAAGAGGTGGAAGTAGGTGGTCCGATGGTCTGTGGAAAAGGGAATAAAGGTGTTAGTGCCGTTCATTAGACCCTAACTCTGTATGTTACTCCCCGTTAAGCCCTTAGACTTCCTCCTAACACATGTGTGTGACAGCATTTTTCCCTAGTTTGGGATATAATTCGGAGCATCTCTTAGTAACTTTTCCAACTATCCATCCCACACCCTGTGAAGGTTGGTGTATGTGCTTGTCTGATTTCTATTGTTCAAAGTCTTGCAGGTTATAATGAACCTTCAGTCTAGAACTCAAATGCCAGACTGCAGTATCTGTTTCGAAGAGAATGGGATACTATATTGATAAACTTCCTTGTCAAGATGAAATGTTTTCCACATATTTTTATGATCAAAGCTTCTGGGACAAGCTTTCCATCGTCAGTGACTAGGAGCGATGTGTTTTCACTTTGACATTAAGTCTGTTTCTGTTGATCAGTGTCAAAAAAGTGAAATTAAATCCACTGTGACTCAATATTATATGACAATAAAATGTGAAAACATCCAAGGTGGAGAGTCCTTTTTATAGGAAATGCAATTCCATTTGATGCAGTAAGATTTGGAAAAGAAGGAAAATAGTTTGCCTGAAGAGTATCTCACTCTTCATTTTTAATGCTCATTAAAAAGATGTAAAAGCACTTGAGAATGTCCAGTGGAGAGCAACTAGGCTGATCATGGGAATGAGGGAGATGAGCTATGAGGAGAGACTGATTGGAGCTGAACCATTTCAGTTTAAGCAGATGGAGATTACCACAGGACATGATTAAGTGTATAAAACTATCAAAGGAATTAGTACAGTAGATCCCAGCTGTTATTTTAAAATAATTTCTTTAACAGGAACATAAGGGCACAGTTGGAAACTTGGTAAGGTCAGATTTCATACAAAATGTTAGAAAATGTTTCTTCACAAAGATCCATACACACATGGAATAAATGACCAAATAGTGTGGTGGAGAGTAAGACTTATGGGATCTTCACATCTTGACTTGATGTTATTTTGGACAATCTAGGTGAATAGGACTCATGAGATTGCTGGGCTGAATTGCCTGTTCTCACCACAATTTTTCCAATGATCTAAAAGTATTTCTGCCAAACAAGATGAGTACTCATAATTCTAAAAGTATGGTTTTAGAGACCCCTGCATTAAAATCCTTAAATGTTGGAGTATACTATAAATTCATGTTGCCCCTCCCTAATACAAAGTCTTCACCCATTATTGCAAGTAGTACAAGTAAATTAACATTCTTGAAAAAGTAATTGGTGTTGGCATTCTCATTATCTGAAAGGTAACATCACATCCTCCTAAAACTTCAACGGTAAACTGGTCAACTATAACTCATTTCTAAGAGAGGTCTGAAAGGTATCAAAAACAGCAACATTTATTTATATAGTACATTTGTAAACAAGAAAGTTGCTCAAAACACATCTTTGTTTTGTTTCTGGGTGAGATTTCCATGTGTCTCCATGTACAGTGGATTCAAAATGTGTTCAGACCACTTCATTTTTCATATTTTTACGAGAGACGTTCAAAAAGTTTCGTCATACCAACTTTATAATGACGCCTTCACCGTTTCCAACGAAAATACAAAAATGCGTAAACTTTTGAACGTCCCTCGTATATGGTACAGCCTTGTGACAAAGTGACAAGGCTGTACAAGTGACACAGTGACAAAGTGAAAACAGGATTGTAGAAATGTTTTCAAATATATTAAAAAATAAAAAAACATTGAATGTCAAATTGAAACAAATATTAAGTACTCAGTTGAAAAAGCTTTTGCGGTGATTCCAGCCTGAAGTATTCCTGGGTCTGATGCAACAAGCTTCACACAATTCACTTTGGGGATTTTCTTAAATTCTTCTCTGTAGATTCTCTCAAGCTCTCTCAGATTGGATGGAGTCCATCAGTGGACAGTTATTGTTAGGTCTCTCCAGAGAGGTTCGATTGGGTTCAAGTCTGGGGTCTGGCTGGGCAACTGAAGTATATTCCCATAGTTGTCCCTAAGCCACTTCTGTGTTATCTTTGCTTTGTACTTGGAGTCATTGTCCTGTTGGACGCTGAACCTTTGGCCCAGTCAGGGGTCCAGAGCGCTCTGGAGCGCTCTGGAGCAGGTTTTCATTAAAAACATATTTCCTCCGTATGTGATGCTAGTCTTGGTTTCATCAGACCAAATTTTGTTTCTCTTAGTCAGAGAGTCGCTTAGGTGCCTAAACTCTAAATGGGCTTTCATGTGTCTTTTACAGGTGGAGTGTTGCAATGATGGTTGTCCTTCTGGAAATTTCTACTATTTCCTCACAGAGTTGCTGGAGCTCAACTAAAGTAGGTTCTTGGTCACCTCTCCTGTTAAGGCACTTCTAACCCTGATTTCTCAGTTTGGCAAGGCAGTTAGCTCTAGGAAGAGTAGCTGTTCCAAATGTATTCCATTTGAGATTTATGGAGGCCACTGTGCTCTTGGGAACTTTCAATACTGCAAATTATTTTTGTGGCTTTCTGTGGATGCGTACCTCAAAAAAATTTCTCTTAATATGGCCTTTTCCCCACGATTGTTCAATTTGTGGAATTGTAGTTGTTCCAAATGTTTTTGTTGCCTTCACAAGATCTCTTCCTGAACATAATCTTAAACCTCATGGCTTGGTGTTTGCTGAACTGTGTGACCTTCTATAGACTTGTGTGTGTGCCTTTCCTAATTATGTCCACAGGAGACAAGTCAGAGGACAAGAAGGTTGTAGAAGACTTCTTCTTGTGGTGCAGGGACAATAACCTGCAACTCAACATCAGCAAGACTGGTGGTGGACTTCCGCCATGCCAGGAAGCCTTTGAGAACAGTCACCATCCAGGGGGAGGACGGGGAAGTGGTCAGGGCTACAGGTACCTGGGGGTTCACATAAACACCAAACTGAACTGGCGCTGGAAAAGAAGGGCAAGGGCGAGACTGTACTTGCTGAGTAGACTCAAGTCACAGCTGCTGAGAATGTACTACTAGTCCATAGTAGCCAGTGAGGTGTTCTACACTGCAGTCTCCTAGAGAGACAACCTGAGCCCTAAAGAAGCACAATGCCTGAAGAAACTTACCAGGGAAGCCTGCACCATCACAGGACGGACCCTCACACTGGACACACTAGAAGCTGTTGTGGCAAAATTGGATGCCATCATGAAAAATCCCCTCCATCCCCTCCAGGAGGTGCTCTCTTGGAACACTTTTAACTATAGGTTTATTCCACCATGGTGTACTAAGAAGTGCCTCTGGGGGTCTATTTTGCCCACTGTTTTCAGACAGGTGAGGTCAGGTTGGGGAGCATGCACTGGTACAGCACGTGGCCGCACCCACCACACGACGAAACAGCTCGGGATCCTGGTTGGCCCCCAGGCAGACACAGGGTCCAGTCCCACCCTCCGGAAATGACCTTCTATCTGCCGCAACCAGATGTTACAGGGGCGTCCCCTTGGCCCTGATCCAGCCACTCGGGTCCTCAATAATGAGTATCCTGCAAGCCGGATCACCCTCAGGGAATCACGCCACATGGCTGTATTGCTGTAACTGGCACTCCCTCACAATGCAGGTAATGTGCCTCATTCGGGACTCTGTGAGCAACTACTCATTTGACACAAAGTCACACCAACGATGCCCAAGGATTCTCCAAAGAGACACAGTACTGAAGGCGTCCAGTCTTCGTCTCGGGTCACTGAAGAGCGTCCATGTCTCGCAACCATATAGCAAGACAGGAAGCACCAGGACTCTAAAGACTTGAACCTTCGTATCTTTTTGCAAAGATATCAGGAGCACCACACACCCCATTATAAGGACCTCATGACCCCCCATGCTCTCCCAATCCGTCTACTGACATCATAGAAAGAGTCACCAGAGACATGAATGTCACTGCCGAGGTAAGTAAACCTCTTGACGTGGTCAACACTCTCTCAGAAGACAGGCACACTGCTGACAACTGCACCCAAGAGGTCATGCCTGGATCTTGGTTTTTATCAGGACACTCGCAAGCCCAGACACTCATACTCCTCATTCAGTCTCTCGAGAGCCCCGATCAGAGCCTCCATTGACTCCGCGAAGATCACAGCACCGTCAGCAAAGTCAAGATCAGTGAATCTTTCTTCACCAACAGATGCCCCACAGCCGCTGGACCGTAAGACAGCTTTCAGACAATTCAATTCAACACTTCTACCAGATGTACTCGTTAAGTTTATTTTTATTTATTTGTTTATTTACTTATTAACTGATTAATTGATTATTGTCCTTTGAGTCTGTATTGCTGTTTATTATGTTTTTGCTGCTGTATGCATATGAATTTTCCCATGGGATTAACACAAATTAATAAAGTTTATCTAATCTAATCTATACATGGGGCATGGTAAAAATTAATTTGAACTTTGCATTCTGCACAGCACAGACAAGAAATATGACGACGGGCATGGTTGGAAACTGTCGTTGACTTATTTACCAAACATGCATTGGTATATCTGTCAAAAGGAAAGGGCACAAAAATTTATTTAAAAAAAGACTCCTCCACATAGCAAAGATATTTATAGATGACCATGGCAAGAACAATAATGACCCGGTGCACCAGTTGCTCCTGGTTAATGAATATCTGGCAAAACACAACATAACCGTACTTCGACAGCCTCCTTACTTTCCAGATAGAGCCCCTGCAGATTTCAACTTTTCCACAAAAAAATGAAAGCATTTCCATAGTATTGCTACTTTGAGTCGGCAGAAGAGGTGAAGAGTGCACTATCATGAATAATGGCTTGCAGGACTGCTCTGATACATAGTGCAGAAATTGCAAAAAATGTATTGTATCACTGCATATGTACAGTGGATAAAAAAAAGAATATACCCTTTTTAGCAATTTTCACAGTTTTTAACCTAAAGCTTAGAGTTTAAAGGCAGCCATACTATTTTTTTTCCACTAATGTGCTCTCAATACTCAATACAAATGCAAAAATAAGTCTAAAAAGTGTCTTACATAAAAGAATAAACAATTATAATATTTATGTTTGATAAGTATGTACCCCCTTAAACCTCCTTAGCATTATGTATACCCCCCAAAAAATGAGGCAAAAGGCAATAAAGTTTTTTTCAACAAGAAAAAATGTTATGTGTAACAAAAACATGTAAATCTCAAACATCAACCTGAATACAACAGAAAAGATATGCCTAGTGTCCACTGCTGTAACAATGCAGATTTATTACACACCCTTCGTTTGATATGTCACCAACGCAGAGCTCAGTGTTACAAATGGGACAGCAGAAGCGCTTTTCTTTGCACATTTTCTGTTGCTTGCACATAAGATGGTAGAATGTCTGTCTGACTTGCACAATCAATTCAACCCTTTGTGTTATTGCAGGCTACCACAGCACACATCACGTCCACATTCTGAGTCAACGTCTGATGATCGATTCACATCATCAATTTCTCACTCAATTCAGGTAATGGTTTAGTTTTAGTTCATTCTTAAACTTCCTTCCAATCTTTTAATTTGCCGTTGCGTTTTTCATTGGAGGCTACACCCCTCTCATGAATATTGATGAGTTAACTTACTGTTGCCAGAAGATGGCAGAAAAAAATGAAAGTAGATAGATAGATAGATAGATAGATACTTTATTAATCCCAAGGGGAAATTCAAGTATTCTCTTTTTGCAGCGTGATGTTATTCCATTATCCATCCATCCATTATCCAGCTTGCTATATCCTTACTACAGGGTCACGAGGGTCTGCTGGAGCCAATCCCAGCCAACAGAGGGCGCAAGGCAGGAAACAAACCCCGGGCAGGGCGCCAGCCCACCGCAGGCATGAAATAACATTGGATTTAATTTGACTTTTTTGAAACTGATCAACGGAAAAAGTCACTTTAATGACAAAGTGAAAAGAGATCTCTATAAAGTGGTTTAAATTAATTACAAATGTAAAACACAAAATAATTGATGTTAATTATAAATATACACCCCTTTAGTATAACACACCTATAACACCTATAACACCCATCCTCATTGGTGCAGTCAAATGGTTTTAGAAGTCATATAATTAGCTTAATGAAGATGACCTGTCTGGGGTTTTAATTAATTGTAGTGTAAATGCCCCTCTTTGTGGCAGGACCAAATTCTGTATGGCGGTCAGACCTACACAGTAAAGACACAAGAACACTCTAAGCAACTCCATGAAAAGTTGATTGAAAAGCACAAGTCAGGAAATGTAAGCAAAAAATATTCAAGCCACTGAACATCCCTTTAAAGTCCAGTTAAAAACTGATCATTTGCAACTAGAACGAGTATGGCATAACTATAAATCTGCCTAGAGCAGGCTGTCAGCAAAAACTGAGTGCAAGAAGAAGACTAGCGATGGAGGCCACCTCTGAGAAGCTAGAAGCAGTTACAAGCTTCACTGGTTGAGATTGGAGAGACTGTGCAGACATGAACTGTTGTCCAGGTGCTTCACCATTAATAACTTTATGGAAAAGTGGTGAATAAGAGACTAAATGCACATGTCATCTCAGTTAGAGCTTACCAGGAGTCACACAGAAGACTGTGAAGTCACGTTGAAGAAAGTGCAATGGCCTGATGAGACCAAAATTGAGTTGTCTTAACACCAAACATTTTCAAAAACACACCACCATCCCAACCATGAAGCATGGCGTTGAGAACATCATTTTGGGGGTATTGCTTCTCTGCAGCTGGCCCTGGAAGGTTTGGGAGGGTAGAGAGGAACATGAATGCAGAAAAATACTGAGAAATTCTGAAGGAAAACGTCTGATCCAGTATGCAAGAAACCAGAACTTTGAGAGATTTATTATGCGGCAGGACAAACAGCCATAAACAGAAAGCCAAAGCTACACAGGAGTGACATAAGGACAACAATTTTAATGTCCTGAAGAGTCAGAGTCAGAGTCCAGATCTCAGTTCAGCTGAGAATTTGTGGCTGGACTTGAAACAGGCTGTTCATTATTCACAATCGCCATGCAACCTGACAGAGCCTGAGTAATTTGAAAAAGAAGAATGGGGTGCAAAGCTGATAGAGAGAGACCTGTGCACACAGACCTGTCATGGTTACCAGCTACTAAATGCTGACTTGAATGGGGTGAATTCTTATGTGATCAATTACTGTGTGTTTTATATTTGTAATTAATTTGGATCACTTTGCAGAGATATGTGTTCACACTGACATTAAAGAGTCTTCTACTGTTGATCAATGTCAAAAAGCCAAGTTAAATCCACTGTGATTCGATGTTGTATAATAATAAAACAAGAAAACCTTCAAGGGCATGAATACTTTTTATAAACACTATATCAAGATCAGCGACTCGTTTCTTATCCATATTCTTAATGTGTCCCTTTGACATTCTCAATAAAGTTTACTCTTTTGAATTCCTAGCACAACACCATCATTCATAAGTTGAACTATATGAGTTATCATCTGCTTTGAGTCTTCTAAGCCTTATTTATTTATATTTTATATTCTGCCCATTATAATCTTTTGTTTTGTATCCTTTCTTTATATTTGACTCTCCTGTAGAAATGCAATGAAGTACTTATTACTGAGATACTTTCCCTTTACTACCTGCTAGAAAAAGTCAATAAAAATATTTATTACAAGGCATCCCACTCAGAAATGATTCACTATTGTGTGTAATTTTGACTTAAACTCTGTAGCAACAAGTCTGTATTGATTTTATAGTTAACAAAGACATAATGTTCAGAAAACAACCATGATTAAGATGTAAAAAAATGAATGAAAAAACAATGTTCAGTTTAACTCTTTTTTCCCTGTGAATTTATACACACATGAAAATCAGCTAGTGCTGCTGTGTTACTGCCACTAGTGTCAAGAACCCAGACCACCCTGGCCCACTTTCGAAAGCACAGCCTAAAAACTGGATTAGCCAGATTGGACTGGAGACACTCAGGTAGTAAAGTACAGAAATTGACTTGTAAAAATGTGATCGACACTTTAGACAGTTGAAGATTAAGCAAATAACTGAATATGAGAATGATATTGCACATCTCTGGCCAAATTCGTCCGCAAAACTGAGTGCCATTATGAACAATGCTACACATCCTCTCTCTGACCCACTAACATGGAGGACTTTCAGCCAACAAACTATGCAGCAGAATAGTGTCAAGAAACAAGACTATGGCTCCTTTATACCGACAGCAATATCCCAGTTTGATGTTGCCCTGGGACAGTGACTGCTCAGTCAGAAGTTTTTCTATCTTAAGGGCTCTGGTGATTATAATTTCCCACCACTCCTGGGGTTGACACTGTGTCCTAATGCCTTTTCTCTTCTTCCCTCTGACGGCTATAATTGAACTGACATCACTTCTGGTGTCCGTCCACCTGGACCTGCCTATTTCTGCCAAAAGAACTCCAAGCCTGAAGAACCACCATCTTAGAGCAACTCTGTCCTAACCTCAAGTCTGAAGAGGCACCTCTGGAATTATTGCAATGTTCTTCTTGTTTTTCATTCCGTCAATTACAACAGAATGATCAGGGTGGTACCCTAACTGTTTAACAAAGTCTTACCTTTCTCTTACAGTATATATAAGTTATTTATTTAAAGAGTTTCTGTAAAAAGCAAAATTTCTTTCCGGGGGGAAATGATGATCTAGCTATCTGTTTTCTGCCTCACTCCATGCTGTCCGTGCAATGTGGCCGCAGAGAGCTTAAACAACTCAGCACATCGACATAAAAACGACAAGGGGCGAGCGAGCTTTCTTGAAGGCTTTTACTGGATGCACCTCGTTGTAAACTGAAATATATACAAAAGAAACATACAGGTACATACAGGTGTACCATCAAAGACAATAAAGAATGATTTACAAAGCAATACAGTACATAGCAGACAGTATACATTAAACAATAAAGCTTTAAAAGACACTTACAAGGTGAGTTATTTCCACGGTTGGATCAAGACAAAGAGACAGAAGACAGAAGTTCAAATTGCTGCATACCACAACTAAGCAGACACAGTGGTTTATATACCCAAAAGATACACTTCGGATGTGACTGAAACAAGAGATAAAGGGGTGCCTACGTGAGACACGTAAGGGTGTATTGTATTCGAATGATTATTATGGGACCTACGTGCTTTACGTGAGTTTCATAGACGTTTAGAGCACCACTGTGAGTGTGGGATGTGACTGACTAGCATTTTAATAAATGACAAGATGAAGGGGGAGCATAGCTCAACAAATAACAGCTAACAAGATGTGGGGCAGGACAATCTGCCTTATGGATTGTGGCCCATAAAATGACCATTTTATTGCAATAACTTATTTTTTTTTATTTCCTCTCATATTATAAATTGTAAAGCATGCGAGATTCGTTACATGTCGCATGGCATTCAGCTCATTTGAAATATCTATTTGGAAGGATTTGGGTAAGACATAACCCCTCTCACATCTTATATTTGCCCTAAAATGGAGGTTGAACTCTCCAGAGGTCTACTAACGTCACTTCATCTCCTAGCTCATCAACCCCCACCACCACTTTATTTGCTACAAAGACCACAATCACAGGACGTTTTCTGTCATTCTGGACCAGACTTCTGACTGAACTGGATCCCTCCAGTGAAGGAAGTCAACACTAAAAGGTTGATAAGAGCATGGTGTTGCTAGTGACATTTTCATGAACATTTACTATTTTTTCTTCAATTTTAGTTTTCAGTACTGAACATTAAATGGGGTCACTCATGGTTTCTGCCCTGCCCTCCATAAAGACTAAGTGCTTTGAGAGACAGATAAACACCTTTCTTTATCCAAAACTCTATAGACGGTTGTTTCTTTATCCACAGGTTTATTGGAATTAAAAGGGTGAAACTAAAACTGAGAAAAAAGATACAAAGCGCTAAGTTGGCTATATATTAACAACAAACATATCCTTCAAATGTAAATTACTGTGCCATTATATACATAATATTAATAAACTACTAAAGGTCTTCCATTTGCAAATAGATATAAAAGGAAGGATAATGTTAAAATAATACATACGGACAATACTATCACAAGCATCAAAATAAGTACAGATGACAGATGATTGTGAAAAGTGCGTTTCCATACACATGACAGCAGCCTTCCCTTTTCTATAACAAACTTCCTGATTACCTCACATGACAGGAAGCAAGTTAAAGAGGGAAAATACCAGCTGTTCCCACTAGATAAACTGCAAATCTTAATAAAATGAACAGTTTTCACAAGTTGTAACAGAACAGTTTCTCCAAACCTATGTCTGTTTCTGCTTCATTTTTGCGAAGTATTCATATAAAGTACAACAACTACAGCTGGAACATCTGCAGAGATCTAAAATTAGTGGCACTGCTAGTAGCATTGCAACTTGGATATTTCAAGTCCTGCTGTTTCATTTGAAAATGGCATGACCGTGCCAAAGAGTCTCATTACATTAAAAAGAACTGGCTTCCCTATAATCATTCAAAGGCAGGAAAGTGTGGCAAAAAAACATATGTCAACTCTGGAAAAAAGATTGCATGGAAGACACTCAAGGATGTTGCTAAGAGTTTTCTCAGCGACTTCAGAGCACCTAATTACATTCTGCTGGCTGACAACGTGCATCAAGCATACAAAACCATGATGTACAACATGTCACTAAAGATTAATTTTCTGGGTTCACGCCTGGACTGCATCCCAGCTATGCTTAAGGAAGTCAGAAGACAAACATAGTAAAAAGGTTTCACCAGGACCTTGCAACAACGGAAAAGTGCTATCAAGTCAAGTGGCGTTTATCAGTGCTTATTGACTATGGTTGGGTATCTGAAATAAGAAGCATCAGATGCTGAGTACAAATTAAAACCAGCTAACCAAACATTTTTAGATCAATTGAAGTAATTAATTAGACATGAAAACAGGTGTCGTTATTAAATTCAGTGCCTATATTTGGCAATTGCTTCATCCTGGGTATGACATTAATCTTCATCCAGCACTGCAAGTATGGAAAATAAAAAGTAATGTATTAGCATAAATAGACATAAAACTAAATAAGAGCTTCTATAAGCATTAAACTTAGTGTGAATTAGATATGTCAAGCAAATAGCTAAATAAAGGCATTTGCCATATTTCTTTTTTAGTTGAACTCAGAGCAAAACCACCAATACTGAGTAACTCGGAAAGACAGAGCAAGAAGAGAATGACATACAGAAATTACCCAAGGACAGAGAAGGGGGAACAAGGGGAAGGTCGACTAAGAAATAAGGCAAGCAGAAAATAGTATTGAATGACGAGATGCAGAAAATATTGGTGGCCAAGAAAGGCCCATGAGAAGCCAGCTGGAGTAGTGAGTCAGAATAGACCTCAAAGGCATTGTTATGAGTGAGGTCAAAATGATAAGAAATTATTATATAAACTGTGATTTTTTTTGCCTGTTCGGAGCACAGTTCAGTTTGGCCTAATTGGGTTGAGTCCATGTTATTGTTTATTGCAATAAACCTAATTACTCTGTTTGCCTATCCTTTGACTCCTAGAGCCTTCTTTTAAAGTGAGAATCTTCGGTGTATTTTTCACTTCGACACAAGCAGGTCCTTCAACTTACTGGGAAAACTTGGGAGTTGGAGGCAGGATTGGCACTTCAGCCACCGTAAATAAACCTCAAACTGTTTTAGTGTGGTGTTGAGGTGTCACCCACTGCACTCGGGTCCCAATCCAGGTGGTTCATCATGTGGTGGGTGCAGGTACACGCTATCAGTGCATTCTCCCAACCTCCTCCTCCTCCTCCTGTATTTACATGAAATCTCTTCAAAGGATGGTAAATGTTGGTTACACTTACGAGCATCAGTTCTTTATGGCATGGATTTCACAAGATGTTGGAAACATTTCTTTGAGATTCTAGTCCATGTTGACATAATTGTATCATACAATTTCTGCAGATTTGTCAGCTACACATTCAGAATCTCCTATTCTACTATATCCCAAAGGTGTTCTATTGGATTCATTTCCATTGAAGAGGAAGGTGTAGCAGAGTAGAAAACTAGTGTTATGTATCCCATACCATGATAAATATTTCGTAGGTCTTATTTTGTAATGTTAAAGAGTCAGGAAGCTGGACAAACCAGTTTTAATCCCCAGAGTTTTATTGCCGATAATAGCACTATCTGGGTTAGGGTTTATGACTTAACTGTTAGTTATAACTCTCTGAGGGACATTTTATAAGCCATTACTTGCTGAAAGGCCTGGATGTTTTGAACCTAGTCTGGAGGACTGAAATGTGGATCTTTACGTTTGGCCGTTCTGTTCCACGACACCCCATTGGTCCGATCATGCCAGAACAGCATTAAAAGAACTAAGGGTGTGGCTTGTATCCATTGGGTCAGGATTTGTGACAAGAATGTTTTACCCCCAACCAGAGAGTGGTAAATGTATGGGATTTGTGACATTCTGGTAAAGTCAACACAATAATGAGTGTTATGGGGAAAACAAGGTCACACAGAACCCTACATGACAAAACAGAAGGCCACTAAAGAACACTGATCTTGTAATCTTCATAAAACTAGCGTGAGATGACTTTTGCTTTATGACATGGAGAATTACATTCTGGAAGTAGCCATTAGAAGATGGACAAATTGCGGCCATGAAGAGATGCACATGGTCAGCAGAAATTCTCAAATCGGCTCTGGCATTCGCACCATGATTGGTATCAGCTGGCCCAAAGTGTGCCAATAAACATTCCCCACACCATTACACCAAACCACCACACCAGCCTGAGCTATTAACACAAGGCAGGTTGGGTGCATGGATTCATGCTGATGGTGCCAACCTCTGACCCTACCATCTGTGTGATAAGGCAGAAATAGAGATTCATCAGACCAGACTACATTTTTCCTGTCTTTAACTGGTTTGACATGTTGTGCATTCTGAGGTGCTTTTCTGTTCACATCGGTTGTACCGAGTGGTTCTGTGAGTTACTGTAGCCTTTTTGTCCGCTTAAACCAGCCTGGCCATTCCACTCTGATCTCTCTCCTCAACAGGATGTTTCTGTTTTTGTTTTTCAATCCATTCCACATGAAAGAGCCTTTCTGTGTGAAAATTCCTGGAGATCAGCAGTTACAGAAATACTCAAACAACAATCATTACACAACTGAAATCAGTGTGATCACAATTTTTCGTCCTTCTGGTGTTTAATGTGAAAGTTAACTGAAGCATTGCATTGCACTGCTGCCTCATGATTGGCTGATTAGATTGTTACATGGATAAGCAGGTGTATAGGTGTTCCTAATAATTTGCCCAGTGAGTATAAATAAAAATGGCCTCAAAGCAAATGTTCAGCTTTAAAAAGAAAGTCATGCTGTACTTGCTCTCTAAGAATTGTATCTTATTGTCAAGAAGATTACTGGAGAGAAATTTTTAAAGCCTGATGATTTTCCAGGCAGCCTTTAGCTGCCTTTTAAACAAGAGGGACAGTGAACTTTTTCTATCCCCAAGTTATAAAAAATGCTACAAAAAGGTAACAGTGTTAAGGGTAATCTGCAGTTAACGGATGTTTGTAGAAATTGTGTGAGCTGGTGCAGAATGCTGATGTAGTAACTGTAAATTTTAGACATTTGCAATGGAGTTGTTTTGAAGAAAGTACTGACATTCTGCCACTTAGATGACATGTTGTATGCAGATGGAAGTGTAGACGAAGCAGTGATAGCCTGGGTGACTTCTTGAAGAGTCTCTTTATCATTGACTGGAATGCCAGGTGGATGGAAGACACAAGACACTACCTTCCCCGTGATGCTAGAGGGCAGCCCCCCCTGGGTGGCTGTGGCACAATGGATTTCCACAGAGCATGCTGGGAGTTGGACGAGGATGCAGCCCTGTTGGGTTCCGTGGGGGACACTATGGGGAGCTGCAGAGACAGAATAGCCCCACTGTACTGGGTTTTTATCACACCTACGAGTAATTCCAGTTAACCCTGATGAGCCATCTGGAGCACTCCCAGGTATAACATAAAAGGAGCTGTCTCACTCTATTCGGAGAGCCAGAGTTGGGAGGAAGAGGAACGAAGCTTGCCAGTGGTGGAGTTGAGGCAGAAAGGAGAAAAAAGAGGAAAAAAAGGAAGTGTGTGCTTGGTGTATAGTGCTGCTGTGGTGATCGAGGGAAAAGTGCTTCCCCACTTGTAAATAAAATGTGCTGTGCTGGAACTCGTGTGTCTGCCTATCTGTGTTGAGTTGGGGTGGCTGTAGTGCCCCTGTTAGACGGGGACATTTTTTTGTACACTGGGTGGTTTTGTTTCTCTCTTAGGAAAAGGAACATGTAAATATTACATTTAAAACACAGTAGATGAAAGAGGCAATAGGCACCATTGTTGGGACTGAGGTGAGAAGTTAAAAGGCAAAATTCCTGGGTTATCCTGTTACTGATTATTGTGACGGCTGTCTACAGGGATTAGGTATTAGCTGTCTTGCAAAAGAATCACTGCTTTGAAGTTTTAACTGCTTAAGTATACAAACAATACAAAATTGTGATAAAAGAACTGCTTTTTCCTTGGAAAATATTTATGTTTACCTGACTTAGAAATGAACGTGTCTGAGAATATTGGTTTCTAATCAGCATAAATGTACTCATTGATAGTTGGTAACAATACAATTTGTTAACCTGTGTTTACACTATTTGTTAAACCCAGGAAATTTGGTTGTGCCATTGTTCAATCCATCGTCATGTTGATCTAGGCAGGGACTGAAGGACACTTCACTGAAATGGAAGGGTACGTGGCTGGTACGACGTGAGGCATGGTCTTAGACAGCTTGTATATACAGTCATATGAAAAAGTTTTGGAACTCCTCTTAATTCTTTGGAATTTTTTTTTATCATTGACTGAGCTTTCAAAGTAGCAACTTCCTTTTAATATATGACATGCCTTATGGAAACAGTAGTATTTAAGCAGTGACATTAAGTTTATTGGATTAACAGAAAATATGCATCATAACAAAATTAGACAGGTGTATACATTTGGGCACCCCAACAGAGAGAGATATGACATCAATACTTAGTTGAGCCTCCTTTTGCAAATCTAACAGCCTCTAGACGCCTCCTATAGCCTTTGATGAGTATCTGGATTCTGGATGGAGATATTTTTGACCATTCCTCCTTACAAAATCTCTCCAGTTCAGTTCAATTTGATGGCTGCCAAGCATGGACAGCCTGCTTCCAATCATCCCATAGATTTTTGATGATATTCAAGTCAGAGGACTGGGACGGCCATTCCAGAACATTGTACTTCTCCCACTGCATGAAAGCCTTTGTAGATTCTGAACTGTGTTTTGGGCCATTGTCTTGTTGGAATATCCAAGCCCTGTGCAACTTCAACTTTGTGACTGATGCTTGAACATTATCCTGAAGAATTTGTAGATATTGTGTTGAATTCATCGGACTCTCATCTTTAACAAGGGCCCCAGTCCCTGAACTAGCCACACAGCCCCACAGCATGATGGAACCTCCACCAAATTTAAAAGTAGGTAGCAGGTGTTTTTCTTGGAATGCAGTGTTCTTCTTCCGCCATGTAAAGCACTTTTTCTTATGACCAAATAACTCAATTTTTGTCTCATCAGTCCAAAACACTTTGCTCCAAAATGAATCTGGCTTATCTAACTGAGCATTTGCCTACAATAAGCAACTCTGTGGCATGAGTGCAGAAAGGGCTTCTTTCTCATCACCCTGCCATACAGATTTTCTTTGTGCAAATTGCACTGAATTGTAGAACGATGTACAGATACACCATCTGCAGCAAGATGTTCTTGTAGGTCTTTGGAGGTGATCTGTGGGTTGTCTGTCACCATTCTCACAATCCTGCGCATATGCCGCTCCTGTATTTTTCTTTGCCTGCCAGACCTGCTGGGTTTAACAGCAGCTGTGCCTGTGGCCTTCCATTTTCTGATTACATTCCTTACAGTTGATACTGACAGTTTAAACCTCTGAGATAGCTTTTCGTAGCCTTCCCCTAAACCATGAGACTCAACAATCTTTGTTTTCAGATCTTTTGAGAGTTGCTTTGAGGATCCCATGCTGTCTGTCACTCTTCAGAGGAGAGACAAAGGTAACCACAACTTGCAATTGACCACCTTAAATACCTTTTCTCATGACTGGACACACCTGGCTATAAAGTTCAAGGCTTAACGAGCTAATCCAACCAATTTGGTGTTGCAAGTAATCAACATTGAGCAGTTACATGCATTCAAATCAGCAAAATTACAAGGGTACCCAAATTTTTGCACAGCCAGTTTTTCACATTTGATTTAATTTCATACGACTAAATACTGCTTCACTAAAAATCTTTGCTCGGAAAACACGCCAGTACTCAGATGTTCCTAGGAAATTAAAGACATGCCACTGTTATCTTTTGTGTTGAAAATAGAGTAAATTATTATACAGGCTGAGAGGGGTTCTCAAACCATATGACTGCATATATATATATATATATATATATATATATATACATACAGTATTTATCTATTTATTTATTTTTTTAAAGAGCTTCTGTAAAAAGCCAAATTGCCCTCTGGGGACATCTGTCTATTCTATCTAATCATTCATTCATTCAATTGTCGATTTATTTTTTCAACCAGTGCATGTTGGTTGTGCCAGAGCTGGTCCAGGAAATTTAAGTTCAAGGTAGGAGCTAACCCTGTGTATTCATTCACAAGGGCTACTTTGGTTAAGTGTATGTTCATACTTTTTTTTTTTTTTAAAGAAATTTTTGTATAGAGACCTAGACAGCAATAAGTCATATGCAAGCAAAAAAAGTACAGGAATCCCAAGCTGATCTAATAATAGGATTCTTTTTTATTTTGACTATGCAGGTAATTAACTTGAATTTCAACCTGCATGTATTTTACTTACCTTTTTCTATTCAGCATTTGTGATATATTAGAATGGTAATAAACATTGTCAGTTTTTTTCTTTAACCAGATACAGTAGCTTGGATTTTTTTCCTAAACTGTCAAAAGCCTTTATTTACTGAAATGCCACATTAGCTGCCAATCTGTTAGCATAACATCTCTGACAGAGGTGCTGAAAAGACTAATAAACAGGGATATAATTTATATAAAGCAATACAATTTAAAGTGAAAAATGATCCAAATGGAGTTAAAGAAATATAGCTCTTGGGTAAGGATTCAGGGAGCAGATTTTAAACTATGAGCTTTAAAGATTAAATATGCAAAGGACCAGGAAATGGCAACCTCACACATTCACACTAGTGGTTTAAGTGAAGTAACAGGCAAGGTGAACTGGTGCAGTAAAGTGCACCTCAAAAAAAACAGGAGAGATATTTTACAGAAACCTGGCTTGTGGTTTGCTTCTGAGGTGATGCAAAGCTTACTTTCTCAGCTTCTACTTCAGCTTGACTGAGAAGGTGGCTCTGAAAATAGAATACATTTTCAACAGTACCAACTCATGCCAATTTTCTTATATTATCTCACAAATTATAAATAAACTATTATTAAAAAACAAATTAACAAAGCCAAAAAAATAAATTAAATAAAATAAGAAACAAGGGTCTAATACCTGTTCTCTGGAATTTCTCAAGTATTTCTTGTGGACAGATACAGTTCTATCTAAATGACCTCCAGCAGGCCACTGGTGTAAAAGTCTCTGACCAAACAATCAGAAACAGACTTCATGGGGGTGGCCTGAAGGCCCATGTCCTCTAGTGCATGGATGTCAAACTCCAGTCCTGGAGGGTTGCAGTGGCTGCAGTTTTCATTCTAACCATCTTCTTAACTAGTGAGCTGTTTTTGCTGCTAATTTACTTCTTTTGCCTCAGTTTAATTAACTTGACTCAGGACCCTTAGCTGTTTCTTTTTTCTTAATTAGCAGCCAAATAATAATAAGACACAAAACAACCCGCCATATGGTCAGAGCTCACCTGTGCCCATCGCACAATATCTGAAAACAAAGAAACGTGACGCTCTCAGTAAGGCTGATCTGCTCAGGTCAAAAACATTTTGACAGTGTTCTTAGAAAAAAACAGAAAACCAACAGTTTTGGAAATGTCTGCTGTGGCAGTACCAAGTCATGATATTCAATAACGGCTTTAATTAATAGCAACAATTGGATTCTCATTAATAAACTGGTTAGAGTGGAATTGGTTGGAATTTGAAGCCCCAATTTAGCTGGTCATTGGCTTGTTTCATATCTCATTTCTTTTTGGCTATTATTTAATGAAGAAAAGAATCAATTCAAAGGACTAAATCCTTAAAAACAGGGCTATTAAAATGAAAGGAAAAGGAGATAATTAGAGGAGAAAACTGCTCGCTGATTAGGTAAAGTGTTAGAATGAAAACCTGCAGCCACTGTGGCCCTCCAGGCCTGGAGTTTGACACCCCTGCTCTAATAGGCCATTTGCTCACTGCCCAGCACCATGGAGCTTGATTGGCATTTGCCATAGAATACCAGAATTGGCAGGAACACCACTGGTGCCCTGTGCTTTTCACAGATGAGAGCAGGTTCAACCTGAGCACATATGACAGACATGAAAGGGTCTGGAGAAGCCGTGGAGAACATTATGCTGCCTTTAACATCGTTCAGCATGACCGGTTTGGTGGTGGGTCAGTGATGGTCTGGGGAGGCATATCCATGGAGGGACATACAGACCTCTACAGGCTAGACAACAGCACCTTGACTGCCATTAAGTATCGGGATGAAATCCTTAGACCCATTGTCAGACCCTATGCTGGTGCAGTGGGTCCTGGCTTCCTCCTGGTGCACGACAATGCTCGGCCTCATGCAGTGAGAGTATGCAGGCAGTACCTGGAGGATGAAGGAATTGATACCATTGACTGGCTCCCATGCTCACTCGCCTGACCTCAATCCAATTGAACATCTCTGGGTGTGACATTATGTTTCGGTCCATCTGACGCTACCAGGTTACACCTCAGACTGTCCAGGAGCTCAGTGATGCCCTGGTCCAGATCTGGGAGGAGATCCTCCAGGACACCATCCATTGTCTCAATAGGTAGCATGCCCCTAATGCACATGGGGCCATACAAACTACTGAGCATGATTTGGAGTTACTGCAATGAAATTTCGGCAAAATGAACTAGCCTGCCACATCATTTTTTTCATTTTGATTTTCAGGGTGTCTTTGAATTCAGCCCTCTGTAGGTTGATCACTTTCATTTCCATCACACAATGTTGCATCCTTTTGTTCCTAACAGATTACCCAGTCCATATCAGTATATACCCATCAGGATTTTTTTCCCCATTAACATCTGATGTGTTTTCAAAGAGTTCCTTTAATTTTTTGAGCAGTCTATCTATCTATCTATCTATCTATCTATCTATCTATCTATCTATCTATCTATCTATCTATCTATCTATCTATCTA